>JADLZN010009486.1:0-27328 GCA_018155175.1 Sinocyclocheilus anophthalmus | reverse complement strand
TTTCAGGAAGCTCCTCAGTAATATTTGTATCACAGTGTGAGTCTTGCAACTAACCACGAAATGAGAAAGAAAAGCCTAAGAGCTACAAAAGGGGTTTGTAAAGGGCTTTCAGACGACGGCGTGTGTGAGTGGGTTTGATGAGCCCGTGGCTCTCAGTGTAGGTGATAAATGGAGGGTTTAGAGCAAGTGTTTATAGTAGGACAGTAGCTGAAGAGGCCTGCTGCACTGATGGGCCTAAGACACTCAAGGTCGATTATTTTTGTCCTACAAGCTGTCTGTGTCTGTGTGTTGGTTTGAGACGGGTGTATTCAGTAGGCTTGCAGTCAGTTGGCATCTATGATACAGCTCTGCCACTCTTGTTATATTTTGAGTATAGCGGTCTGTGCTGTAAACTGTATTGAGTATGCAGATGCTAATAAAGAAGCTTTCTTGTTTTTAATATTGTGTGCATCTACAAAACTTGCATGGACGCGAATTCCTTGCACTGTTGCTGTGGCTTTCGGTTGCTCCCCATATTGTTGTTTAGCGTTTGGAATGGTTCATGTGGAGCGGCACACTGGTGCTGCACCACAGGCAGGGGAAAACCTGACAACAAACCTTAACATTGCATTACGTTAAACTGCCGAGAAAGATATACTGAGAAAAAGAGTAAGAAAAGTGAAAATGTTTGCTTCAAATGTTTTTTTAGTAACTATGCAGCATAACACTCAATGCACAGATCTTCCCAAAGTCGTGCAGAATTTTGCATTACTTTGCTATGACCGCGGAGCTGCGATTCCCATGAGCGCTGTGATCTTGGGAAAAATAGAGCAATTAGTCTTTTCTGTCATTTATGCAAACATTCCACTGGAGCGACTGTTGAATGTACACACATGCTCCGGGCTCTTGCCATTTGTAGGCACCCGATGTGGTATCGCAAGATTTATGAATTGATTACAGTCTGTCAATCCATCGACAAACAAAAAATATTATTTTACACCACGGTTGTTTTATTTCCACAGATGTTTACTTTTGTTCACGTCTACAGGTCATTTGAAATGTCTAATAAAATACCTGGCTCTGTTCCAAAAATAGAGCTCCCTTGCTACCTACATAGGCAGCTGCCTTCTAAAGGGGCAGCTATGCTATTTGCTAAACTCAAATGTAAAATCTCATGAGTGAGTGATTGGGATTCGCTACATGGTTGAAAATAGATAAAGTAATTTATCCTTCTTTCAAAGCGTGCGCATTCAAGTCTAATTTCTAATTTAGGCTATATTTCCGTTTTTCTTGTATTTATCCTAGTTTGATGCGTCTGGAACTATAAGTCGTTTTTCCTAAAAGTGTTGTAGTTCTTTAATGAATTAACATTTCAAATGAACATGAAATAGGAATCTTTTGTAACATTAGAAATAATCCCTTTTGAAATTCATTTAATTGGCACCTAATTTCTTTAAAAAAAAACTTTGGAATGGTAAAAGCCCCAAATCTAAAATCCTGTCATAGGTCTCTTGCTAGGGTTTGTAACAGAGCCTCTATCACCTTAGGCTTTCATGCATGGACTCAGTTAACATTCACAACTTCATACAGTGGCTCATTAATAGCGAATATTTCATTGTCATCTTGTCAACTCAATTTTAGAGCGGTCACCGTGTGAGAAATGTGGCGCTGCGAGCATATGTTGTCTGACCAAGGTGTGTCCTGTAATCCTGTGTAATCTGGCTCTGGTCTATTAGCGATTAATTGATTGCGATATCTAATCTGAACGGACTATTATTTATGATGGTTATCATCGAAATTGCCCGTAATGGCAGATAATTATGGCCAGATGTGGTCAATCTGAGATTAGTTTTTAAAGTCAACACACATTACAGTAAACCATTGCAGATGTGTAATATACACACACACCCTCCCCCTTAATCTAAGCATCATGTTTGTGGAATGCAAGAACATGTGCAACTCCACTTTCTCCTAACCTCAAAATAAAAATACAGTACCCCTTCTAAACCAAAACCAAAAAAACAAACAAACACACACACACACGGCTCTCTCCATTACTAATTAATTCTCATCGTCAGTATTTTATGCAGTACTTCTTAAATTATTATTACCTCTTCAATTTAATAATTTTTGTTTAAATTCACTACTTTCTTCTACGTTTTCTCTTATTTTTCACTTATTATTGCATTATAGTCATGCTTTCCAAGGCTAGCATTGCTTTTATATTTTTCTGAGCTATTAGATTTTTTGATGGCATGATTGATAGATGATATTTACTTACTAGAAACAGTTTTCTTTCCAAAATTGTTATCACAAATAATTACCAAAAATGGCAAGTGACACATTCAATTAAATGGGAAATTTTGAAGTAGAACAGTTGAATTTTCTTCCAAAGATGTACTCTTTATTTACAACCTCTAAAAATATTTTTTTATAGTGTATAGGTGATATTTGATTTTGGCTAAGGCATTCAATTAAGTTTTGAAAGGCTGGTCACAGATCAGCGTCAGTGTCACCGTCACTCTGTGGATTTAGGGAGGAATGCGGTGAAACGGGAGGGATGGTGGCTTTCAAATGATTTGAGAGAGCGATGGCGGTTTTTAAATGAGTTCAGGGAGGGATGGTGGTTTTTAAAGGCATGGAGGAGGTGATGTTTATTGACTTGCGGACCACTGAAGAAGAATGGATGGCAGCGGTCCAGGGATGGAGAGAAACGCAGCACATTCGTACAGTATGTGCACATGTGTGTATCAACACACAAATCTAATCAAGCTTTGTAATTTAAACAGGCATGAGACCAGGGTGAACGTTAAATAAGAGCAAAGTAGAGAAAAAAACAGTCTCCTGTAATCCCCCTGTGTTAAACAGATGTTTATTTTGTTGTAGGGTGTTATAAATGGGTGCAGGAGAAGTGGTGCCTGTTTCCTTATTGGGAACATTTACATGGTTTAACTGTTTCTGTCTCTCACACACTTGTCCTGTTCCAAAGCCTAAGCAGCCGTCTATGTAGCCAGTCATTTCAGGCATTCCAAAAAGTTTCCAAAGTCACCTTCTTTTGGTGAAATTAAGGCAACAGTCACCACATCCACCCAATATTTGTTTTCTGTGCATTTTTATCAGTGTTGCACCATTAGCTTAGTGACATGCTAATGCCAAACTCTGTTGAAATCATTTGTGAGTTACATTTGCGAGTTCTTGCATATGTAGAGCATTCCAAATCAGTGAATGAGGATGGTGCCTTAGAAGGGAGCTCCCTATGTAGACAGCAAGGCTGTTTTTTTCTCTCACTGTGTGCATATTCATAAATCTCATTTGCTGTGAAGCTCTCAGACATACTGAGATGTGTGGAGACGCCTCTTGGCAACTGAACAAAATTTCTGTCAAAGTTTCTAAATTTATGCCAAAATGTGCAGACACAAAGTACAATTGCATTTGATTTCCACAGTTTGCAAATAATGCGCAGCTGTTTATTTTCTTCTTTCTTGTTCCCTTTGGAGGTATAGGATTCATGATTCCTCAAAGCACAGCAGGCAAATCTCTGCAGGCAACTCGAACCAGATTTGTTGGTAAACTACTACACGTTGTGCCAATTAAAATGATGAATTGTGATATCCGTTTATGTAAGTGAGCTAATCAAAGCACATATATAAACAGATGACTGCTGTCAGTGTTATTGCCCATCTAAACTCATAAAACAAAAGAGCAATTGACAAAATTGGAAAGATTTACAACTGAACTGCAATTCTTTCAAATCTTGTAGGTAGTGCAATTCAAATGTTAAAATGTTAGCATATAGCATTTTAAAGGTGCAGTGTACAATTTCTGTGCCACAAGCATTTTGTTTGTTTAAGTGGCCTGACTGAGACTGACATGACATCCATCGATCAATAATTTTATATTTCTCCATTGTTTTTTATTTGATTATGGATTGTAGTCCCTTCCCTAATTAAATACCAATTAGTATACAGACCTGGGGCCTGATGTATAAATGTTGCGTATGCACAAAATGGGCATAGAAATTGCGTACGCAATTTTCCACGCACATATTGGGATTTATAAAAAATAAACTAGGCGTAAATATGTACACACCGTACGGACACTCTAGACCATGCATACGCACTCTTTTACTGGAGGGAGCGAAATAAGGAAGCAAACAGAATTATTTTAAAGCCCATTTTACATTTGACATACACATTTAGATTAAATATGACACTCTGAATAATGAAGTTAAGCACTGAAATTTAATGAAATTATCCAGAAATTAAACCATTTCTATATGAATTTAAACAAATATTTGCAGTGGATGTGCTGCTTTCGAACAATTTTCCTGTGGTATGCGTTTTAATGTTTTAATCACAGCGAGGATTGCTTGGCGCATGACAATTCCGCTTTAAATTGTGTAAATAGCAAAACATGTTCTGAGTAAAAAATACTTTTGCGCGAATAATAATGATAATTTTTGTGAAAAACTTGGAAACTTTGTTTGGTGGCTTTGGAACATAGACGGTAAGGACAGACATAAGGATGCACTCGTTGATCAAACAGTCCATTGGCTGGTTTGAAAAGGTCCGATGAAAGTATAACCTCTGTTCACAGGTGTCGCGCACAGAAAGCAGCCTAATATAACCCCATTCGTGCTCTTCCCAATATTGTGGGACAAAAACACTATATTTAAAAACAACAGAAATTTTTTTTTTTTTTTGAAGGGAAAAGTAAAGATTGCACGTTTTATTTTTCAAAAAATGTTTTGTTATTGACGCGGTGATGTGTGGTCAGACAGATATTACACTGTAGGAGGTTTGTTAGACAAGTAGTAGGGTTCATTCTCCAAAACACAGGGTGTTTTAAAAATTCTCTATGAAAAAAAATGAAATAGGGAAATGCTTCCGTAACCATGGCACAAGTTCTGTTAGGACCACTATTGTCAAAATGATAGATACTTAGCATAAGGTTTGGTTTGGCGGTATGGTTCTGTTCTGGGCAAAAAACATCCCTGCCATCCATGCAGCATGTCATGAATGAGCAGGGAGAGCAGCAAAAATAACCCCCCTAGGGTTAACAGAACAGAACAAGGCAGATATCATTAATGTACTTAATGATATTTAAGTTGAACACTTTATTCAAGATAAAGGAGTCCGATTAGCAAGGAATATCAGAAAGCCAAATCCTGACTGTGTCGAAAGGAGGAGCTGGGGATGGAGGAAGGTAATTTGCTCCCGAGCAAGCTGAAAAGCTGCTGAATAATTTATGAAAGAGTCTTATATAGGAATGCTGCCAGAACTATGCTAATGGCTTAAATGTGGGTGGGACTATCTGTTTGTCTGACCAATGCTACAAAGAGGGAGTATTTGGGAAACCTGTTTGAAAACAGCCATTATTGTTGCAGTTCTGTTTGCTGCTTCTGAGAAATGTTATTGAAATATCAGACAGTCTCTGCAGCCATCAAATGCCTCAGGCTTCCCAGTGTCTTTTCATTCAGTAAACTAGCCTCAGTGAATCAGGTCCGTAGCGGTGGTGTGATTTGGGCCGCGTGGCCCGCTGCCAGCTTCCAGCCTCACTCCTGTGAAATGTGTGTTTAGACTGGCTTTCACTGAGGTGGTAAAATCCAGACCTTAACCTGAAGGCATAGCACAGTCAGTCCTCTGAGTTATGCCAGCCTTTCACCAATGACGCCCACCACAGAAAAGAGAGAGGGGCAGTATTTAAAGGCTCGCTCGAAATGTTTTGGCAGGGATGTAATCGTGATCTTGGCATTGAATGCAGGCTCAGTCTAAGGAACTGGGTTATGTTCGGGTTAGCACTTTTGCAGCGTCTGCTTGCATGCTCTCAGAGAATTACTAAATGAGCTCAATATCTGGCAGCGCTTGACAACGCGTATCGTTACTCTTGAGCCGGCCGTCAAGGAGCAGAGTTTTATGTGCGTTTTATAATTCGCAGAGGAGTTCGTGATGATGTCATCAGCTCATTACAGCTGGCGTCGGATCAGTTGATTCATGAGCTTTTCGTAATAGAAAGAGATCACAGGATATTGGTGGAGGGATGTTCTGGGATCACTAAAAGATGTTACAGAGTAATTCTACAAGCGAGGTCACATACTGAACCTGAGCATTAGCATGAGCACAGTGCTAGTTTACCTGTACGATAAGGAGCTTTTGGAGGCCAGCTTTTTTTCTTTTATTATGTTAACATGTTGTCCTTATCTCGTCCATTAGAATCACTCGTTATTCTCTGTGTACAGACTCTGTGCTCAGGTTACACAGTTCAGGGGCCACTTTTAGAAAATGCACAGTGCACAATAAAATTACCTGATAATTCATTTGGGTTTAAAATACGTAGTAACCAACAACTGAGATGGTGACCGGACGCTTTTTCAGCCACTTTGTTTTCAGAAGTATTTGTCAGCATGGGGATCAAATCCTTTAGCCGTGAACCGAACCAATCCAACAAGCTCTGAGGTGATTGTGATGATTTGAAGTAAAATAAATTATGTTTGAAATACAGACTTGCCTTTATATTTTTATCATCATCAAAACAAAATGTTATTGTCACTTGCCATTTTATTATCATTAAAACAGGGTTTACACTCTTAAAAATAAAGGTTCTTTGTTGGCATCTATGGTTCCATGAAGAAGCTTTAACATCAATGGAATCTTTCCATTGCACTAAAGGTTCTTTACAGTGGAAAAGGTTCTTCAGATGATTAAAAAGGGTTCTTTTAAGAACTGTTCACTAAAAAGTTCTTTTTGGAACCAAAAATTGTCCTCCGGTGGCCATTTACTGCAAAAAAAAAACCCAAAAACCAAAAAACCTTCTGAAACCTTTATTTTTAACAGTGTAGGTCAGTTTTTGAAAGATGCTTTTTTTTTTTTTCAGAACAATGTCAATGAATTGATTTTAAACATGTAAATATTTTGGATACTTGATATTTAGAAAAGCAGATTGACTATAATTGATGTGTATTGTGTACATTGCAAAACCTACACCCTGTCTGCCATGCAAAGAAATGGCATAGCATGCAATCAGTGAGGACGTTGCAGTAAAATACTTGTCTACTTATTGTGTTTATATTGTTTTGCATGATACAACTCAGACTGTGACTGCTCACAAAGCAAACAAAACATAATTTGTTTTTAGAGTTGTGCTGTAGATTCAGGCTACGTTTACACTAGTGCATTTTCATTTTAAAACGCATAACTTTTGCAACGGTTATGCCTGTCGTTTACATTACCCCGGCATTTTCGACCCTCGAAAATGGAGACTTTCGAAAATGCTGCAGACCCCATTTTAGTTTGAAAACTCCAGGGTTGCTTTTCAGTGTAAACGGACCAAAACGGAGGGGACTTTCGCCTTATGCGGTTATCCTTGGGACAGATGTGTAAAACAATAAAACATCCATGCTCCCCCCCCCCCCCCCAGTCGTCTGTGTGTACGCCATTGAAGTGTTCAGCTGTGACATTAGCCTGGTGGGATTTCGTAGCTCTCGGCGTGTGGCGTGAGTGGAAAGGATGGGAGATCGTTTACGGTGAACATAAGCAGTGAAAAAACGCGCAGAAGTGTAGAGTCGCCTCTGAGCAGGCGAGGATCAGGGTTTTCATTTTGCAAAAGTAACGCCCGTTGTTAAAACAAAAAAGACGGCATAAGGAGACTATGAGTGTAAATCAGGACACTAGATAAGCTGTATGAGCAGTATTTCAATATCATGAGAACTCATAAGAAAAGAATTTGAAGCATAAGGTTGATTGGATATGACGAAAGTTAAGATGTATTTGAGGTCATATTCATGCTTATGGCATTCCGTACCGTGCAGTGAGTATTTAAGACTAATGCTGCTGGCCCAAATAGCATATAAAATAACCTGTAGCAGATCTATACGTGGGAGTAGGGAAGGTGGGGAGGGTGTAGAGGAAACTCTGGAATGCGCGCTCAGGAATTCTATTGATGCTAGCCAGTGAATCCAATTCATCTGGGCAACATGAACAATACTCTTGTGCAAATTCATTTTAAAAAACTCTCTGAATATCATAAGTTACGTTAACAACCCGTCAGCCTGCGCCGTCTAGAGTTTCATGACTGAACTATATATTTCAGTACAGTGTTCAGTGCACATCAGCAGACATTAATCATTCTGTTCCAGTATTTTTATTTTTTTGAAATCTTGATTTCCTGCCCTAATTACACTAGCTGGCTAGTGTGAGTGTTTTCTTTCATTGTATCTGAGAGGTAAGGCTTCGAGAAGAAGCATTGATATGCACATATTGGATTTCTTAAGGGGATGCAAAGGAATGTTAACCATATTATCCCACTTAGAGGCTCATCAGGTTGCCAAGTTCTATCTTGGGATCTCAGAAACTTTGTGCATTGTGCTTGCCGTCCCTCACTAGTCTTCTCTGTGGTGGCAGTCCTTTGGAATGCATCTGAATTGTACGTTTGCCAGATATTATTGGTTTGATCAATGTCTCATGAAATGCACCTTGCAGGATTTAGGTATTTTATTCATTTTATCTTAGCTAGTCAGGAACTCAGAAGCACAACACTGTGCTTTCCGTACAGCCTATTAAGGGGCCAGAACAGGGCGTTGTGTAATTTTAATCCCAAATTTTGTCTTCTGGCATGCGTCCATTGCCACACCCCATCAGCATTTAAAGAAGTCGTTGTACAGTTGTTGATTTTCAGCACTGGAACTCAAAGTGCTGTGAATGTACTGGGTAAAATCCCACAAAGAGCTCAACGGAAGAAACCGGATCAGGCCCTTGGGTAACTTCTCTGTTCTTCGACCGGACAAATTGTGCATTGAGCTTCTAGAGCAGACCTTTAATGGAAAAGTTCACCTAAAAATGAAGATTCTTTCAGCATTTACTCATCTGAGTAATTAAAAAA
This sequence comes from Sinocyclocheilus anophthalmus, assembly GCA_018155175.1. Taxonomy (NCBI): domain Eukaryota; kingdom Metazoa; phylum Chordata; class Actinopteri; order Cypriniformes; family Cyprinidae; genus Sinocyclocheilus; species Sinocyclocheilus anophthalmus. The sequence goes on along the minus strand of JADLZN010009486.1, from coordinate 18,472 downwards.
AAAAGTATTATATTGTTTCTTTCAAAAAAATCAAAGACATACTGAAAATCACTTTAGCATACAATGCCTTCCACTGAAAATGTGGTTTGGAATGACTTAGAATTGTTATGAATTATGACAATTCATTTTTCTAGTGAACTATTCCTTTAAGTTTATTATAGAAGGATTGTGTTCTGGTTAACCAATGTCGAGTCGGTCTCACCAAGCTAGCATTTTTCTTATGTCCAAGAGACTAAGATTCCTCCCTTTCTCAATTTCACTTTTTCTCTCATATTTCCATCCTTTTAGTATGATTCATTTGAAGTCTTGCACATCCACACCTAAAAACATTTTTTTTTTGAAGTAAAGATTATTGGATTAAGTTTTACAAGAAAATACTATTCAGTTCAGTTTTTCTACTTCAAAATGTCATGTTTAATTGAGTTTGTAACTTGCTGTTTCTTATGTAATTATGAAATTTGCTAGCAGTTTCTAAAAGAAAAACATTTCTAAAACAAATTTTCTTTCCGTGCATTTCAGACCAGCTTTAAATCTGCTGTATGTGTGTATGCAGTATCAATGCTAAACCTCCTGGCAGTATGAAAAATCAAGAAGCAGCATAATTAATCCTGAGCGGGCCAACTCTTTTTATTTATGTTTTTGTGAGTGTACCATCCCACAGGTGTCAGGACCATGAGACCTGAGCAAACACGCAGGCCAGTGCAGCCAAATGGAGTCCAGGTTCTAGCGTGTGCACTGGATTTATATCTCTGTGCTCTGGAGAGAAACTCTGGTTCTAAAGACAAGATGGAAGAAAAAGCAGTGCTGTAAAATAGCTTTTAAAATGCTTGAGGTTCCTCTATTATGGGTTATGAAAGGTTCATAATTTGGTTTTGGGATCCCCCACCAACAGGTTTACATGCATGCAAGGTCAAAAAAAAACGCTTTCATTGTCTTTTCATAATAGCATGTTATTTTACTTACTTGTTCAACGGACCCCAACACATCGCTTCCCGCGATTATTTTTCCAAAAAACCCCCCTTCCTTTGCGTGACGCAAATTGCGGAAATGTGGACCAATTGGTTTGTTTAATTTTCATTTCATCAGCTGTAATGCCTGATAAAGCAGCGTTCCGTGAGCAAGTTGCTGCTTTGGTGTACAGCGGTACAGGGCAAACAACTATTTCTTACTGCTCCAAAAGGCGCGCACCTATTGGCAAAAGAATGAATTTTGCAGTTTCATCAGACCCAACGGGGGAAAAGACCAAACAAGGTGGGCGGCAAATATGCAATGTTTCATGTTGACGGTCAAACATTGAACCGGCTTGGGAATTCGTTTAACAAGGGCATATGATGCGATTTCATTTTTTCCTTTCTCTTTGGAGGGTTACAAGCTGTTCGTGAATAGATAAGATCCCTATAGTTGCAAAGACTAAAGTCTCAAATCAAAGAGATATTCTTTATAAAAATTAAGAATCAGCCACACCTACCTAAAACAGCTCGTTCTAACACGACCCCACATATCTACACAATATGTGGGAGGATTTGTATAACGCCGCCCAAATGTTCACGAAAAAGAAAGAAGGGTAACTTTTATTCTCACTGTTGTATTGTTGACACTGCAGCCATGTCGTGAAGACACTGTGTGCTTCGTTGTGAAAGCAAAACTACTTTGTTTGGTATTCCAAAAGAGGACAATATCCGCTTCGCCATGCCTGAAGCTGATCTGTGCTGGTCACTGAGGAAAAACATCAACTTCACAGTGGACAAGCAGAGTCCAGCAAGGGGGTCGTCACATGTCGCGTTGCCGCTCATTCGTCGCATTCGCCTTTGGGCGCGCCGGTTTCGAACCCAATGCCTCAGCTCACTCTATCCCGGCCTCAGCGCACGCTAAGCCGGCTTCGGCGCACGCTTATAGCCCGGCATCAGATCACTCATCACGGCTCAGCGCCACGCTTAAGCCGGGGCTTCCCCCCGCTAGGCGCTGTGTTTTCGTTGTGAAAGCGAAACTATTTTGTTTGGCCTTCCAAAAGTGGACACGATTAGAAATCAGTGGTTAAATTGTATTTGGTTGTATTTACAACACTGTTCCAGAAACAGTTTAACCCAAATATCCAGATGAGTGCAGCACATTTTATGGAGGACTGTTACTGATCCTGGGAGAGTAACGTTAGACTACAATGCCGGCAGTTTCTGACTCACGTAAGTACGTTTTCATTTAAAGGATTTGTCACTGATGATTCAAACGCGAGTTTGAGCAGTGTAGAGTAGCATTGGTGTTTGTCATTTCTCCGATCACAAATGCGACATGGTTAGACCAGAGTTTTATGTTTACTCGGGTTGTGGCGCGATGCAATGCAACGCAAAACGTGTAAAAAGACAGTATAAGTCATATAATCAGTAATTATGTCCCCACTGGATTGCAACAAATGCCTCGTTTGTTATGGGTTTTAATGTTTTTGTCTCGGCGCTCCTGCCGGGAGACGGCATCACAGTATGTCAAGGGGCGTAACATTTCCGTCACACAATTGAGGTATTCAGCCAATCACAACGCACTGGATAGCTGGCCAATCACAACACACCTCGCTTTCTCAGACCGATGAGCTTTGTAAAAATCAAAACGTTTCAGAAAGGCGGGGCATAGAGGAAAAACAGTAATGTACAGTATGTGGAAAATAATGTTTTTTTAAACTTTAAATTGGCCTAAACACATTCATTACACCAAATACACAAAACAAAGTTCTTTTTAGCAGCATCATATGACCCTCTTCAATGATTCGGAGTCGACTCTTTCTTTTGAGAGACAATACTTTATACACGGTGCACTTTCAGATATAAAACTTTGCAGGATGTTTTCATTCACTTACACACTGCATGAAAGGTAATTTTCAAAAATCCAAAATAGGGGCACTTTAAACTGTATCTGTGGTGTCGTGTATTCTAGTTACCTAATTTGTGCTGCTGCTGATTACCCTTCCTCATACATAGGTTTTTCAACATGCCTATGTTCAATTTCATTGTCTAACTCATTTGTACTACACACATACCAAGAGATACCATCATGCTACTTTTTCTTAATGATTGGATTTTTAACCAGTGAATGATAAAATAAATGTTTAAAACAATATCAGATTTGAATTAAGTGGATGAACCTGAGCCATATCCATGGAGTACAGTACAATATTACAGAAACAGGCTTATTTGGCTTGATCCAGTAAAAAAAACGCCTAGAAATCATCCAGATGTGTTTAGCAACCACCCACAATGGCATAGTACAGACATTGGCAAGTTTTGCATGGGTTAGCAGCACCACACTTTTTCCTTAACTATTTATTTATTTAGCCTAATAGTTTATGATTTTCTTTGTACAGCATTTACTCTATATCTCTCTTGCTTCTGTCCATCCAGGGCCCTGTAGGTTTAAGTTTGAGAGACCACAGATGAGGTGGTAATATCTTGATGTGTATGGAGAGGCTGTTTCTGGCTCTGGTTGTGTCTTTAGGGCTCTCAAAAGAGCTCCAGCTGTTTCAGATTTTGTTTCCAAACTCTAGGAAGCTGATGATGCTTGTGGTTGTCTTGAGAATAAGAAGAACTGTAAATATATATAGATATATATATATATACACACACACACAACAGTGGTGTTTAACGTAATGTCTCGAATCTCGTAATTCTGTACATTTTGTGTTCCACAGAAGGAAAAAAAAACATGCATGTTTCTAAAAACTTGAGGGTAAATAAACCTTAGATGAATTATGTATAATAATTTTCGTCGTAACTACACTACTGTTTAAAAGTTTGGGGAGCTTTTGAAAGAAGTTTCTTATATCTTCACCAATGCTGCATTTATTTGATCAAATATACAACAAAAAAGTAATATTTCGAAAGACATGCTGAGATTCGATCCTCGTCGGTAATCAGGTATCAGATGAGGCTCCTTCCAGGAAATGTTTCTCATATCGTGTTGGATTGCGTGGGCTCCAAGAAACATTGGCTGTGCAGCATGAAGGATTTTTGGTGGGGAAACTGATTTTAACCTTTTTTCAGGATCTAGTTTGATAATAGAAAGGCTTCAAAAGTGGGGTCACCATTATTCGGCCACACATCAACTTCAAACATTCACTTTAATGCGGGTTTTGGGTTTATTTAGGTTTTCTTGTCGCGGTTCCTGCCTTGTCATGTATTTCCTGCCTTGTCATGTGTTTCCCTGACCTTGTCATGTGGTCCTTTTGTTCATGTGTCTTGTTCCCATTGGTTCCTTTGTTGTATGTATCATGCTTTCGTTGGTTGGTTTATGTCATGTGACCCTCATTGTTTGGTGTATATATAGCCCTCATGTTGCCATTGTGTATCGTCTAGTTTTGTACTGTGAAACCTGCTGTTTTGTTCATGGTCATGTCAAGATCCGGTTTAGTTCATGTCTGTTTTGTATCACGGTTTGGTTTGCTTTGTTTATTAATAAAGGCTGCACATGGGTTCATCGTACTTGCCTTCAGTGGGACTTCAGTTACAGAAAAGCTAGAGCAAAATATGAACCCAGCAGTTTCCTTGTTGTGCCTTCACCAAGGCCATCGTACTACTGAAGATTAAGTTCAGGACTTTTGTGGACTCCAAGTGGATTTTAATGACGTGGCCCTTAAGGACATTTTTCGGGTGGGCCTTAATGAGCCCAATGAGTTAAATATGAACTCACGATTGAATGTAACATAAAACAAATGATTACTTTTTGTTAAAATCTTTATTAATGCCAAAAATGCTTACATTTATGTGTCTTTGTTCACTCAGGCAGCCATGTTGCCCCTGAAGCCAGTTTACACTGAGATAATTCATACCCCTTAGTTTGAAGTGAGGTCCCGAAAAATCTTCGTTTGAAGGGCTAGTTGGCCCTTCCCCTTACCCCTACCCCTCCAACCAAAAGAGAATTGAGAAACCCCTACCCCTTCACGTGAACGCGCAAAATGGAGTGGTAGGGGAAAATGTGCCAATTAAATCAACAATGTTTTTCACTGCTGACTACTTTATCAAGACTTCAGACCACCTGTGCATTTGCTGAAGCAATACTCTACAAAAAAGTCCATGTATTTGGGTTGTTTATTTCAGCATGCAAAAGAGACTAACAAGTTTTCCTGATTGTTGATATTGAATTTCTCAGAGACTCATTATCAATGAGAATTTCCACAGCATAGATAGCCTACAGCAGATAAGCATCAAGCAGCATAGTGAACATAACATAAACAAAACATAACTTGAATTTCACTAAACTAGACAATATTTTTAAGGGCACAGTGTCTTACGATTCTTCTTATGCTTTCATGACCTTATGATCCTTCTTATGTCTTTATGTACTCTCTATCTGTGGGTGTGTGTGTGGTGTGCGTGTGGGGGGGGGGGGGGGGGGGGTGTATATTCAGAGCTGACAGAACAGTGGTCTGCATTTCTTCCCTCTAATAAGTAAGGCATTTCTAAAACTCTATTCATGCTACCTGCAGGCTCAAACTTTAATGGCACGTTCGTCTTTCTTTACAGCCTCTCTCATTTGAAATTCAGCAAGACAGCAGCTTAAAAGGTAATGTTTTCATCATGTTATGCTGGGCGATATGATTCCAGTTTCAGTCAAATTTACAGCTGATAAAGCTACACAGAAGAAAAATCAAGCAATAGTTAATTATTTATTAATAATTTAAAAGTTAATAATGAATACATTTCAACCTTACATTTTTTCCTACTTCATAAAGATAATTTAATACTTCAAAATGATTTTCTTATAATAAGTTTCTTTATTTTCTGTATTTCTATTATACCTTCTGTTATACTTTTGGAGACATCAAGGAATATTTCACCCAAAAATGCAAATTTGCTGAAAATTTACTCGCCACCAGACCATCCAAGATTGTAGATAAGTTTGTATCATCATCAGAACAGATTTGGGTGAAATTAGATTATATCACTTGCTCACCAGTAGATCCTCTGCAGTAAATGGGTGTCGTCGAATGAGAGCCTTAACCGGGCTGATAAAAACATACTACAAGAACAGTAATCCAACAACCCAGTCATCAATTAACATTTGTGAAAAGTGCATGTTGTAAGAAATATAAACCATCAGGTTAAGGCGTTTAACTTTAAACCAAATACCAGTTCATAATCCATAATAACGCTTCCTATAGTGAAAATGTCACTCTCACATCAAAATCCACTGACATATTTGTTTAGAACTGTTGCTTGTAAATTTTGCTTGATTTAGACAAGACAGCTTTCTCACTGGAAAAAGCAATACTATGGATAGAGGACTCATACTTTAGCCGGAAACAATGGTTTGAAGTTAGTTAGTCTTGATGATGGATTTTTTATTAAAAACAAGCAGCTTTTCACTGCACAAGAGGTTCATATATGGACTGGAGTCATGTGGTTCACTTGTGGATTATTGTTGTTTTTATCAACTGTTTGGACTCTCAATCTGACGGCACCCACTCACTGCAGAGGGTCCATTGATGAGCAACTGAAGTAATGTTAAAGTTTTCCAAATCTGTTCCAATGAAGAAACAAACTCATCTATATTTTGAATAGCCTGAGGATGAGTAAATTTTCAGCAAATTTTCATTTTGGGTGAACTATTCTTTTCAGTCTCTCTGTATGACACACCTTGATTTCAACACTCATTAAACAAAACTTTGGCAGGCAATCTCTCCTGAGATGAAGAATCAATCTATAGGTTTTATATATAATGTTTCATTGCAATGTTTTTATTTTTATATTATTTACTTTGTTCTATTTATTTCTCTGTTTACTGTAAATATAAATGATTCGAAATAGGTGATTATTCGTCATAGACCTTATGGGGCCATGCAAATGCATTTGTTATAGTTGGGCGGTTCTACACAGACTCTCACCTCCAGACTTCTCTTTACATGTCACTTCTTCTGGCTTGTCATGTGTGGGTGGCTGTCTTTAAAATCGCCTCCAGCACAAAAACGTTAGTTACAGACCAAAAACTTATCTGATAAATGGGTTTTTGAAATAGCAAATAAACTCAGTCCTGTTTCATTAGTCAAGAATGTGTGAATGTTAGCATTTGCAGCAGTGATAAAAAAGAAGCTAGCTGCTCTATGCCACTCTATTTCTGGCCTTGCCATTTTACTCCGGAAGCAAGTTTCTGGCGATACCTGATTTTTTTGCGATGGAATGAAGGTTCGTTAGAGGGTTGTGGTAAGGCAAGCTTTTCCTAAAACCTCCACAGGTTTAGACTTGCCTTGGTACGCATTCGGAGGTATTTAAACATTGATCGGTGAGGAGGGGAGGCGCAGGAGAAGGAAACGGCTGAGCTTTATAAAGGTGATTCTTTCATACTGTTACTGCATTAAAACAGTGACAGAGAGTTTCATCTGGAAGTAATCTGAGTGTTTGTGTGTGTTTAGGACTGATGGAGCACTCGAAGAGACTGTTAAGAGCTTTCTATGAGCTCTCACAGACTCACAGAGGTACAGTAGATGATTCTTTGATTCACGTTCATAATATGATTCATTATAAGCTTCTATAAAGTGTTTCAAAATGTTCATTTTATTGACAAAAAACTGCTTTCAGAATAGACATATAAAACATCCCATTTGAGATCAGATTCTCAAGATTTGTGTCTAGTTACTCATGCACTAACAACATTATGCCTTCTAGTAGTAGTAACACCAACTGTGACCAAGAAAACGCTCTATAAATCATCAGATGTGTGATACAGTGTTTGGTTTTCTCTCTCAGCGTTTGGCGACGTGTTTTCCATCATCGGCGTCCGTGAGCCGCAGGCCGCTGCCAGCGAAGCCTTCGTGAAGTTTGCCGAAGCTCATCGAAACATGGAGAAGTTCGGCATCCAGCTGCTGAAGACCATCAAACCCGTGAGAGACCAGATCTGAAATGAGTTTACACAGAGACTGAAAGTAGAGCAACTGTAGAACAACTAAAAATGCAATGAAAACACTACAGCTTGCTAAATAATGTGCGTTTGTCTGTCAGATGCTGCATGATCTGAACACGTATCTTCACAAAGCCATTCCTGACACCAAGCTCACCATCCGCAAATACCTGGATGTCAAGTTTGAGTACTTGGTATGAGAACAGCAATTAGATTCACTCATCATAGTCTGTTGATATGAGATGTTACATTAACAGAGGGATTTTGAGAGTTTATTGATGCGTGTTTGTGTTTCAGTCGTACTGTCTGAAGGTGAAGGAGATGGATGATGAAGAGTACAGCTGTATCGTGAGTTCACTCACTGTCCGTTCATCATTAACTAACCACTACCAGACTGCTCAAATCTGCTCGAGATCATTTGACTTTTAATATATTGTTACTGTTTAAACCTCCTTAACACATTTACTGATTATAATGAGTGTTTTGGAGGTGGAGGATAGAGTTCAGCGTTGAACTTTGACCCTGATGCAGTCCTTCACACTGATCAGGAATATTTTTTTTAAATGATAAAAACACTGAGCGACATTAAAATGCATCCTACCATTTTAGATTTACAATTTAATAAGCATTAGTTTGTAATCTCTATTTTTGCCATCTGTTGCCAAAATGCCTAATTTACAAAAGATACACCAATTTGACTTTATGACTGATAAAAATGTGAAAAAAAAAATCATGACTATGTTAAGTGCACCCTAAGAATTTTAGATTTTTGTAATATGCAATTTTATTTATGTATTATTGGTGTTAATAAAGCGTTAAATAATGTTTGCGTGTGTTTCAGGCGTTGGGCGACCCGTTGTACCGCGTCAGCACCGGTAACTATGAGTACCGCTTGATTCTGCGCTGTCGACAGGAAGCTCGCACACGGTTCGCCAAGATGCGCAAGGACGTTCTGGAGAAAATCGAACTCCTGGACCAGAAACACGGTGAGTTGAGGAGAAATGCAGCAGAATACATGATCTGTTCTATGTCGTTTTAACCAGTGTTCGAACTATACCGTGGACTTTGGGGGAGCCCACTTGATTTTTTTTTATAACGGGGCGGCTGGGGGTAGGCACTTGCTTGGTGCCTCAAAAGAGGGCTTACAATGACTTACAAAGATACATAACAGCTACAAGTGTATGCACTACTTGCTTTATGCAAGCACTAGATAGGATAAATCACTATACAGGATGTACCCTATTATACTTTATCGACACGAATTGATGGGTGAAACAACAAACAGCCACCCACAAATAGTCTATAAACAAAGCATCAGGCTGTCTTTGAGTTCACATGAACAACGGTTAACATAAAGTTACTCGTCGTCAGGCTACAGAAAAATACCATAATTCCTCCGTTCAATTAGGCCTAAGACGTCGAGAGTCACGCAGACCTATAACAACTCAGCCACAACACTTAATTGCGAATAACATGCCTTACCTTTAACACAGAATCGACCAGAGTCCAACGTTTATTTTTTTTTTTACGAATCTTTGAGTTAACATGTACTAAACATGAGTGGAATTTGCACCGCAGCGTCCGCACACCTTGATGCTCATGACAAGAATAGCATGTATAGTTATCTTTATTGAAGTGAATTAGGTTTAAATCGCCGTCATGCATGAATGAATGATATTTTTGCAATTTTACACACAATAATGAAAAATAACTGAAATTGCACGTCAAAATAACACGTTGTTAATATTTTTTGAGACCCCCTAAAATTTCACAAATCACGTTTTCAGGAGAGCCCATGTCTTATTAAGGGGAGCCGAGTTCCCCTGTAGTTCGCACCCTGGTTTTAACCCTTTCCATTCCCTCTTCAGTTCAGGACATCGTGTTCCAGCTGCAGCGCTTCGTCTCAGGCATGTCACGCTATTACGACGACTGCTACGGCGTGCTGAAAGAGGCCGACGTGTTTCCCATCGAGGTGGATCTGTCCCGCACCATGATCAACTACAGCGGACATAGTCTCTCATACGAGGATGAGGAGGAGGAAGAGACGGGCAGAGGAGGAGAGGAAGACGCTCCGCAGGCTGAGAACGGAGCCGAGAAACTCATCGACGACGAGTGAGTGAGCGAGCCAATGAATGAGTGAATTATCAGGTGAAATAATAAAAGAAAGGAATGTGAAGGATCTCATTGTCACTGAAAAAAATACCAATTCTACAGATGAGATGTGTGTGTGGTGGTGTGTGTGTGTTCAGTGAAAGGTGGTTAATAAATAATATGAATAAAAACATATGTTACATATTTATATATGAAGTTGAATATAATGTTTCTATATTGATAAACTACACTGATCAGACAGAAACGGAATCCCTGGTTGCCATGTTACGTACTTTAGAATAGAATTGGTTACTATGGTGACAGAATTTTAACTTTTAAATGAACATTCTTTGTTTCAAGTCTTTGCACTCTTTGTTTGAACACATTTCAAACGAATGGGACTGAAGTAGAGTTGTTGGATGTGTTTTTGCACAACTTGTGTGTGTTTTTCTCTTTTTTTGGCCTTTGAAACACTGGATGAATGTCTTTAAGCTCCAGTGGTCTGAATCGTTCACTATTTTGTTGGTGTTTTTTTTTTTTATGTTTTGGGCGTTTGGGGTTATTTAATTGAATCCAGCTGTGTAACTGGTTCATGTATGTCCTAGAACGATTCAAAGGTCTTGAAGGTTAGAAAAACAAAGTTTGATGAAGAAAAACGCTTGTGAAACCTGCTATGTGTGAGTAAACATGTAAATCAAACGTGTTTTATGGGCTTTCTCATTAAACGTCTGAGCTTCAGGAATATTTGAGGTGGTTTCCGTCTGCTTTCCTCTGAATGATTCACAGGGACGTGATGGCAGAAGTTCAGATCTGACGGCTGGCCTTTCAACTGGACTCGACCTCATTGAAATATGTCTGAATCGAAGATTTAAAGGTGGGGTAAGCGATTTTTCAAAAACGATTTAGAAAACTGATTCGGGCCGAATTGCAAAACAAACTTGTAGCCAATCAGCAATAAGGGGCGTGTCTACTCGTGATGTGGAGGAGAGAGAGTTCAGTGCACAGGACGGACATTACCGAGCCGAGCGACAGAAAGATAGAGATAGAGGATAAAAAACAAAAGAGGAAAACGTCTGCGGGAACAAAAGAAGGCTTAAGGCAATAAGTAGGACCCGTGTAAATATGGGATCAGCTTTCCAGCGCTGGAGAGAAATCAAGGAGCGGAAAGGCCTGCGATCGGACGCCGAGGTTGCTTTGTTTCTTCTCGATAGGTGAGTAGTAAACCTGGTCTGCGCGCGAAAGCTAAGTTGACGCGTCAAGCAAGCGTTGAAAATCATTTGAAATTTGTGTCCAATACGCTCATGAATCGAACACAGACAGCAGTTCGGGGATTCTAGTGTCAGTCATGTAATTATTAGGGTGTAGACGCATCACGGATATAACGGAGTTCTATAGTAATATAATCAGTATATATGTTTGTGTGGGGCGGAGCTATCAAAATAGGGGCGAGACACTTTTGGGGTAGGGGCGTGTTTGTTTTGGTGATTTCAAGTGTCAACACTGGCTACCAGAAATCACTTACCCCACCTTTAATGGCTAAAAAGTTCAACTTTGAGTTTGGAAACGCACTCATAAGTAACTATTTTTGTATCTGTTTTCAAACAGGTGATTTTTTAAATGATTTTTAAAACCGGTTTACATTATTGGTTATGCTGTTAATGGGTTAAAATGTGTGTAACACCCTTCATGAGCCAAATGAGCTGTAAGTGCATTTGATTATCAATTTTAAATGTGTGTTAATGTAGTTTATGTATTCGCTGTAAGAAAACTGAATCTAATTTAGTCCTGCTAATTAAAAACAACTTGTTTTAAGGGGTTAACTAGTTTACTTTTAATTTATCTTATTTAAATTGGGTCACCAGTGACTCCTTACAGAATTTTAACTTCCAGACGAGTTCATTCACAGTTTATTTTCAACTAACATAAGTAATTTATTATTAAAAATCAGTGCGTTTAGATTTTATCAGCGACTTGCTTCCGCGTCGAACATCAGCCGCGGTCACGTGATGCCTCGCTGGAGTCCGATTGGACGATGTATGGTCGACGCCCAGCTCCGGTATATCGTCGCCCCAGTGGCCTAGGATTAAGCACTGGCTCATAAGCCAGGGATTGTGGGTTCGAGTCCCATCTGGGGTGAGTGCTGTTTTTCTTTCTTCAGCGCGTGGTTGCGTCTTATAAACGTAGTTTCTCGTCTGAATGCCGTTTTGTCATCAGGAAGCTCTTTGCTGACGGGTTTCACACTTCATTTTCAGTTTCTGTGCCGCACGTGACTGAACATCGGCACAAACATGACGAGCAGCAGCTTTTGTGCTTTAATTCTCGCGTGTTGTGCTGCAACCGTGAGAAGCGACAGTAAGTAACCCACTGATTTAACCTTGACTTTCATAAAGCTCGTGTATCATACAGTGAAGTGCATGTTTTGTGTGTTTTATAGGACCATATGTTCAGTGCAAATCTGCGTCTGATCTCTTTAAAACGCACTGCTTTTGTTTAGCTCTTAAGAGTGCGAGTCAAGTGTGTGTTAAGTGAGTTCAAGAGGAATTGGGTTTGTCTGTAATGATGAGCATGCACATGATCCTGTCAAATCTGATGTGTTACTTTATGGTTACTTAACAAAGAGATCAAGTTGCAGGGAAATGTAGTATAATATCATAGTTCAGATTGACTTCTTTCAGCATTTTAACTTCCAGAAGTGTTCATTCTCACTGTTACTTTATGGTTAGGTAACAAAGAGATCAAGTTGTGATCATGCATTATTAAAATCAAAAATTAGTTGAGTGTCTGTTAATATTTAATGGATCTGAGCTGGCATGAACTAACAATGAACACTTGTATGTTCATTAATGTTAACAAAGATGAATAAAAATGTACCTAATGGGACCTTGTTTGCCAATTTATCTAACAAAAACTACGTTTTTGAGCAGCAAATCCGCATATTATACTGATTTCTGAAGATCAAGACTGAGTAATGATGCTGAAAATTCAGCTTTATCACATGAATAAATTACATTTTATAATATATTCAAATAGAAAGCAGTTATTTTAAATAGTAAAAATATTTCACAATATTACTGATTTTGCTCTATTTTGGATCAAATAAATGCACCGTTTGTCTTTTAATTCATGTATAAAAATATAATTTAAGTTTTAAGGCACATTATCTTTAATTGAAAACTGACGTGTGTGTGTGTGTTTTAATATTAGCTTTTATTTAAAATGCACTTATTGAATGTAGATTAATTTTCTAAGCTAACAGGGTCTCTGCAAATAAAATGGTACATGCTGAGTATTCATTTCTCTTCTCACATCCTCAAAAGTTCCTCCTGTGGTTAAAAACGGCATAAGGAATTTTTAAGGAAGTAGCAGACCCCCACGCGAGTCATAAGAATCACAACCTTATTCTGTTGCTTTGTTTTCACGTTAATGTGGTGTGCTTTTAATCCAGAGCTGCTGAAGGCCACGGCGTACTGGGATTCGACCCACAAGGCCGTTCTGCTGAAGGAGGGTGTTCTGGACCGGCAGGGCGACGCGTACGGTTACTATAACGACACGCTGTCATCCACGGGATGGGGCGTGCTGGAGATCAGCGCTGGATACGGACAGACGGCGGAGCCGGACCACGTCACCATGTTCACGGCGGGATATCTGGAGGGCTTCCTCACCGCGCCGTGAGTGTCTGTAACACCAGACCATCTCCATCTCCTCAGACCTTCAACAACCTGATTCATGCAGATGCTGTGAATCCTAGTTTTATTCCCAGATCATTTCCTGTCTCTATGTAAGGTGCACCTATAATGTTCGTTTCTTGCACTAGAAACCGTTTTTCGTGGTCATTGAACACCTTCTTTCTGACCTTACTGTTTAAACGGACTGTTTCTGCTACAATCACAGTAAGTCAGTATATGTAAATGAGCCCTCGGTGATTGGCAAACTTTTTTTTTTTGTGATTGCATTCAGGTTTGGATTCATGTTTTAGTCCTTCATTAATAGGTTTCTTAACCTGCGTTATTATCATTAACTACAACTAAGACGATAAATAAGACACGAAAATAAATGATTATTTATTCAAATAAAATCTTAAATTTGAGATGAAGAATAGAAATGATGCATTGGCAACTAACTAAACTAAAACTAAACATGAAAAACTGACGTAGTAGTAGTATTAGACAAATAAAAAAAAAAAAGGCCAGAAGAAAATAATACCAATTAACTTTGTTGTGTGAAAATTATTTATGACTGTTTTCACAGCATATCAGTACAAGTATTATACAAATTTTATTTTTTGGAATTATGTATTTTTTCATTTTCATTTTTTTTTAGTGTATTTGGGTCTTTAATATTTTTCGAATTATTATGTAGTTTTACAAAGTAATGTTCTTCAGTTTGATTATGTTCTCAAGTGGAGAAAAGTACGAATTAATAATAATGACCTTAAGCACTAAAATGATTGGAAATAAATTAAAACTAAAAGTGAAACTAAAACAAATTTTTTTGCCCATTTCTAAACTAATAAAACTAAAAATAAATAAATAAAAAAACTAAAATGTAATATAAAAAAAACTAATAAAGATGGGTTAGGGTTAGGGGAACCCATGCTAAACTAAAATTAATAAAAGCTATATAGACATTTCAAAATACCAAACTATATACAAACTAATAAACACTACTAAAAATTGATTTTAAAATGAAAAAGCAAAATATTTTAAGAAGTGTTATATAATTAATATTGTACATTTAGATATAATAGTGTAAATAATTTAGCTATTAGTATAATGATATATAACATAAATCGTTAGTTATAAATAATACTTTAAACAACACTGTTCTCATAGTATATCAAATATTATTAATTTTGATGTGTGATGGGGCGTTGCCGACTTTAGTTTCATAAATAGAAGTCGTGTTTTTTTTTTTTTTTTTTTTTTGATAAAAGTAGTTTGTATTTTGTTTATATATAAGTGAGTGATTAATAATAATGGTTGCATGGTGTTTTGTGTGTTTCAGGCAGATTTTCGATCATTACACCAACATGTACCCGCAGCTGATCCAGAATCCCAAAACGCTGGTGGCAGTGAAGCGCTTCATGGCGTGAGTGAGGCTCCTCGGGGGTGTTGTGTGTGTGTGCGTGTGCGCGCGTGTCTGTACAGGACGTGTTGCTGATTGTGTGTTGATCTGTAGTAAGCAGGACGAGTGGTCTCGGTGTCAGGTGAAGCGTAACACCACTGATCCTCTGTGGATTCACACGGGTCTGATTCCCGCGCAGCGGGACGGCTGCAGCGGAGGGATCGATCCCCCCCCCCCCCCCCCCCCCCCCCCCACTGGGCCAAACAACAGGTGAGACGGTGAGACGGGCTGAGGATCACGGGGAGTTAGTTAAAAAAAAAATACTTAAAAATGACCAGTGTTAAAAAGAGTTTTAGTAGAGGGGAATTTTTTTAAGGCTCTTTTGAAACATACTAAAAAGACTTAAACGCTGTATTTACTTTATGTGTCCTTATTTGTGTTTTTTTATTTGTTTAGATTCAGACACTATTTCCTTGTGTATCTATTTTTTTACTATAAAAATTAGTTAAAATGGGGGATGTAGACGGATTCACTCAACTCACGATTCGATTCCAAATTTTTTTTTTTTACAAAATGAGATTAAGACAAATTATAAATTAAATGTCATTTTATTATTGCTTGGACAAAAATACTGAACGTTTCTTTGTGAAACTAAAATATAACACTATAATAATATACTAATATATCACTTGCATATTATTGCTCTTTTGTTGGTTTTGATTGCTTCTAGTGTCCTCATCTGTAAGTCGCTTTGGATAAAATTGTCTGCTAAATAACAAAATGTAATGTAAATGTAAATAACAAAACTAAATTGAAATTTTTAAAACAAACCACAAATCAAATAAATAAAAATAAAATAAATATCTTCATATAAACAAAATAAGGCTTTTGTCTGTGCTCTTTCCATTTAAAATGAGAGGCAACCACTGCATTTTAATCACGATCCAAACAAAGATGCAGCATACATGCAACACGAGCAGTTTTTAAACTAAATTACATTGTATAATTTCGAAAATTTGAAGCAAAAACAGAATGGTTTGACTTAAGTTTTGTGAAACTATACATAAAAAATATCTTCATGAAACGGAAGCAGCGGATGAGCTGAACGAGATGCAGATTCACTCTCTTCCAGCAGGTGGCGCTTAAAGCATTTCATTGGTTTCCGCTGTAATCAAAGCAGCGCTGCTCTTATGAACTTTAATATGCATTATTCAGAGGCAAGATGAAAAGAAAATACCTCGTAAACGTTTTTAAAGATTGTCAGTTTCCCTCAGACATACATTCATATAAACTCCTACCCCTAAATGAATCGCCATTTGTTTAGCATCTCAACCGATTTGAATCGTCACATATTTGAAACGATTTTCAACCGGCTCGCGGTTAATAGTTACATCCCTAATTAAATGTTTTATTAAGGATCATTTCTTTTATGTTTACATTATTTCTTTCTTTAAAAATGATGAAAATTTCAACCGCTATCAAAAAATAGGAGGTGTATTTAGCTGAAGGTTTATTAGTACTAGTCACGGTGTTGTTGTTTCACGCTGTCTCTCTCTCTCTGAGCCCTGTCCCAGTTTGCCGTCAGTGCCGCCGCCAATGCGGAGACGGGACTGTGGATCTGATCCGGCGCTGGTTACCGGCGGGATGCATGGCTTAATCAGTATGAAAGCTCCCTCGAACTGGGCCACTGCTCTGCCTCATAAAGGTACAAGACGTCTGTCAGAACATCATCAGCTGATGTGAGGGTTTCTCTCATCGCCGTGTGTTTCAGATGTTGCCTGGTTGAGAACCTGTTGTTCGCTCACTCGAGGGTACCGTACGCCGCCACCATGCGCATTACAAACATGGGACTTCAGCCGGAACGAACCGCAAAGCAACGGGAACTCTCCTTCAGCAGATACCCTGGTACACTCACTCACTCATTTCTTACTTTTAAAATTAAACATCTGAGAAGTTTGATTTATTTGATTAAGATTCTATTTCCTTTTATTTTTCTTGTTTATAACTTGATTTAAATGACTTGAACTTCCAAAAAGAGATTTTATTGGCACCCTGGTAAACCCACTCAATCACACATTCATGCACTCACTCACACTCATTAATTCATTCACTCGTTGATTTACTCATTCTTCACACACTCATTCACTAATTTTTTCACTCATAAATGTACTCATTCATTTACTGATTGATTTATTCACTCACTAACTCACTAATTCATTCATTTCCTCACTCATTCATTCTCACTCATTTGCTCACTCACTCATTCACTCATTGATTTACTCCATTCATTCACCCACTCTCACTCATTCGTCACTCACTCCTTTATTCACTCACTTACTCACTCCATTCACTTTTATTCACTCACTCATTCATTGAATTCACTCACTCATCACTAATTCATTCATTTCCTCACCATTCACTCTTCAACGTCATTATATTCACTCATCAGTCACACATGAATATGATGCATTTATTCATCACTATAATTAATTCACTCATTCATAATACATATTTCCCCTATTCAATAATTCACTCACTCATTGGATCAATCACTCTCACTGATTTACTCCATCTATTAATTCGTGCTCCAGTCATTTCAGGCATCACTCATTCATTCACCACCCACTTCACTCATAAATTTATTATGTACACTGCATCATGCATTTACGGTTAACTCATTCATTCATTCATTCATTCATATATATTTTTCGAGTAGCAGGCAGGATATAGTGTGTGGTTTGTACAATATGTGAATGGCTGATGTCTGTGAATGTGTGTTCAGGGTTTCTGGTGTCTCTGGATGATTTCTATCTGCTGGGCAGCGGTTTAATGATGACTCAGACCACCAATAACGTCTTCAACACCTCGCTGTACTCCTACATCACTCCTGCCAGTCTGTTCTCCTGGCAGAGGGTTCGACTGGCACACGCACTGGCAAGCACTGGAGAGCAGTGGGCCAAAACCTTCTCCAGATACAACTCTGGTCAGAAATCACATTCACTCACTTGCAGTTACTAATAAAGTTACTGATCAGCTGATGTTTTATTTACTCTGTTTTTGTTTTTTGTGAGTGTTCTGTCTGGACTGTGTTTGCTCTGTCATGAGGGTTTCTCTGATCCTGTGCTGAATCTGACCGTCAGGGACGTATAATAACCAGTACATGGTTGTGGACGTGAGTAAAGTGAATCTGGGCAGCAGTCTGGAGGACGGAGCACTGACTGTGGTGGAGCAGATCCCGGGACTGGTGGAGTATTCAGACCAGACGCAGACGCTGCGCAGAGGTCCGACCAAAATACACTTCATGCTGAACATTTCAGTTCTTTTGACTTCGGGTTGTTCTGAAACCTGGACATGTTGTGCATCTGTTGCTATAGTAAATGTGTTTCTTCTGCAGGTTACTGGCCGTCCTACAACGTGCCCTTCCACCGTAAGATCTACGATC
>JADLZN010009485.1:0-35999 GCA_018155175.1 Sinocyclocheilus anophthalmus | reverse complement strand
CAATAATCTAACCTTGCGGTCATGAACGCATGAATTAACGTTTTTGCATTTGACATTGAGAGCATAGGTCTTAATTTAGATATGTTTTTGAGATGGAAAAAAGCAGTTTTACAAATGCTAGAAACGTGGATTTCTAAGGAAAGATTGCTATCAAATAGCACACCTAGGTTCATAACTGATGACGAAGAATGGAAGGTTTTTAGGTCCTATAATTAACACCTCCGTTTTTTCACAATTTAGCAGTAAGAAATTACTCATCATTCAGTTTTTAATATCGACTATGCATTCCGCTAGTTTTAATTGGTATGTTGCGCTATGTTTCGTAGGTTGCGAAGAAATATAGAGCGAGTATCATCAGCATAGCAGTGAAAGCTAACAGCATGTTTCTTGATGATATCTCCGAAGGGTAACATGTAAAGCGTGAAGAGTAACGGCCCTAGTACTGAGCCTTGAGGTACTCCATACTGCACTTGTGATCGATATGATACCTCTTCATTCACTGCTACGAATTGATGGCGGTCATATAAGTACGATTTGAACCATGCTAATGCACTTCTATTAATGCCAACAAAGTTTTCTAGTCTATTCAAAAGAATGTTGTGTTCAATAGTGTCAAATGCAGCGCTAAGATCCAATAGCACTAATAGAGAAACACAACCACAATCGGATGATAAGAGCTTGTAATTTGTAACTCTGATGAGAGCAGTATCAGTACTATGATACAGTCTAAATCCAGACTGGAAATCCTCACAGATACAATTTCTCTCTAAGAAGGAATATAATTGTGAGGATACTATCTTTTCTAGTATCTTGGACAGAAAAGGGAGATTTGAGATCGGTCTGTAATTAACTAGTTCTTTGGGGTCAAGTTGTGTTTTTTGATGAGAGGCTTAATAACAGCCAGTTTGAAGGTTTTGGGGACATATCTAATGACAATGATGAATTAATAATAGTCAGAAGAGGATCTATGACTTCTGGAAGTACCTCTTTGTAGCGTCTGGACCAATCAGACACACCATTTTTCATTTGATTTAACAAATCAATTATTCATTAGATTAAGAAACATTCACAGACCCCTCACCCAATAAACATACTGGGTGTCAAGATGTCTGGGAACGAGGCCCAAGACCCTGGTTACCATGGCAACCATGACACCTCAGCCAGACCAGATAAACTTTACAACCTAATGGCATGTTGAGAGTCCTCCCTCTCACTACATTTTCCATAGGAAATCCACAGTGCACAGTAAAAGGCGACTCTTCTCTACATTCATTATAGGAAAACATTCTTTTTTGATGATTTTTTTTTTAAAAACCCTATCCTTTAGGTCAGGTGTCTATTATTGCTGTCTTGTATTATCTGTTGTATTGTAGACTATTGTATGCATGCTTATGATAGAACCACTCAACCATGTAACCTTACATATAATGTGTTTGGTCTCTATTAATTCGTATTATCTAATTGAGAGTGTATATTATATGTTAATACATATGCAACATATTAGTGTTCTAAGAACCTTTATTAGTTTGTGCATCAACACCCCAAGCGAATTACATTTGCAAATTACCATGCCCTCACACAAAGGGTCGAAAAACCCTCCAGCAATTGCCAACTCCCGCTTGGAATTTCCGTCTTTCTCATTGGACAAGCCCATCTTGCGAGGCGTGAATCTTCTCCGACATTGAAAGGCATCACCCCCCCACACCATGTGACCCGCCCAGAGTCGGTGGTTCGGTTGTATTCTGAGAAGATGAAAAAGTGAGCTGCAATGCTCCAGGAAACTCCAAGTACGTGCCAGGCTTCGGCCTTGACTTTTTCATTCACCAAGATTCTCTGACGCAAACGGGTTCTTTTTCATCAACCAACTTCAGCAAAGATCAATTTGAACCTTCAGATTGCATCAAACCTCTCTTTCAAACAGATGAGATGTGCAAGTATTCAAATTTAGTCTTATTAATTGATACATTAGGTCTCATTTGCACCTTTTTACAAAGGTGTATTTGAACTAAGAAACTGATGTTTCCTACAGGCTGTGGATCTACTGAATATCCAATGGTTCCATAGCTTCATGTTTTATTTCTCTTCTCTTTACTGCCTAAGCTTTAACCCTTTCCTATACAACTGTATGCGTGTGTGTGTGTGTGAATGTGTATGTTAGACCAGTTTATGTGTTTATGTAGATTGTTAGACTAGTTTAAGTGTTTATGTAGTTAATAAAGTCGTACTTGTATCACACTTGACGTTTTTTCATTGTTTGCTCATAACTGGAGTCAATAATCATGCAGATTTATGCTACAAGCTCTTTGAAGAATTGTACAGTAAGAAAGTTATTTAACCAGGAAATTAACGTTCTTAGAAGACAGACAGTTGACTCTAGAGGCAAGTAAATACCTACCAGCAGATCTAACATATTATTAATTAAACTAGTTATGATTAATTATTCATATTTACCATGAGCAGATTCGTTACAATCTTTTAGGAGCTTAGATGGTAATAGGTATAAAAATACATAACTGACAGGGGTCCTCGACTGGGCGCGAGCAGAGATGCTTCTTCTTCTGCTTCTCTTCGGCTCCGTAGTCCAGCGGTTAGTGGAAGATGTGGATCATCGTCGAGACTGCGGATATTCTGATGAAATGGCAATCCGAGCTGACTTGAATTGTAATTGGCATGAGCGTGGGTTGCTTCTCTGTTATTCTCTCACACACCGGGATTCACATGTAATAATTTTACTCAGTGGTAAAAAAAAAAAAAAAAAAAAAAACAAAAAAAATATGGGAAGTAATATTATTTAGTGAGTCAGGTTTTGATAGGACTCGGATTTGAAGAGCCTAATTCAACCTTATTTGAATTGCTTCTAAATTTGATAGTTTACACTCTTATCAGCTACTCGGCCAGCGTGAAGTTGATGTCAGTGTATATTACCAATTGAATATGTAAATTTTGTATTCTCCCTGGCCACGGGTGAAATACAATTATGATAATTTGTCAGCTCTTAAGAGAGGTAATTATTATGAGTAAGCTACGAGCTAGGTAGCAAGCAAGGATCTTTTGGCAATAGAGTTGACACTGAAATTATATGACACCAGACAATTGATTATTTATAAATGAAACATTAAATTTATTGGCTATTCTAGATCACATAAAATTAAGCTAAAACACACAAACATACAGTTTCAGAGGAAGGAAAGTCTGTTAACGGAGTTCTGAGTTTCATAGTTCTACCTCGTTTTCACGAGTGATGTAAATTCACCTTAAGAATTCACAGAACAGAGAATCTAAATTCACCAGTTCAGCAGATTAGAGAGTTGTTTGTTTACTTGCGTTCTGCTGGTTGACAGCTGAGGTGACTCCGTGGCTGATGCGGGCTTCCTGGAGGTCTTTGAGGGAAACCCCGTTACTGATTGGTCAGTGACGTCGGAATGACGTCCTTTGGGAAACCCCTCGTTGGTTTGTGATGAAGCAGAAGCGTGAGAAGTTCTGCTGAGAGTCTTAGTGTGCAAGACTTTCAAGTTCTTTGACGATTTCAACGAAGTATCACTGAAGTGTTGAGTTTGAGATGTGGTAGTCGCTTTTGATGGTAAACGTGTGTGAGCACACGTGCGGTGCTCTAACACAGCGACAGGCGAGAGCAGGAAAAGCAGCAAGCAAGCAAGGATTCTGTCCTGCATTGGGGTTTTGCTCTGTGGCATAAGTCCGTCCCCTGACGCTGGCTTCCAATCGACTTCTTGCGGGGCGGAGCGTGCATACATTAACAAGAGGCTTTAATTCATCACATGAGGACACCTATAATAATATGTTGATACGTCTATAAAGTCTCTTAAATGCAAATATTGTACGTACTATTAAAGTTTACTTCATTTCAGCTTTCTGCATTTGTGGTTTCCATTCGTTCAAGATTAAACTTCAAATATTACACACATCTTAATATTCAAATTTTCTAAAAAGGGGTAATAAACACTGCTTAACATTGCACCGATTAAATGAACACATCAAGCATATATATTTACAAGACATACAACGTACTATTTGTGATTCTATGCTCTGATAATTTTATACTTTCAATGATTAGCAATGATTGTCAAAGAAATCTTGTCTCTTTCCTTTGGAATGCAGGGGGAAAAGGGAAGGGTCCTTCGGTCATTCTCAGGTCAGATCTGAGAGTCTGCTGGAGAATCTCCTGCTGGACAGGGAGCTATAAAATTGTCTGTTTTGTTGATCGGATTTTAGCAATTTATGGGTCAAATGGTCAGGGGTATCCCTATCTGGTCTTGAAAGCCCGTAAAACGCTTTTAAGTACTGTGAAAGTACTGTCCTGTTTAGCGTATCTTGAGATATAGCCAAACAGTCCAGGAAATGCTTCACCTTCACTGACCCTGCATGAGTTTTACGACTGCATCTGTTGGATAGGAGTCCTTCGATTTGTCTCAATGGAATGTGAGGGTTTGATGTGTGTCTCCATCATGTAGGTGGGTCCGTTGTGAGACATAGATCCTACAACACACATACATATACTATCATGCACACACACACACACACACTCAGGCACGCCCATGCTCATTCTAGCCCTCATCTCCACCTGTTTGTCATCACAATCAGCGTTCGTGCTACTTTGCGGTGACACCTGTTCCCACTCTGATCTAATTAGTGACTCTATTTCTTTTTTTTTTTTTTTCTAGTGGTTGTGCTTGCTCTCCTCTGTTGGATTATTGTGTGTCATGCATACGGTATTGTTTCACCCTTCATGGCAATACTATCTGAGATCTTACCTTGTCTTGCTTAGTGTTGCTGTGCTCATCTTAGTATTCTCTGTGTCCTGTGGCTGCTTCCAGTGAGCCCAGCCCCACGAGCTCTCTCCAAGACGGGAGTCCTCTGAAACTGACCATCATCGGTTGTTTTGTGTTTCATCCAGTTCTGTGTCATTGTACGACAGACTGCCTTGTTTTGTGTCTTCAATAAAGAGAATGATTCTAACGGACTGCCTTTGCACGTGAATCCTTTACATCACCCCTGACAGTAATATTGGTGCATCCCTATTTATTGTAGAACTGTGCCTGACTGAAGGCCAGTGTGAGGCTTATGTTCAATAACTTGAAATTAAATAATATACTAACCTTTTTATGGTGTTCGAGTCTGTGAAAAACCCAACCCCCCCCCCCCAAACCCCCCACCACCCACCCCCCGTTTTCATTTTTTACCAAAAGAAAAATTATATGATTATTTTTTCAAACTCAGACTAATTGGCCTTAGCTCATTTTCAGTGAAGAACATATATCAGAACAAATTTTATATTACACACACACATTTATTTAACATACAGGATGTTCGGGTCCACTGGACCCAGAGCTAGTAAAAGAGTGGAAATATTAGGTCCTGTGTACCTTCACTCTGTCCTCCTCCTGTCGGGGTCTGCTATTAGTATGTGTGTGTGTGTGTGTGTGTGGAGAGAGTGTGATGGTCGTTCGCGACCGAGCCGGCTAAAAGCCGATTCTTTGTAGCGACGGAAGAGCAATCTTCAACCGGAACCTTCGATTTGAGGCAAATTTAGCAATTGTGAATGGTTGTGTGGTGATAAGCAATGTTTATTTAGTGTTTCAAAAAGCCTATTTTTATGAGTTTTTCGTTACAAAAAAAATAACCTCAACACTAATCAAATGGCAGGACAGATTAGGATCATACCATTATGTGAAAGAAGGACGGGGGACTCGCGCTCTGAAGACAGCGAGTGTAGTGGTACAGGGACAGAGAGAGACGGGGGAGCCGGATTTAAACGCAACCGCGTTGGTTAAGGTAGGAAGACACTGCATTGTTGCAACATTGGTCCCTCAGAGAGAGTCTTCTCAAAAACAGGTCAAATAATCACAGAGAGGAGAAATCGCATCAGCACATCCAAGCTGAGGCATCTGATATTTCTGAATGCCAACCTGCACTAAAGACTAAAGTGTTATTATTAAAGTTTTATTAAAATGTTAAATAGTATCTGTGTATTTGTTTTGTAACGAAAAAAAAATGAATAAAATTAAGGCTTTTATGAAAACACGGAATAAAAAATTGCTTACCAACACACAAAACGTTCACAATTGCTCAATTGGGCTAAAATAGAAGGCTCTGAGTGATACTAAATAAAGAGCCATTTGGTAAGAGGACTATTGTTCTAAGGGAGCCGAGCCAAAAGAGCCGAACTTCCCATCACTATGAGAGAGAGAGAGAGAGAGAGAGAATTTGAATTTTAACAATCCTTTATTACAAATATAATTCACCACACAATTAAATTACAATATTCATTTATAAAGGAAAAACTCAACTCACAAAAGTTTAAAAGTCAAATCGCCTTCAAAAACAGAACACAAAACCTCATTGTAACACCAAATTTCTTCAAAAGAAGCAAGATCATCCATATGTTTATAGTATTTAAAATCAATCAGTATTCTTGCTTGCACCATATTTGAAAACAATGTAACCACATTCTGTTCCAAATTTTGTTCCATCTTTTTCCTTCTACTTACATAGATAGCCAGTTTTGCTTGGCCTAAAACAAAATTCAGCAATTGACAAATAAATATTTTCCTCATTACATATTTGAAACCAAAAATAAATAACACCATAGAAAAAGATTCATTACAATTCTTAAAAATGCTACCTACACACAAAAATAAAGGTTCCAGTCTAGCACAATTCACAAAAGTATGAAAAACGGTTTCTCTCTCAGTGCAAAAAGGACAACCAGCATCAATCTCAGGATTTATGATCGAAGTAAAAGCATTGACAGCTACAGCACCATTAAGGATTCTCCACTGTAAATCACCTGTTTTTTTTGTCAACGGTGGTTTATATAGTGCTCTCCACTCAAGCTTTTTATCCATATTCAACTTAAAAAAAACACGCCACGGAGTATCAATTTTCTTATTTAACTTTTTTTTGTTAAAATTAATCACACAACACTTATACAAAACTTTCCCAGTGCTTGAAAAAAAATCTACACACATGGAATCAACAACTTCAAAAAAGACTCCGGAAACCCCTTCTAGATTCAAAGAAAAAAACAAACAGGGAAAAGAGTCTTTAGGATTTGGGTTGCAGAGGCCATCACCATGCTCAGTCAGCAGAGTCCTTTCTGCTGCATTAAGAGTTGTTGACCATTTCACCAATATCTGTGCAACCAGACACGTTGATCTAAATCCCAAACTTTGAGCTGTTGCCTCCTCATTCTTAAAATCAGATCCAGCTATTTCCAATAACTGTCCCAAATTGGTGATTTTTCTATTAATGAGTGTCCTGCTAAGTCCTGGGAAAAGTCCACTGGCAGACAAATCCAGACGTGCTCCAAAAATTAAAGGCTCTTCCAGTAGCCAATGAAGAGATGGTGAGCCCTCTACTTTTTTAAAAAAGAAGAGACTCCAAACCTTAAAAATGTTTTTGTAAAACACTGGCAGGCTAGAGGTATTCAGTGTCAATGGGTCCATTAGAAAAAGAGTCTTATCCAGTCCCAAACTCTCAAGGTTGTGTAAAATCACATATGCTACAGCACACCATTTAAAATCAACTGAACCAACTAGTAGTTTCTGTACAAACTGCAACCGAAAGGTTGCTATCCTACTTTGAAGATGTATTAACCCATGTCCACCCTCTTCTTTTGGCAAGAATAACACATTCTGTGGGACCCAATGCAATTTATCCCAAAAGAAATCTACCAAGATAGCCTGGATTTTAGCTAACAGTTGTGAGGGAGGGTCAACACAGGCAAACCTGTGCCACAATGAAGATGCAACCAAATTATTAATAATTAAAATACGACCTCTGTATGACATCTTTGGCACTAAACATTTCCATTTATTTAGACGACCTTTAACTTTTTCAATGACCCCTTCCCAATTTTTCTGTACTGTTGACTCATCACCCAAAAACACTCCCAAGTATTTAAAACCAAATTTTCCCCAACTTAAACCCTCGGGAAGTTCTAGCTTCCCATCTGCCCACTCACCTAACAATAAAGTTTCACTTTTACTCCAGTTTACCCTCGCAGAAGATAGACCTTTAAAAGTACTAAGTAATCTTAACAAGACCTGAATATCACTTTGCCTGCTAATCATAACTATTACATCATCGGCATATGCTGACAATATAAGATTATTTTCACAGTCCGGCAAGCTTATACCATGGAGTTTGGCTCTTATTTGCTGTAAAAGTGGTTCTATTGCCAAAGAATAAAGCATACCAGACAACGAACACCCCTGCCTAACACCTCTATGAACACTAAAAGGAGCACATAAACCACCGTTCACCTTAAGAATACTCTCAACGTCACTATAAAGAACTTTAATACAATTTATAAAATTCTGACAAAATCCAAAAGCCTCAAAAACCCTCCACAAATAGCAATGCTCAACACGATCAAAGGCTTTCTCTTGGTCTAATGAGATTAAACCACAATCTAAATTTAACAACTTGGAGACTTCCAAAACATCACGAACCAAAGAAATATTATCAAATACTGACCTACGGGGAACACAGTAAGTCTGATCAGGATGGATGACACTATCCATCACTCCTGCTAACCTGTTAGCCAGGGTTTTAGAGAGCAGCTTATAATCACTACAGAGTAGTGATACGGGCCGCCAACACTTAATCTCTGTAAGGTCGCCCTTCTTGGGCAGGAGGGTTAGCACTGCTCTACGGCAGCTCACAGGCAACTGACCTTCAGCCAGGCTTTCATTCAACACCTCCAGAAGGTCCTCTTTTAGATCTGACCAGAAAGACTTGTAAAAGTCAACTGGCAGACCGTCAATTCCCGGTGCTTTCCCAGACTCCATTCCTTGGAGAGCCTTATACAGCTCCCCCATGCTCAAAGCACCCGAGATTTCAGCATTGGCTTCCTCTGATACCTGGGGTAAGTCATCAAAAAACTCACTATCACCCCTGTATCTGGCCCCGAGTTCATTCCTATACAAGTTCTCATAAAAAGTAACTGCTCTCTTGCGAATGTCAGCAGGGTCAGTTAATAAACCTCCAGATTCAGAGCGCAAGGCATGGATGGCCCTGCTCTGACCATTCTTCTTCTCCAAGTTGAAGAAGAACTTGGATGGAGCATCCATCTGGTCCACACTCTGGAACCGAGACCTGACCAGAGCCCCCTGTGTTTTACCACCCAGCAAATCAGCCAACTGTGTCCTTTTATCTAAAAGAGAATCTAAATAACTTTGGGCACCAGTTGACTCAGCCAATTCTTGAAGTTTTAAAATGTCAGTCTCCAAGGTATTCATATTTAAAGTTATCTCCCTAGTGACGTTTTGAGTGTATTGTAAACAAAATTGTTTTATTTGGGCTTTTTTCCCTTTTGTTTCCATTTGTTTTATTTGTTTTGTCCAAAATCCACCACTGTCTTAATGTTTTTAAAAGATTCCTTCGTGGTTTGAACTCATCCAAAAACAATTTAAACATGTTCCTAACAACTGTCACCTAACAAATTGGTGTTTAGATGCAAGTATGCACTCCTTGGGTGAATGAATTTAGAAACAGAAACTGCACCATACGGTGATCAGAGAAAACTCAGTGGGGTATTAAACATCTCTCACAAAGTACAAATGATGCTAAGAACATAAAATCGATCAAGTCTTGCCCCCGAGGAAATTACACTGTCAAGAATATGAGTCAGTATATTGTCTTTGTTTCTCATGCAACTGTCTCCAAATGACATACTCGTGTGTCTTAAAACTGGTTTAGGCAAATACGAGTGGGTAAATGGGGTTCAACGTGATTCCTGTCCAAATTTGACACTGTACAATTAAAATCACCACCCAAGAATAAATATTCCTCCCCACAGCATCTTTGCAAAACAGAGCCCAATATATTCAGAAAAATCATTCGTTCTACTGCTGAAGTTGGAATATACACACAAATAAAAACAAAAACAAAATGTTCAAAAGTGGCTCTTACTTTTAAAAGTCTACCTTTAACTATTTCCTCAACCTGATGAGAAAGTGGACTGAAAGTTTTAGTAAAAAGAATGGCCACCCCTCCACTAAGTGAGGTATCGTTGCTCAAAAAAGAGACCCCCTCCCACTCCTCTTCCCAATCAGCAGTTTCTTGCAACATAACAACATCAATTCTCCTTTGTTTAACTACCTCAAATATTTCTGCTCTTTTTTTTCATTTCTCTTGCACCATTTACATTCAGTGTTGCAATATTCACTTCACTCATTTTTAGAAAAGAAGAGGAAAACAAGAACCATAGCAGCACTCCACACACACCAACCACATCAATAGCCAAGCTATTAGGCTTTCTCAGACTCTTCATTAGCAATGTCAGAAGTGAATTTTCTCACTATCTTCTTTAATCGATATACCTCTTTGTTGGTAAACAACCCCTCCGACATAAAAGATCTAGTTTTACCAACAAACTGCTTAACGCCAGGAAAATACTCCTCAACACACACCCCTCTCTTATTTTTTGTGGCTCTGAGAAAGAGCTTAATGTCATCCACTTCATAACTTCGGCTAGAAAAGTCACTCTGAGATAAACTGATGCTGGAATCGGAAGACTCACTTCCACTTTCCATTCCGTCCTCAACATAAACATCCTCTACACCTGCCTTAACGGCTTGAAAATCGCCAGATTTTTTCCTTTTAGATGGAACTTTAAATTCACTTTGCCCTGTCTCCATTTCAATGCCATCACACAACAAATTGGGCTGCAAAATGTTGACCGCGCTATCGCTTTGTTTCTTGTCCGTCTTAATAGCGGACTTACGAGACTGAACATTGAAGGTTTCAGAACTAGCCGGTGTATTTACCTCATCCGCATTCTTGGGATCTGTTATCTGAAACGCATTCGCTGCGCTCTCACTCTCGGACGAATTCACGATAGTGCTCTCATCCACTGCACCTGTCTCTGCCACAGGCGGGGCAGCGTTAGACGGTCCAGCCTCAACAAGCTCGCCAGCATTAACATCATTCGCCGAGCTGTTTTCTTTAGCTTTACCAGGGCAAGCACGAATCAAGTGACCCACCTCCCCGCAATTAAAACACTTCATTTTGTCCGTTGTAGCATAGATAACATAGTCAAAATCATCAACTTTCAGATGCAGTGATAGGTCGAGCTCCTCATCATCTTTTAAAATAATGTAAACGAAACGTCTAAAAGACACCACATGTTTTAAAAGAGGCGAACCACAACCAATTGGTATCATAATAGGCGACACCAATTTGCCATATCGAGACATAATTCTCACTAATGTTTCATCACTTATGAAAGGCGGAATATTGGACCGCAACACTTTTTTTGATGGCATGGAAAGTGGGAGGACTGGAATAAAAAGATTGTCAACAACAATTCCAGTCTCAACTAACTCATTTGCTTTTTCAACAGAGCTAAGAAAAATAACTGTGGCACTGTTCATTTTTGAGGCTGACATGATATTCCCATGCCCCACAACTTCTCCTACAGCTAGACAACAGTCTTCCACGCTCACCGCGGACGCCACTTTAACCCCATGGCGCCGCGTGAGTTTACTCAAAACCTGCGACCGCGGGGCCGTCATGCTAGCCGAAAAAAAGAAAAAAAATGGCAGCACGCGTCCCAAACAGAGAAATAAACCACCAAACTTAAGAACAGTAGCCCAATCAAGAAAGAAAAGAGGAAAAAGAGGATTCACTCACAGTCTCCAATTCACACTCGCACCACTCTGTCGCCCACGCTCAGTACACCGGAAGTGAGAGGAGAGAGAGAGAGAGAGGTCATGGGTGTCATGGAGCAGAGAACAGAGTTCACAGGTAAGTGGGTTCAGCAGATTTATTGATACTGGGGTCAGAAACGGAAATAAGTTCAGAATGTAACATATCACTTAATGAAGAAACTGAAAAAGTAAACTGTATTTCTTTATCCACAGGAAACTCAAACTATTCCGTGATGGTTGAGCTAAAAAATAAAGATGGCGTCTGAAAGTTGCGTTTGGTGGTCAGTTTGTGTGTAAATGTACAAACCCGATTCCAAAAAAGTTGGGACACTGTGTAAAATGTGAATAAAAACAGAATGCAATGATGTGGAAGTTTCAAATTTCACTATTTTATTCAGAATACAACATAGATAACATCAAATGTTTAAACTGAGAAAATGTATAATTAAGGGTGGAAAAAAAAGTTGAGTTTAAATTATGGCATCAACACATCTCAAAAAAGTTGGGACAAGGCCATGTTTACCACTGTGTGGCATCCCCTCTTCTTTTTATAACAGTCTGCAAACGTCTGGGGACTGAGGAGACAAGTTGCTCAAGTTTAGGAATATGAATGTTGTCCCATTCTTGTCTAATACAGGCTTCGGGGGGTTTTCTTTGTCGCATCTTCCTCTTTATGTCAAATGTTTTCTATGGGTGAAAGATCGGGACTGCAGGCTGGCCATTTCAGTACCCGATCCTTCTTCTACGCAGCCATGATGTTGTAATTGAGGCAGTATGTGGTCTGGCATTGTCATGATGGAAAATGCAAGGTCTTCCCTGAAAAAGACGACGTCTGGATGGGAGCATATGTTCTAGAACTTGGATATACCTTTCAGCATTGATGTGCCTTTCCAGATGTGTAAGCTGCCAATGCCACATGCACTCATGCAACCCCATTCCATTAGAGATGCAGGCTTCTGAACTGAGCGATGATAACAACTTGGGTTGTCCTTGTCCTCTTGTCGGATGACATGGGGTCCCAGTTTCAAAAAGAACTTCAAAATTTTGATTATTTTTGTCTGACCACGAACGTTTCCAATTGCCAACGTCCATTTTAAATGAGCCTTGGGCCCAGAGAAAAAACGGCGCCTTCTGGATCATGTGTAGATAGGTTCTTTTTTGACCATAGAGTTTTAGTAGCAACGGGAATGGCACGGTGGATTGTGTTCGGGTTTCCTTGTTTGGTGGCCTTTATTGTGGCCCCCCACCTAAGGCACACCTGGCAATAATCATGCCTGGTATCATTGTGTATAATAGGGATTAATACGTAAATGTACAAGCACAAAACATACATTTGGACGTTTTATTGATGCTAAAAACTTAAAATTTTGAGTATTTAAGGTTTAAAACGTTAATTGGTAGTATTTTTAGCAAAAAATATTACATATTTAAGTAATATTTACGTATCTTTTAGATATTCGTATCAATGCATTTTTTTTAAATTTTATCAATAAGCGATTTAGATTTTTGGACCCCTTAACCTATCCCCAAAACTACACCTACCTATTTTATAGCGAATATGCATTTTTATCATTTTATTAATACGCAATTTTGATTTTTAGACCCCTTAACCTACCCCCAAACCTTAACCTACCTATTTTATAGCAAATATAAAAGGATATAAAACGCAATCCAAACTCACTCCTTATAACTAGAAAAAAAACATGACAGACAGATAAGTGCAATTGCAATCATTTATTTATTGCAAAAATGTCAAAAGCAGTACCAAAAGTAATCAAAATGACGACGCGTTGCAGCCGCGGTCTTCTCTGGCAGAGAGTACAGTAGTTTTGTGTGAGGTGCAGAGCAGAATTTAATTTGTTAATCGCTGAAAAAAATTTGTATTTTTCTTATCCAGATTATTTTCCCGATCCACTCCGTGAACTCGTGAAGAAACGCACGGCGCATCATTCAAACACACCTCACCACAATCTGTGACGAATGCAGGCGAGAGCCAATGAGCGTTTGACGTTTGAAGTGGCAACATTTGAATTTGAAAAGAGCGCATCAGTCAGCACGGGGTTTGCTGCTTAAGGTCACTGGACTCGCTGCTCGGGATGGAGATGAAGATCGCCGAATAAATGCATGGATTTGGGTCTATTCCTTGCAGTCGTATAGATTCGGAAGATTTGGATTACAGAGCACAAATAAAATTGTTTCATTTCTTAATTACGTTGCGTTTTTGGTGTATTTTAGGCTATATAGTTATATTGTCAGTCACAGCATGTCAGAGAAAATGCCTTTTGTGGCCCATGGCAAACAAAGTAAACATTACATGTCAGTAAAGGTTAAACAAGTGCAGAAATGTTATTTATTTTAAGGTTAATTATTTAACATTATGTAGGCCTATTCTTGGAAACGAGCTGGCAGAAGAAATCACAAAGAACAGAACGAAATGTTTTCATTTTATATTAAGTAAACGAGTAAACAATTTAATAATGCAATTGAAAACAATTATTTGATATGACAACTAAAAACAACAAGACTAATAAAAATTAATGCCGCCATTTAATATGAATAAGGATCATTTTAGGTTAGTCAGTATGCAGTTTTTGCTACGTTTAGATGCTGAAAATACGTCGTTTGTTACGTTTAGTGCCTGTAAAAAGTAAGTAAATAGAACCACATTTTACGTAAAAAATATACGAATTATCATGAGATCATGTTGAAAAATCATGCTGTCTAATCAGCATCTTGATATGCCACACCTGTGAGGAGGATGGATTATCTCGGCAAAGGAGAAGTGCTCACTAACACAGATTTAGAGAGATGTGTGAAGAATATTTGAGAGAAATAGGCCTTTTGGGTACATAGAAAAAGTTTTAGATATTTGAGTTTCAGCTCATGAAAATGGGGGCAAAAACAAAGTGTTGCGTTTATAATTTTGTTCAGTGTGTATATACACACACACACAAAGAAAATATATTAATTATATATATATTATATATATATAGATTATTTTTCATTGACACTGATAATATTGTCCTCCAGTTATTAGTCTGATTCATGAACAAACAAGCCTGTTCTTTTCAGAGTCAGGCTGATTTTTAAAAATGAGGATGCTTCCTGTCTCATTTAGATCACATAAAACAGGCACTTGGTCTTGAGCTAACACAAGTTCACACAACGTATCTGTTTGTGGAAAAGTGGACCGCTACCCACATTTCCAAGAGGACACCATTAGATTCTCTCCAACCAGCATATACAATTGATTCAATAATACAGCTGGGCTGCATTAGCCACCAGCCTGTGCCGGGATGTGTTCCCTGATGGCCGTATAATCAAGGAAGTGCTCTTTGCATTATGTCCCAGTTCAAGTATGAATGAATCATTCTCCATCAGCAGACATCTGTGCGGTCCAGCGTTTCAATGATAATGCATCATGTGACACTGAGTAGCGAATGAGCCACAGTGATATGAGGGCTGAAGGAGGATACTGTGTTTCAAAACAGATATGTCCATGGCAACATTAAAATATGATTATTTAATAAAGCACTAATCAGGGAAGCACAAAAGCAAATAATTCCACTTTTATAAAGAACATAGGTAATCAAAAAGCAGGTATTGAGTGCGTAGGGAATATGTGAATGGTATGTAACAGAACATGTAATGTTGTATAATCAGGAAACAAATATCTATTATATACAATGAATGACATACAAAAACAGATCACTGCTATTATCATAGATCTATAATAGAAGCTAAACTTGACTTGACGCAATCAAATGTATTTACTGATTCATTCTGGGACTTTTTTTATAACTTAAAACTTTGTTACATGTACTTAGTATAATCATAACAGTGAGATATGCATAATTAAATGCAATAACCCAAAACCAAAGCCTAATCCTAAACTTAATAGTAAGTACATTTTGTTAATTAATATTTCTCAGCGCTAAACTTTTAAAACCCCTTTTTTTCTAATTTCATTTAATGCATTGTTACATAGCAAAACAATGGAAAATCAAAGCACTGGAATGCAAAAACACCAGACAGGGCAGTGCAGTGAACTGTGAGGTACTGTATAAAGCAAACCAGGCTCATTAGAAAAGAGTGACTCTTTTTTCTTTTGCTGCATGACCACAAGAGGCGCTATCAGCGATACAATTATTTTTTCTTCATTGCAGATGCAGGTTTATTAAATATGAAGACCCGCACAAGCAGGGGGGGGAAAGTACATTTAGTTTGCACAATTTACTAATTCGTTCCCTTGGTTTACTAAATTGTGCACACAATTTACTAATTCGCTCCCGCAGTTTAAGTAAGTTGTGCACTCAATTGTAAAGAGCCGGAAGCCGAGTTTGAATCCATATGCCGTTGTTTATTAAAATCCACAGCAAACAAGTCCAAATCGGCAGGCAGATAGCATAAACTTGAGGCAGGCAGAGATAGTACACAGTCCAATCCAAACGGCAGAGCAAAGGGATAATCCAATAAATGAAAACAGGCAGGCAATGGTCATGCACAAGATGATAGAACGCTCAGTAAGGCAGGTAGACTGGCAATACTTTGCGATGGCCTGTTAGCCAGGCCATGCTAAATGTCTCACAAACAGGAAGTAACCAGTGAAGCGAGGGAGCAGCACACAGTCAGTACCCGGGATAGGGCTCCCTCTGCTGGCATGACGTTACATCAATATAATAATTATTTCCCTTGCTTTAAGTAAATTGTGCACATTAATTCGTTCTACTTCCTGCTTCCAGTGTCTGATTTTACTGTGGCAACGTTTTATTACTTTGTTTGTTTGATGTATCATGGTATGTTCAGAAAATAAATGTTGCATTTGAAATTAACATATCACCCACACTAAACCCAACCCTAAACTTAACCAATAATGTTGCAAACAAAACAAAACAAAACATTTGCTCATGGAACAATGCGATTGCTTCTAGAAGTCTTTGAGTTTTGACTTTTATTGTCTTGTGTTTCACAGATTTCATACCAGATCGCTGTGCATTTCAAGTGCAACACTGTAGCAGGTGAGTTATCGAGCAAGTTTACTATGCCAGTAAAGCCATACATACGGAGCGAATTATGTGATGCGAATTTTAAATTGTATTAGTTTACAAATCACACACTATGGTAAAAGTGTTTTGAGGTTATACTATAGTATTATGCAAAGAAACTTTTATTCATCAGTATTTGCCCCGTAATCATAATTTATGTGAAAAGGAACAGAAGTTGTAATTGGAACTTTTTTGAATTTGAATTTACTTCGTCTAGTGTTCATTTCTCCAATGTAGGTACTAAATTTGAATTTGAGTTTACTTCATGGCCATCAAAAATATACATTCTATAAGAGAAGTTTGAATGAAATTCAGACTACATTTTTCTTGTTGTTATTGTCATAAGAACTGCCAGCATCGGTTCAGTCACTTTACTGGCATTGCTCTTCTGTGGCCTTATGGGATAGTAAAGTGTCCATTAAATGCGCACTCCAGAATTACAGCATAAGCAGTAGGTCAGGGTACTTTTTGTCTACTGTTTTTCAAATAGAAAATCAGTCAGAAAAACACTGATTCCAAAAAAATTTAAGCAATTTTTAGTTCCACTTTGGGGTTTCGGCTAC
Organism: Sinocyclocheilus anophthalmus; assembly: GCA_018155175.1. Lineage (NCBI taxonomy): Eukaryota > Metazoa > Chordata > Actinopteri > Cypriniformes > Cyprinidae > Sinocyclocheilus > Sinocyclocheilus anophthalmus. The sequence goes on along the minus strand of JADLZN010009485.1, from coordinate 18,719 downwards.
ATGAATATGAATTAACATAAAAATAGTCAACTAGAACTCACTTTAATTTCCTGCAGTTCTATATAAAGAATAAACAATGTGAAAGCTCAACACAAGCCTGCTGTTGCAGTTTCGCTGCAGCGCCACTTACTGTATGTGCTGCTTATGCATGCGGTGAGCGTGAAATGGGCTTTATTTGTGATATTTGGATTGGGTTGCTGATTACATTTTTGTAATTAATTAGTAATTTCTCCAAGAATACGATTCTAAAGCCCTGCCATCTCTGGCTGCTGCTGACACATTCAGAAATGAAAATCCTGTTGTCTGTTTGCCTTCACAACACATTTTGTCCCTGATCCTGGTGTCAGCTTGTGAGGGAGAGGTGTCTAGAAGGGGTTTTGGTAACCACATTATCCATGTTTTTTACAGTGGCTGAGTCTCTTGGAACCGTTCGGACGACAGATCAAAGCTTCTCGCTCTCTCTGTGCTGGTCCAGCTACTCTGGCGATGCTAGCCATCAGTCCTGGATCCAAAAACAAGCTTATGCCTTCACAGACCACGGCTTGGATTGTTTCCACAAGTGCGGACATTGGGCTTTGATGGTCAGTTTGCTGTGACTGAAACCCAAGGGTAGGCTTAGAAGGGCTGAACATAGGAAAAGAGGATGAAACGGAAGCTGGAATCAGAGAAAAATTCTCCTTTCCGCAGACAGATTTTGTCAGCAGCATTCATGCTTCACAAGATGGAGTTAGCATGTTTTTGTTTGTGTGCAAGCACTGTGGGAGTTGACCCAAAACATAAGCAGCAGAGATATCCCACAATGTGTGGCTTTTTGGGGCTAAAACTGAATTAACTGAAAAGCTCAACTGAATTAATGGTAACACTGTAAGTTAAGGTTCCCTTTATAGAGGGTTTATAAAGGTGTTAATAAATGACTAATAACTCACTTACAAATGCATTATAAATCATTGATATGCAGTTATAAATGCATGAATAAAAGGGTGATTTTGATGAAATACCTGCCAAATAGTGAGACATTTTTAACTAACGTAAAATGCTTAATAAATATATTTATTGATACTTATTTCACTCAAAACCAGATTTCTGATTTATTTCATGATGCAGCAAAAATTTATTATAGCAAGACTGAAGGGTGTTTTCTCATTTATATCTCATGACTCTTGTCACTTTTCTTACAATGTTTCGTACCAGAATCTACTCTGTACCTCCCATGATATCGCAAACTTCATGATGCCTATCCAAAGCAATGATTAGACAGTTATATATTTTGTTTATCAAGATTAAATTATCATCTTGATTTTTATTTTGAGGGACAAATCATAAAAGCACAACCATAACTTGATGAGATATTAATATTGAAAATTTTAATTCCAATATTACCTGTGGAAAACTTTACATGTAATGAACATAATTAAACGATTATAAAGCATTAAAACATGTGAACGTCAAGGCAAAGTCAAGTCACCTGTATTTATATAGCACTTTTAACAATACAGATAGTGACAAAGCAACTGAACAGCATTAATTAGGAAAATAGTTTATCAATAACGCAAAATGACAATAGTAAACACAAAAATTTCAGTTAAAGGCAGTTCATCAATGAATTCAGTGACGTCATCATCCAGCTTAGTTCAGTTTAAATAATATCTTTGCAATTATGTCAACGATAAAGCTGGAAATGAAGTGTCCCCAAAGTGCACCTTAATGTAACGTGAACATCTGTGAACCAGTTATTAATGATCTATAAACGTTAATAACATGTGAAAGTGAACCTTAATGTAAAGTGAACATCTGTGAGTCAGTTATTAATGAGTTACAAACATTAGTAACATGCGAAAGCAAACCTTAATGTAAAGTGAACATCTGTGAATCAGTTATTAATGAGTTACAAACATTAGTAACATGCGAAAGCAAACCTTAATGTAAAGTGAACAACTGTAAACCATTTATTAATGATCTATAAACGTTAGTAACATGTGAAAGCGAACCTTAATGTAAAGTGAACACCTGTGAACCATTTATTAATGAGTTATAAACATTAGTAACATGTGAAAGTGAACCTTACTGTAAAGTGAACACCTGTGAACCATGTATTAATGAATTACAAACGTTAGTAACCTGTGAAAGTGAACCTTAATGTAGTGAAAACATGTGAACCATTTATTAATGATCTATAAACATTAGTAACCTGTTAAAGTGAACCTTAATGTAAAGTGAACTCACTAATAATTTATTTATTGATTATTATTGCACACAGAAAAAAGTTTGTATTTTCTGGTAAAATAAATTGTATCGTTGTTTAAGCAAACAACTTTCAACTTGAAACAAAAAGATTAATCTTTTCTTTTACAGCACACTGGAACATTGCTGAGCATAACTTCATTTAAAAAAAGTGGCTTGTAAAAGCAAACTCACATTATAACTAAGCATCAAATCTATACAACAAAAATATTTGATAAATGCAAAATCAACTACAAAATAACTACAGACACATAGACTTTGGTGATGTGATCCTGAAATAATATAATAAAAATCCATTATATGCTATGAAAATTATTTTTATTAGTAGTAGTAGCTATATACTTCTAAAAAAGTATTTTTGACAGATTGTATTGAAGGGCACTGAGGAAGCAGGATTCAGATGCAGCGGTACCTACTATTTTTATTAAGAAGATTACTGAACTCGGGGAAATGTAGGACAACAAACCATTCACATAAAAACGAATTTAGACAACCAAATACTTAAACTCTACTACTCTATACTGTAGGAATATAATAGACAAATTGAGAAAGGAACAAAATACAACAGAATGCAATGATATAAAAAAGAATCACTAAGCAAACAAACAAACACAGAACTAAATAAGACATTATATAAATACATTATATATTACATCTTATAATAATATGTAGAAACAACATTAGAAATCTGTGAAAATTAATGTAAATTATGTTTCTATACAATTTCTGATCCTTTCGGGTGTGCAAAATGTGAGTGAATGAGTTTTTGTTGTTTTTATTATTTATTATATTTATTTATTTATTTATTATGCACTGTTACATTTTGGAAATAAAAAATAGTATAACATCACCAAAGCCTGTGTGTCTGTAAAGCAAAGCCTGTAAATGGCGCTAGCGAGCATCCGATGTAAAGTCACGTTTTCAAAGAAGTCACGCTGTTAGGATTGTTCCAACGTGCTCTGAAGCAAAATTATAATCTCACATAGTGTTTATTAATTTTACGGGTCAGCTAACTGTGAGGTGACACTGCAGAGTATATTTTTCAAGTGTTTATATGTGTAATCGCTTTGTTAGTTGAATTAATTTGTTACCATACAAATAAATAACTGCTCCGGCGCTTCCGTGGTCAGTTCGCTGGCACGCAGGTAAAGTTACTGAGTGTGGATGAACAAATACTGAAGTCAGAGTGGGCTTTATCATGATATCAAATAGTAATTACTGTTTGCTTATCTGATAATTTTCTGTAACTGTGCTTTCAATCATTGATTTAATTATTTACTCAAAACCGGTAAATTAGATAAAATATAAATATGTATATATTTTGGTGCTTAGTTATAATTTGCTGGAATACTTTATTGTGTTTCTGAAATGTTTAATATGAGTTTACTTGTATAAGCCACTTTCCATGTACAGTTATGCTCAGTAATGTTGTTTAAGTAGTTTTGTTCACTGATATAGTGCATCAATAATAAAATACATTTAACAGAGAAAAAAACCTTATGTGTGTGCATTAATAGTTAATAAATGATTAGTGTGTCCACTTTACTTTAAAGTTCACTTTCCCAGGTTAATGATGTTCATAACTCATTAATAAATGGTTCAATGGTGTTCACTTTTAAGGGTCGCTTTCTCGGGTTACTAAAGTTTATAATTCATTAATACATGGTTCACAGGTGTTCACTTTACATAAAGTTTCAATTTTACAGGTTACTAATGTTTATAGCTCATCAATAAATGGTTCACAGGTGTTCACTTTACATTAAGGTTCACTTTTACAGGTTATTAACATTTATAACTCATTAATAAATGGTTCACAGGTGTTCACTTTACATTAAAGTTCACTTTCACAGGTTACTAACGTTTATAGATCATTAATAAATGGTTCACAGGAGTTGTTCAACTACATTAAGTTCACTTTCACATGGTTACTACCGATTATGCATCATTGTAAGAATGGATGCACAGGTGAGTCACTTTAACATTACGGTGCAGTTGTTAGGCCAATATTAACGTTTATAGATCATTAAGAAATGGTTCAAAGATATTCATTTTACATTAAGGTTCACTTTCACAGGTTGTTAATGTTTATAAATCATTAATTAATGGTTCATTATATTAAGGTTCACAGGTAATATTGGAATGTTTGCCGAATAATTTTTCCCTCAAAACTAAAAATCAAGATGTATAAATTTAATCTTGATAAAACTAGATGGGTTTCTAATCATTGGCTGTGGATAGGTCACTCGTGCCACTTTGGGAGCATCCTGGGTAGGTATGCAGATGGGATTATTGGTAAGAAACATTGGAATGAAAAGTGGACACAAGAAGTCATTGAGCTATAAATGAGAAACCAATAAATACAACCACACTCTTTAGTTTGCTATAACAATGAATACATTTTTGCGGGCCATCCTGAAATAAAATCAAGGAATTGGTTTTGACTGTGAAAAAACACGTATTTATAAATAATATATTTATTAAGCATTTATAACATGTGAGTTACATATGAGTGGCTCAATATTCGGCAGGTGTTTCATTAAAATTACCTTTTTATTAATGCATTTATAACTACTTATCAATGATTTATAATGCATTTGTAAGTGGGTTATTAGTAATTTATTAACAACTTTATAAAGCCTTTATAAAGGGAACCAAATTAATTATATGATATGGTGATTAAGTAACCAAATTAATAATAATTAACAGCCTACATCAATATTTGCTGGACAAAAAAGTCATTGTGCGTGTGTGTTTGTGTGTGTTGTGTACATGTTTTAATTACACTAAATCTTACAACCTTTTATTTTTATCTTTCTAATCCCTTTTTTCTTTTCCTTTCCATATTGTATTGTTTGATGTACTGTATATATAAAAAAACATACAAACGTATGAACAAACTAATATTTTTTAACAAATAAAATGCAATTAAAATTAATGTAAAATAAATACACATTTTAATTTAATTTGCGCAAAATAGGAATAAAATAAGTATGTGTTGTAGGAATAATAATAATAATATAAAAAAAATACAATTAAAATTACACTAAATTAAACTGAAACCTTTCGTTATTGGTTGCCTACTGTTTACCTCAGACTTTTCCCTTCCATACTGTATATATCTACTTCTAAAATAAAATAAAATAAATAAAAATAAGCAGCACATCCCTTCCCACTATCCTATTATAAAGTATATATAAATAAAAAAATTGATCAAATAGTATAAATAAAATACAAATGTAAATTAATGCATTTTACTTAAACAGAATGCATATAATACTAAATGTATTATTTTGTGTTTTTTTTTTAATAATACGTTTTAATTAATCAGACCAAATTAAACTGACAACTTTCATTTTTATCTATCGCACTGTTTCCTTCTCTTTCCTTCCATAATGCATGCATGTATAGGAATGAATGAATGAATTAATGAATAATCCCTTTCTGCCATTCCATACTGTGTATTACTGTTCACAGATTTATAAATAAATAAATGAAAGAATATGGACAATAACACAATATAATTATGATTTTTATAAAGAATTGCAAATCCAGATATAATAAATGTAAATGTTATAAATGTTTTAAAATAATATATTTTTTTAATTAATCATACTAAATTAACCAGAAAATCTCCCATTTTTATTTGTCTTACACTGTTTCCCTCTCTTCCCTTCTATGCTGTATATTATACCGTTCATATCTACCTTTCCATACTGTTCAAATGATTCAGTATGCTGTGCGTGACACAAATCCATGACTATCATTTTTGTGCCCCTCCTCCTGCTGCTAGATAAAAGCAGTGTCCTGTTCTGTCTCGGCTGGACTTCCCGACCAGCACTAATTATTGATATGCATTTGTCTGGTTTGCATCAGCCTCCTCTGTGATCTTGGCTTATGAGGTGCGATTATTCCAGCAATTGTTCATGGAAAAATGCACTGGGACAGGCAAGGCTGTTTATGGATGCTTCTCAGCCTCTTGAATTATGGATTTCCTCTGCCCAGCATCTTCCTTTGCCCCTATTTGCTTTGTTATTTTTATTTCACTTTTTATTGGGTGAATAAGCAGACGGAATTCTCAAAAAACCAACATGAATACAGAGCTACATTAAATATTTAAATATTTATACAACCTAATATGCAGAACCTAGACAAGCTAATTTTAGTTAGAAAAGAAAATAATAATTTTTAGTTGAAAAAAAGAGATAATCCATACAAAACCTAGTAAATACCTTCCAAGAGGCAATGCTGGGTAGATTACTTACAAACTGTAATCCATAACTGATTCCAAATTCCATCATGATGCAAATTGTTACTAAGTTAAGCAATTAGATGCCTAATTTTAGGTAATGTATTCTGGATACATGGACTCTAGTTTTTTAGACTATACATATGACCTAAACCTATGGCTTTTTTTTTTTACACTTGAGATATATTATTTGTTACTGGGTCAATGGGCATGTGGCAAGGGGGGCGTGGTAGGGCAGAGTCTGCAGCAGAGAAACGAGTGTGGAGACGAGCGGTGATAAGGAGGTCAAGTGAATGAGGTCTAACACCTGTCTTTAATTCTAGTGATTGGTGGGGAGACGGATATAGCAGCCCGCGCACCTGTGAAGGGGAGAGAGACTGATGGACCACAGGGTGCTGGGCTTGTGAAACTGTGTACGGCAGGCAGCCTCACAGGAATTTGTGTTTTGTCTTTTGTTTTGTTAAAAGTCTAATAAAAGCTTTGTTCACTCACCATCTCTGACTTCTTCGTCTTGATATGACATTGAACCGGGTTACACTGGTGCCGAAACCTGGGATGAGGAAGTCGTCACGCCACTATGCAGCAGCCAGCTGGATCAATGCCGCTTGCGGAGCTGGTAAAATCTCTTGCCGATCTTCACCACTCGCAACATGAGGCGATGATGGACCTCAGGAGTGAATAGGAAGATCGTTTCAGCCTGCTGGTCCAAGCGCAGGAGGAAGACAGGTGGTCCATCCGGAGTTTGCTGGGCCAGGAGGTCGGCCCGGATGCAGCCCCTCCTATCGCCCACGTCCCGCTGGAGAAGATGGGTCCACAGGATGACCCGGAGGGATTCGTGGACCTCTTCGAAAAGACAGCGGAGGCATGTGGGTGGGATCGCGCTCAGTGGCCGGTGTGCTTGATCCCGCTGCTGTCTGGGGAGGCGCAGGTGGCAGCTCAACAGCTGCCAGTGGAGAACCTCCTGGCCTATGCCGATCTGAAGAGGGCCATTCTACAACGAGTCGGACACTCCCCCGAGCAGCATCGACGGCGCTTCCGCTCGGTGGATCTGGGGGACAGCGGCCATCCATTTGTCATGGCACAACAGCTCAGAGACGCAAGTGGTTGATGGCCGAGACACGTGACGTTGGCAAAGTGGTCAATCTGGTGGTACTGGAGCAGTTCGTTGCGAGGCTGCCCAGCGGGACGTCCGAGTGGGTCCAGTGCCACTGTCCAACATCGCTGGATCAGGCCATCCTGCTGGCTGAGGATCATCTAGTTAGGCATGCCCCTCCCTAACCTCTCTCTCTCTCTCTCCAAACCCTTGCCCTCTCTTTTTCACCCAACTCCCGCCCCTAGATCATGGGGCAATGCAACCCCACAAGCCCTTGGGGAATAGATCGGGGACACGAGGGGGTGTGGCGGAGACCGCCAGTGTAGCCGCACCATTTTCACCTTCCCCCTCTCTCCGCCAATCTCTTGGCCATCCTTCTGTCGTTAGGGTGGGGGGAAAGCCTGGGCCGGCCGGCATTTTCAGGACTGGTGTCCTGTAATGGAAGTGGGAATGTTGATCCGGGTCCCCGCTCCCCGGGGGCTGCCCCTGATCACGCCGGGCAGTACAGAATATCTGTGAGTATTAAGGAGGGTACATATCGGGCTTTGGTTGATTCAGGCTGTAACCAAACCTATATTCATCAAAGCCTGATGCAGCAAGAGGCACTGGATATGAACCGCAAGTTTAAGGTAAGGTGTGTGCACAGGGATGTGGTCGGCTACGTGCTAGTGCCTGTAAGTATTCAATTCCGTTGGAAAAAGCATAGAATTAAGGTGGCGGTTAATCACAACATTAGGCATCCGCTGATTTTGGGTACGGATTGGCCATCATTTGCACAATTATTGGTGATTTTGTGTGCGGATGTTTCTTGGAAGACAGGACTGGGGAGCGGAGAAGCGGTGGCTCAGGCAGGGGACGGGGGCAGCAGGAATGGATGCGTTCGGGACACTCAGCTGACTCAGAGGGAAACGAATGAGTCAGGGGGGCGTGGGAGTTATGCCGCCGAACGAGATGATATTTCTCCGAGCAGGTCTCGGTGAGGAGATGCACAAAAATGGTATGCCAGGCACAGCCCGACGGACAGCTTATCCAGCTGATCAGCAGTCCCTATACCTATTTTTCCATTATAAGATAGAGTTGTCAGGTGACCCAGAACTCCAAGACAAGAGAAGAGGCAACCCAGGGTATAGTACCAAAAAGCGGGGGAATGCTTTTCCAGGCGGGCTCATTGTAAGTCCCAGGCAGGACACTTGGGAAGCAAAACACTGTGAATGGTTATGGCCCCCAATTTTTGTGGCCTTCATGGCATTAAAGGCATGTCAACCGGTGGTGTGCGCATGTCGTGAATGCCGATGGTTAATCCCCGGCCATTCAAAAGGACTCATTGCGTCCGTTGCCATAGTGGAGGCCCCTTCGAGGAGAATGGCTGGACTCATGGCATTAGAACGTCAGCACGTGGGCCATCGTTTTGAATAGTTCTGGCGATTATGCAAACACGCAATCCAGAAGCTGTGCCGCTGTGCAAACATTCTCAAAGAGTGTGGCTGGTTTCTACATGATCGCCCAAGGGGAATCCCAAGAAGATTTCACTGATCAGGGCATGTATGAGTCATGTACTTAAGCGAATATACGAAGTGATGGGCATAAATCGATCGCACCCAGCGGTTTATCACCACAAAACGGATGGTTTGGTGTGGATGATATATCGCACTTGAATCCTATGGTCGAAATCGTTAAGGAGGACACCAAAAATGGGAAAGTTTTCCCCATTCAAACTTCTCTATGGTCGTCAGCCCCGGGGGGTGCTTGACGTCATTAGGGAGGCTTGGGAGGAGGGGCCTTCAAACAGTCGTAGTGAAATTCAGTATGTCCTGGACCTCCGTGCAAAACTCCACACTCTGGGGCGGCTGACAATGGAGGATTTGCTCCAGGCGCAGGACAGACAATGTCGGCTGTACAACAGGGGTACGCGAGAGCGTCAATTTACACTGGGAGAGAAAGTGCTTGTATTACTTCCAACGTCTAGTTCTAAATTGCTCGCGAAGTGGTAAGGACCTTTTGTGGTTACACGGCGAGTAGGGGATCTCGATTGTGAGGTTAAACGAACAGACAGGCGTGATTCCCATCAAATTTATCATCTCAACCTGTTGAAACACTGGCAGGAGCAGACCTTGGTTGAGTTAGCAGTGGGCGTTTCGGCAGAGGAGGTTCTCGGACCAGTAGCAGCTGTCAAAGCCAATCCGCTTGCTCTGGTCCTGGGGGAGATCACCTCTCGCTGCTGCAGCTCACTGATGTAGCCAAGTTGCAGGCAGATTTTGCAGATGTGTTTTCACCCCTGCACGGTTTTCACCCCTCATACAGCACCATATCGAAATTATCTGCTGGGCCGGGAGGTCGGCCCGGACGCATCCCCTCCTATCGCCCACGTCCCGCTTGTGAAGATGAGTCCACAGGATGACCCGGAGGCAAAATAGTCTTGATCTAACATAGAACCGGGTTACAGTGACCATTAACCAACACTAGAGAACTATATACACATAATAACGACATGTGTAGTTACATAATTTAAATATTAACTTTAAGTGTCAGAAGGACTTCAAGTAAAACATTTAGGTCAAAAGGGTTTGACTGACAAACATTTGGGGAACCCCTGCATCACATGAACAAACATGAATAAATATGAAAACAGCAATGACATGGTCTAAGTATGTAATCATGTAATCCATAAGTAACTGTATATTATTATGATCATTTTAATATGTACTATAATCTAATTACAAGTATAACATTTTGGGAATCTAATTATGTAATGATTATGTATATCAAGAGATGGTAGGTCGCGTTGTAGGTAGATGGAATTTTATAAAACACATTGGCTTATTTTATTTTATTATTTTAATATAGTGAGCTGCCTTGCTGATTTTGCCTTCACAGACCCTTGTGAAAAAATAATTACACTTTAGCATGCTTATTACGGAAATAATACTTGGGGAAACAAATTCATAAGTGTGAACTGATTTTAGATACCCAAATGAATGTGATTTGTTTACTAAATTAAATTGTATTATAATTTAAAATTAATATTAAATGCAGTAACATGAACTTTCAAGGTTTTGTTTTGACCCACTTAAAACACACCTAAAAACAGGCAAGATTGGGAAAGGATCAGAAAAAATTCATTCATGTCACTTTTTTGTCATCGCAATTAAGTAACACATATTCAGTAAGTATTTTTGTAAGTTTTGATAGCTTTTGGATTTTGTAAGTTGTATCTCCCAGGATATGTTGCCCTATTAGTGTATAAAAAACAGCCAAAGTGATCAATAATTCTATAGTTTATTTGATGCAAACAAATTTGTAATATTCAAAATATGCTGCATGTATGACATGTCTAAGTATCCTAAAATTGAGGCATAGACATGTTTTGTATTTTTATTTTTTTTAACTGTCTCATCTTTATCCTCAGGGGTGGGTAATTCCAACCCTTGAGGTCCACTGTCCTGCAACGGTTTAGCATCATCCCTAAACAATCATATAATGTAATTTATGTAACAAAATAATTTTTTTTATGTAATCCTGAAGACTTTTGTCAGATTTTTCAGATGTGTTTGATCAGGGTTGGAGCTAAACTCTGCAGGATGGTGGCCCTCCAGGAGCAGGGCTGGACACCCCTGTTTTACCATAAAATGAGCTGTGTGAAACCCTGCAAGAACAAATCTAGTTTAAAATGCAAAGATGTAGTCAACTAAATGTAATATTATCCGTTTTACATGCAGATATTAACATTTGCACAATTTTTAAACTCAAAATAAATAGAAAGTGGACTGTGTACAGGGGTCCTAGAATCCAGGAAGGCATATGAGGCTCTTCCCTAAGGGCCCCTGGACCTGGAATGTGATTTCTTCTGAGGGGGATCTGCTCTCCTTGATGCAATTTATAACCCCCATCCACCCCACCCCAGTTCTCTGATATTATATTATGTATATATATATTTTATATGCTAATCAGGCAATGTATCTCAGGGGATACGCATATTTCAAAATGCGATAAAAAACAACACGAACAACATAATGACTTAATTATTTTTAAACATATCATGACATGTCCCAATTAATCCTAATAGGCTGTATGTGCATTTTTATTGTCTTGGATTTTTTGGCTGAAAAAAAGTAAGTTAATCCTATGCTAAGTCTACATTTCTGAACGTCCAGCCCGATACTACCAACAACCAATTGAATGATAACACTATGGATGGAAAATTATTCCTCGTGCACTTACCAAGAGACTAACCGACTATGTAGCTTGTGGTACAAGTTGCCTGTTTTAGGAGGAGCTTTATGGATTATGTAATTTCATAATTCTGTTGTTTTTGAAATATGGTTAAAGTGTACTGATGAATGCGCTGACAGGCATTTATAATAAACTAAAATATAATTTAATCTAATTTCTGTTGAAACTGTCATGCATTTAAACTTGATTGCCAATTCTACTGAAATGTGCTTTAGTGTGTTAGTCAACACATCAAAATCAGTGTACTTCTTTAAAATACTGTGTACGTCAGTGTTTTAAGAAATATATTTTTAAGATTTGAAGTTCACTACTAAGCACACTTCTTTTTTCTTTTTTTTCCCCAAGAAGAGAGACATTTTCTCAGCATCCTAACCTAGATGAAACCTCATAGAAAGCAACTGAGAAAACACTTACATGCAGACACTCCACATGGGAGACTTGATTGCAACCGACAGTGACGTTAGCATGTAGCTAATGATCAGCCCGTCAGTCACAAAGCAGAGCACAATGCTCTAATAAGCATAAAAATACATAACAAACACAAATATGGCACACATATGCTATTTTGGATTTGTTTTCACTGAACATATGACAGTTCATTCTGGCAATGCCTTAATGTCTCTCCGTTCATGAAAATTCAAAGGCCTGTATCCAGCAAATCAGTTAGATACTTGTATTTCTTCTAATAATGCAAAGTGTCAACAAAAAAAAAATCTAATTATAATGACTGATGGCAGAAATAATAAGAGATGTATGCCAGGATGCTAACTGAAGAGGAGTGCTAACTGTCTGAAACACAAAGGTTTATGCAGCAGCCTTCAGTATGTACTGGCAGACAGCAAGGCATCTCAGTAGGATTTGGAACAGAGCCATTGACTTGACCGCTATGAAATAAACAAACAGTTCATCATGGTCATTTTCTGTAAGGAACAAAGAATAATTCCTCTGCGTAATGTGTCCTGGACACAGATTAGATGCAGTTGTTGACTAATACAGATTTTCACAGTAGAATATTCTTCGGCTGTGGAGTTTAATCCATGACTGCGTCTGGAAACACTGTCCTGGAAATTGGCCATATGGTTTGACAAAGTGAGGATTCCCCTGAGTGATTGTGTGGCGTAGGAGTGTGAGGATGTTTTGCAGAAACACCTTTGAGTAGGTTGTGACATTACACGTCTCTAGACTCTGTGCCGAGAAATACAAATGGAGTGAGATTTCCAGATGCACGGAGACAGGGGTGCATAAGGTTGACCATATTCAGCCACTCAGTCGCTAATGGACAATTTATGTCAGGTAGACTAAAAAAGATAAGTCTGAACTCTGACGTGCAAGTTTTGTCGGAAGAAAGAATTGACTTTTAAGACTAAAATGTCTATGTCCGAGTTAAGGGAAATTGGATGTAATGAATGCAGCTCCCCTGTTGATGGTGGTTGTCCCAGAACCCAAGATATTATACAACCAAGGCAGCCTTTACTGTAGCAAGATGGTCTCTCACTTTTCCCATTTATCCCTATAGACGTATTGAGAAAAAAAAAAGATTGCCATTAGCCACCACTTGCATCAGAGATAAAACATTAACTATGGCATAATGTAGATAAAATCATTCAGCTCTCATGTCTAACAGAAGGGCAGTGTTCAGCAGGATTTTTGGGAAAGGACAATGTCCTGTGGGAGGGGCCAACTCATGACATCACCTCATCACTAATATAATATTATCTATGTTAGCTATATAATATATATCATACTTATGTGTGAAATAAATTAGTAAAATCACATATAATAACATGAACATATAGGTGCATTCAAATTAAAACACTATAGTAAAATTAATAATAGTGCATAATATATAAGAAATAATAATTTTTAAATAGAATATATGATTTCTCTTACATTTGCAAATATTTCCAAATGTTTTATTTTATCTGAACATCGTGTAATATCAAGGACTATATGTAAATATATATTTAAATAAATGGTGGCTTAGATTATAATAAATTTAAAGTTTTATTCTCTAGTTAATTGTTCATCTATAACTAATACAATATCATAATATGAAAGTTATATAATTGTATTATTTCAATATGTATGTACAGTGTGTAAAAATGTATATTTTATTTAATAAGATGTAATGTAATAAACTCTATTTTTAGAACAAACACTATTTTTACATATATATTAATCATACCATCAGGTAATGGATATTTTAATGGATATTTTGTTGTCAATATAATTAGTTATTAGTCTCATGACATTTATGGCTCAGCTGATAACTGGGTCTCAAACTGAGTGTCTAGAAGCATGGTAGCAAACAGATCATGTATCTCTGGTGGGGGGATGCTAGAACTCTTATTATTATGAATGGGAATGCTGACGAATAACTTTCTTGAAATAAGATACAGCTTTGACAAATTTAGCCCATGTGAAAATAGTTATTGTATGTATAGTGATAGTTGTACTGTCTGCAACTGTTTTGTTTATAAATTGAAAATAAACTACCTGTCAGGAGTGTAAATCAATTCACAAGAAATTCCAAAAAGGAACGTCACACGCTAAAACAAACCCATTAGAATGGAGCCAGTCTTTTATTTTATTTAAAAAAAATCAAACACCATAAAAATTACATGTACAAAACTATAAGATCTTAAATTGATTTATATACAGTTACAAAAGAAAATGGCAAAATAAAAAGTGACCAAACAACTCAAATTAACAGGTATACTTGTGCTCCCATTCGGGACTGTTGCTGCTGCTGCTGCCATCTGTTTGTTGCTTTGAGTCCTTTAGGTTTGAGTTCTCACTGGATGAGAGGGTCACGACTGACACTGTAAAGCTGGAGGAGACGCAGGAGGGCAGATTGATGAAAGTGCAGAAAGCACAGACATGCTGTTTACTTTGTCCCATCTGAGTTTCCGCTCACTGGTGCAGTTTGCATGATTGAATGGGTGGAGAATGATGAATATCTAGAGAAAACAAGAGAAAGAGAAACAAGATCAGACTCTTTGGCAGAAGGCGTGATGCTTCTGAAGAGATAAGAAAAGACTGCAGGTCCTGCCTAGTCATCGAGGAGCTAACACAGAATTCACAAGAATGATCCGGTTCAATACAATTTAAGCTCTGTTGACAGCGTTTGTGGCATAATGACTACTAGTGTGAATTTACATGTACAGAAGTATATAGAGCAGCCATGGAGGGTCGGAGTGCTATCGTTCTATCTATCCCATCTATCATTCTATGTATTATTCTATCATTTTATATTGCTCTATCTATCCATCTATTGTTGTGTATCCATTTATCACTCCATTGTTCTATCACGTATAATTCTATCTATCATTCTATCTGTCTGTCTATTATTCTCTTTAATCCAACTAATTAGATCAATATATACAGTGGTGTGAAAAGGTTTTTTGCCCCCTTCCTGTTTTTTTTTTTATTTTTTGCATGTTTGTCACACTTGCTTGATTCAGATCATCAAACAAATTTTAAAATTACACAAATATAACCTGAGTAAATACAAACTGCAGTTTTTAAATGATGATTTCATTTATTAAGGAAAAAAGCTGTCCAAACCTGCCTAGCACTACGTGAAAAAGTAATTGCCCCCAAAAATCTAATAACTGGTTGTGCCACACTTCGCAGCAACAACTGCAATCAAGTGTTTACGATAACTGGCAATGAGTCTTTCACATCACTGTGGAGGAATTCTTGGCCATTCTTTGAGGGAATGTTTCACTCCGCATTGGAGGTTTCGAGCATGTGGAAGGACGTTAAGCTCGCAATAAGATTTTAAGTCCGGACTTGATTGGCCACTCCAAAACTTAGAGTTAGTTTTTTCTTCAGTCATTCAGAGGTGGGCTTGCTGGTGTGTTTGTGATCATTGTTCTGCTACATAACCCAAGTGCACTTGAGCTCACAAACTGACGGCCGGACATTCTCATTCAGGATTTTCTGATAGAGAGCATAATTCATGGTTCCATCAGTTATGGCAAATCATCCAGGTCCTGAAGCTGCAAAGCAACCCCAGACCATCACACTACCACCACATGTTTGACTGTTGGGATGATGTTCTTTTTATGAAATGCTGTGTTTGTTTTACGCTAGATGTAACGGGACACACACCTTCCTAAATGTTAAACTTTTGTCTCATCAGTCCACAGATTATTTGCCCAAAACTCTTGGGGATAATCAAGATGTATTTTGGCAAATGAGAGACGAGCCTTTGTGTACTTTTTGGTCAGCAGTGGCTTTTGCCTTGGCACTCTCCCATGGTTGCCGTTTTTGCCCAGTCTCTTTCTTATTGTTGAATCATGAACACTGACCTTAAATGAGGCAAGTGAGGCCTGCAGTTCTTTAGATGTTGATCTGGGTTATTTTATGACCTCCTGGATGAGTTGTCGTTGTGCTCTTGGAGTAATTTTGTTTGGCTGGCAACTCCTGGGAAGGTTCACTATTGTTCCAAGTTTTCTCAATTTTTGGATAATGGCTCTGACCATGGTTCGATGGAGTCCCAAAGCCTTAGAAATGACTTAATAATCCTTTACAGACTGATACATGTCAACTATTTTGATTCTAATCTGTTCTTGAATTTCTTTAGATCACGGCATGATGTGTTGCTATTTAAGCATGCTTAACTTTGTCAGACAAGTTCTATTTAAGTGATTTCTTGATTCAAAAGGTCTGGCAATAATCAGGCCTGGGTGTGGCTAGAGAAATTTAAATCAGGCTTTCTAAATAATGTGCTTAATGCAGTTTTTCAGATTCAACAGGAGGGGGGGCAATATGTTCACGTAGGGCTAGGCGGGTTGGACAGGATTTTTCTTAATAAATGCAATCATCATTCAAAAATCTGCATTTGCTATTACTGCACATCTTGTGGAATAATTACTTTGTTTGATGATCGAAACATTAAAGTGTGGACAAACATGCAAAAAATGAGAAATCAGGAGGGGCCAACACTTCTAATACATGGATATTGTTTTGTGTATCATCTACCATGCTTGTTCTTTTTCAAGCATTCACTAGTAGTTCTATTTTACATCTGATTATCATATTGTTCTATTCATCTTATTATTGTTTATTGTCTATTCTATTTATATTATCTATCTCTCTCTATATATCTAGTACGATCCATGTGACTATTAAGTCAAATCTCAAATAACTGCCCTGTTGACTTTTGTTCTACCCGCTTAAATGGTAGAAGTACTTGCGCTGTACAATCTATAGAGACTGTGTCTGTTCCCCGAATAGTGCGGTCAAATATAAATTTAATGCAGGATCTAGAAAAAAGCTGATCGTGATTAAACCAGAAAAATGCAAAATAAATGAACAAAAACAATTTTTAAAGTTTGGGCTCCTAAACATTAGATCACTCTCACCCAAAGCAGTTATTGTAAAGGAAATGATCACAGATAATAGTTTTGAAGTACTCTGCTTTACTGAAACCTGGCTAAAACCAAATGAATATATTGGTCTAAATGAAGCTACTCCACCAAGCTACTATTATAAGCATGAGCCCCGTCAGACTGGTAATGGCGGCGGGGTTGCAACAATATATAGTGATATTCTAAATGTTACCCAGAAAACAGGATACAGGTTTAACTCAATCGAAATACTAATGCTTAATGTTACAATGTCAGATATGCAAAATAAATCTATCATATATCTTGCTCTGACTACTGTGTATAGATCACCAGGGCCATATACAGATTTCCTAAAAAAATTTGCAGATTTCCTCTCAGACCTAATGGTTACTGTTGATAAAGCGCTAATTATCAGAGATTTTAATATTCACGTTGATAATAAAAATTATGCATTAGGACTTGCATTTACTGACATAATAAACTCTTTTGGATTCAAGCAAAACGTCACCGGCTCCACTCATCATTTTAATCATAGGCTAGATTCAATTATATTGCATGGAATCGATCTTACTGAAATAGATATCGTACCTCAAAGCGATGACGTTACTAACCATTCCCTTGTATCATGCATGCTGCGTATTACTAATATTAAATATATGGCTCCGCGTTATCATCCGGGCATAACTATTGTTCCAGCCACCAAAGACAAATAACCTGCCTGATTTATCTCAAATACTCTGTGTACCAATAAGTACACATGAACTAGACGAAATAACTAGCAACATGGGCACTATCTTCTCTAATACATTAGAAGCTGTTGCCCCCATCAAATTGAAAAAGGTTAGAGAAAAACGTACTGCGCCAAAGTACAACAGTAATACCCATTCTCTCAAGAAAAAAAATCGTAGTCTTGAGCGCAAATGGAGAAAACTAACTTGGAAGTTTTTAGAATAGCGTGGAAAAACAGTATGTCCAGCTATAGACAGGCTCTAAAAGCTCCCAGGGCCGAGCATATCCACAAACTCAAAAATAACCAAAACAATCCAAGGTTTATATTTAGCACAGTGGCTAGATTAACAAATAACCAGACGCCACCCGATCTAAATATTCCCTCACAGTTTAATAGTAATGACTTTATGAATTTCTTCACTGATAAAATAGATAACATCAGAAATACAATAACAAATGTAGATTCTACAGCGTATAATACTTCAGCTCCATTCATCGCACCAAAAGATAAACTGCAGTGATTTACAGCTATAGGACAGGAAGAGCTAATAAACTTATCACTGCATCTAAACCAAAAACATGCCTGTTAGATCCTGTACCCACTAAAATACTGAAAGAGTTGTTACCTGTAGCAGAAGAACCGCTTCTTAATATTATTAACTTGTCGTTGTCTTTAGGTCACATCTCAAAACCATTCAAGCTGGGGGTTATTAAGCCTCTTATTAAGAAACCAAAACTAGATCCTAGTGAACTGGCAAATAACAGACCCATCTCAAATCTTCCTTTTAATGTCTAAAATTTTAGAAAGTCGTGTATGCTCAAT
>JADLZN010009484.1:0-128565 GCA_018155175.1 Sinocyclocheilus anophthalmus | reverse complement strand
GTTTTGCTGTTATAGTGTGTCATTGATTCCATTACGTGGGGTTGTAGATTTCAGTTTGATTTTAGACTGGCTTATCAGGCCTCATCATTGCCATGAAACCTGGTCTGAATGTTGCTCATCCTGTTGTGCTAAGAAACCTCAGTATCTCATTGAGAGCAGAGTGACAAACAACTAGTCATTTTCCCTGAGCACCACTTTTTGCTCTTTCTCTTTTTTTAAGATACAAACCCTCAAAGAACGTCATTTTGCCTGAGTTTTCCACGTGTAATTATGCTTGACACCATACTTACTATAGTAACTTGTGTCATCTCCATGGTATGCGCTGAGACTAGCTTGTAAGTAGCAAGGCAACCAGTCTCGTAGAGAAAACAGTAATTTTTTTTTAACACGATTATGTTCAAACATGTGGTCAAGAGTGATGTTGAAAGAGTTTTAGGCAAATTAGTATCTTGGTTGAAGTTACAGATGGTCAAATGGGCACTATCTTTATGGTAACAATTCATGTTTTGGTAATATTTCAAACAATTTCAACTATTATCATATTAAGGTTCTTATATGCGTTATTATTAATGTAAAAACAGTACAAAGTACAAACAGTACATCCTTTCTGTTCAATCAAACTCACATGTGAAAGCTTTTTGGTGGAGGTCTGAAAACTTGGACTTTCAGGGAATTTTCCCACACCCTACACACCCTATGTCATATGACCTCAGGTGTTCAGGACAATATCAGATTTTACTTTAATAGTATTGTTATCTCTCGTCAGACCCCCTGTTAGGCTGGAGATACCAATACCACTCACACAATTATGCCCCCCACCCGACCGTCCCTGATTTGTATTGTAAATGAGCCAGGGCACCTGGAGTTGGCTAGTAGTCAAACACAGCCCCCTTTGCTGTGGATTGCTTTGTTTGGGGCTTCTCTTCAGGCCTGAGTTTCTGTCACAGTTGGCAGCGAGGCCGGTAGTGTCATGTTGGCTCTTCACATAAAACAGCGTCAACAAGTCCCTGCCTGTAATTGGATCATTAGGTCCTGCTGAGCAGGAGGGGTGGACTAAACTGATCTAGCTGGTCTAGCGTGGAGAACAGAAGAGGGCTGGGCCTGAGAAAGAATATTTGTCCTCTTCCTGTCATAGCATTGTGTAGCGTAGATGGTTTGAGAGCTGTTGCTGGGGCTCATGTTGCAGACTATGGTTTGTTAGTCTTTCAGTTTTTTCAGTAATTGAGTTTTTAGAATGAGCTTTGACATGGTAGATTGAGGAACCTGCTGGATTGGTAGCTAACTGGAGATTTTGAGGATATCTCTGAGGTTTCTTTGTCCATGTCCCTTCATATTTCAGCTTTTGAGGGTTCTTGAACTAAGAGAGATGTTAGCACTGATGATCATGAAGAAAGTGCTAGTTTGTCAATATAAGATAATTTAAGAAATGTTTGTCACAGTTGAAGCTTACTTCAATTTAAATATAAACTTATGTGACCATGACTCCAGTATGCATAAATCCCAAACTATTTATAAGTGAAAAGTTTCATGAGATAACAATCATTTCACTGTTGGGTATGTTTGAATTTTTACTCAAAGCAGTAGTGTTCTGCTAAAATAGTCCAGGCAGTCATTCCTTTGTTGATATGTTGACTGCTCGGGCAGATTTGCATCACATTTTCATGCTGCTCTCCCCATTTCCATTGAGCAACACACATTCTCTGTGTTGAAACTGTCTGATTCCTGAAACAAGCTCAGACTGGCACAGGGTTCTCAGGTACGAGATACAGGCTACTAGCAGAAGATTCGCTATCACAGATGATTACATAATATATTTTTTCAGTATCAACTTAAAGAAAATGAGAGAATATTTTGAGAAGATCAGTTCTTTTGTATTTGATGCATGCAAATAACTAGAGAAAATAATTTCTTGTCCAAAACATATATAACATCATAGTTTGGGAAAGAAAGCGGAACAAATGGTCAGTCAGTTTAGCCAAGAAAACACATGGTCTTGGTATAATAAGGAAGAGTGGCCTGCAATCTCTTCTTGGAAATGCCCTTTTTGTTGAAGAAGTTGACGACTCCCACCCACCTGCTACCCCTGTTTTTTATTTTTTTTTGTCTCCAGCTTTGGTGGGCGATGTTCCACTGAAACTGCCCACTGAATGGGTTCTTTCTGTTGTTCTAGAGTTGAGACTGTCCATTTACATCCTGTTTCCCAGGGCATAGATGATACCAGGTTTTACTTTGGTCATAAAATATAACCAAATAGTATATGCCCCTATAGTAAGAACATGAATTGGTTGAAAAGCTAGAAGCAGGCATTTCTACAGAAACTTCAGAGTCAACTTTCAGAATTGTTGGTGTCTCTTTTCAAAGTTGAGGACTGTGTTGAAATTTTGTTAAGTTAGGATGACTAAACATATTTTTTATTCATCAAATATATATTTTTATGCTTCAAGCATGTTGGTGTCAGAAAATGAATATCACTTCACTCATTATCATTGTTGTATCTCACCAGAGATGAGCTACACGCCACATGTTCACAGATTAATGATATGTCAGACCACTTCCCATGTAAACCACACGACTTGGCCTTTTTTGCTTAGAGTGTATTCACTAAATTAGTCACAAAACATCACATAGTCAAGCATCTCATGACAAAAGGCTACAAAATAACCAAACAACCAAAAGCACCCATTTAAAGACTGTATTGAAATCAATCTTATGAAACCACGCATTGCAAACACTGTGTTTTCCAGAACTACTTACTTTTGTTAAAGCAGTTGCAAGTTCCTCTTTTGATAGAGGGGCCTCTGTCTGTTTGTAACCTGGTGTACCACTACTTTTGAATCAAGTCAGCCACCTGGCATTCTCCTTTAAGAGGAATGCTGGCAGCATTGCGCCCTTCCAGACTCAAAGTGAAATGGATGACATATTCCCATTTGCACCATGCAATAAAAACATTTACTGCTGACACCAGTTTAGTGTTGAGTATCCATCCAGAGTCCTGGATGCTTGGGCCCAGACACTGAATTTGAATAGTTGTTTTCATCTAGAGCTTTAGTTGCACAGGTGTATGTATGCTTGTGTTGCTAACAAGTACTTAGGAGATCAACCAGATGAGGACAAGTGGTTACCTCCCATATACAGAGATGGGGCAGCCCCTGTGTCTAATATTCTGTCTTGTAAACAACGAGTGCAGGTCAGACATGTGACTGGTTATCGTCATGACAATTCATTGCTTTTCATAGGAACAGCTCAGGGCAGATACCAGCCTTTAAATGCAATTACATGCAATTCAGGCTCACAAAGACTCTTAAAACAAAGAGCTTCACAGTTTAAAAGTTGTGAATAGAAGCGACCATTTCGCAAGCTCTAGAGCAACACGTGTGGTGAGCAGCTAAGCGAGTATCTAGCGTTTTAGAGAAACGTACACAGGCTTTGAACAAGCTGTGGGCGGTTGCGTTTAACAGAACATTAAACCACAAGTCACAGCTCTGAAAAGACTTGCTAATGAAAATGTGTTAGTTTCTGATGGTTCAATGTGAGGCTTTTTTAAAATTAGGATGGTTCATATAATTCAGCATCATATAATCGCTGAATGATGCTCAAGCTGTTGGAAATGTCCAAGCATTTATATATTCTTTAGGAGATTCTAACTACATTTAAAACATTGTTATCTTTTAGGCTAGTATATGCCGACAACGTTTAAATGACATTGATATTTCAATGGCTAAGATTTATGGAAGTTGGTGGCGCAGTATAATTGGATGGTTAATAGGTCCAAGTGTGTCCAGTTTAGGAACACAGCATTCTCAGTTAGTCATACAGGACATCAGCCAGAGGAAAGTTTACTCACAACTTCTGTAATTACATCACAACCTATGGGTCTGACTAAAATAATCCATTAAAAAAACGGAAAAACTATCTGTTTAACTGAGTGTGGTTGGAAGGTGGTTGCAGCAGTATCATATTTAGCGGTGGAAAATTTAAATCCCAGAACCCTGTAAGACCCATGGAAACTTTACAGACCTGAGGGTGTCGTTTACCACCCCCACATCCAAAAAGTTGTGTTCACAGCATTACTTTATGGGTAGTTATTGTTTAAAGGTTTTTAGTATTATAATAATGAGTTTTCTTTTGTGACTTGTCCTTAAATGTGTACATATATAACCTTGTATGTACATAAATATCACGGACATTTTGAATGGCCAGTCATTTCACAATTAAAATAAAAATTATGTAAAATAATTTGCACTTTTGTAAGATCTAAAATGAAAAGGATCGTTGCCATATGACATTGGGTTTGCTATGAAGGTAGAATTAAACCTATGCTATGATTAACATAGAAGTGATTTGATGTGCTATCAACAATGTTAATTAATTCACTTAAATTAGATTTCTATTTCATTTCTATTTCAGTAGACTAATAGTTATTTATTTTTAAACAATTATGTACACGCACACATTTAAAATGTTTATACATTTCATTATACATCTTGTTTTCTGGCTTTATTTTTCATCCTTAAATGTCAACTACTACTCATTGTATCTGTGTCATATCACTCAACATATAGGCTATAGGTGACCTCGCAACCCATTTCTTGGCAACAGCCACTCCTTGTTTACATTTTCATTGTGAGTCTCATTTAGTGTTCACAGTCCTCAAGAGATATTCTGTCTATTGCATACGCACAAATTAGTGCCTTGTTATTGGTACTTTGCAGTGAGTGCAAATGCTTTAGTATCAGATTCTGCTGATTTGGTCGATAACCGTGTTTTCTGGACTTACTTCAGCATATTGTCACTATCTGCTTAAGTAGATTTTCTTCTTTTTAAGCTCCCTCATTTACAGCCTCACATATTATTGTTGGCTTTTCTCATCTCGTTGCTATCATGAGCAAACGGTGGCACTACAAAGGCCAGCGTTTCTTCTCAAATATTGACCTGAATAAAATCCAACCACCAGCATCTGCATCCCGCCTCCTCACGAACCGGCAAACAACGACAACAAAATGGCAACGCATAATTTCTCTCCCATCACTGATCTCTAAAAGTCATTACAGCTGTTCTTTATCGCTCTAGTCCTCTCTTGATTATTGTATTGAGAGATTTGAATGGAGGGATGGGGGAAGGGGAGCGTTATTTTATTGTGGTGTGTCTTTATTGCGGTGGTGTTTGCTTTGTGCTGTTTATTCCGCAGGTTATGAGCTGCGCAGGTGAAGCCCAGGCACACATTCACATCAGCTCATTCAAACATTTCCAGCAGTAAATAAGTACGGTATCAAAAGTACATGCTGTCTGTGTAATTAAGAAAATTATTGATGTATGTACTATGTTTCATAACATTGAGAACGCTATTCTGATTCAGCACATGAAAATGTGACATTTGCAACGGTAGCTGGAGACTTGGATCATGGGTTGAATAATTATATGCAATTAGTCAGTAGTTGGTTAAAAGAGAAGTCCTCCTATACACCCTCCCCATGGGATTTAGTAGCCAGCATGGATCTGAAAGCTGTCTAAACATATCACTTACTGTACTGTGGAATCATCATCAGCCTCTTGCAGAATAATAACAGCATATATTACCACAATGGAATAATGGACAATACCACACCAGGTTGGTAAGAGTAGTTTGTTTGGAAGTTTAATAAACCTGTGCTACTTTGTAGATAAAATGTGAATTATCTGGTTGCATTATTAATTAATTTCAGCCCTGAGTATATACTGGGTCTCATTTCATAATTTGTTAAATGCTTATTACTGAATATAGGTTGACTTTGTTTTTTTTTTTTTTACAACTTGTAGTCTGCAGCTTTAGCGCCATTACTGATATCATAATCGCATTTATGGAAATGTAAGTGACCTGCCTTCCGGTTTGCAGCCAGTCTTTACATATATTGTCATAGTCGAGACCACGATGACGTGAGGATGGAAATGAAAACTACGCACATAGTTGCACAGCGGCCCCTGCAGCTCCACAGGCCAAATGCAACCTTACATAACTTATGATAAAGCGATGAATGGCAGTTATTTTGGGCCAAAATTGTGTCCTATAAAGGTCTTTGTATGATGCATTAGTATTCAAGGAGTGTCCAACCCCACAGCTAGGAGTGTAATGAACCTTAGTGTGACTTTTGTTTAGAGCCTGTATGATTTTATCAATGCCTGTCAGCTATATAAATACAGAGAACAAATACACTCTTGAAAAGAATAAAGGTGCTGTCAAAAGGTCTTCACATCGATGCCCTAGGAACCATTCAGTCAAGGTTATTTACGAACCATACTCTTTCTTACCTTTTTATAATCGAGACCTTCTTTCGGCACAGCAGACCTTTGTGAAACAGAAGGTTCTTTCAATGTTAAGGGTTCTTTATGGAACCATTTAGACAAAAAGTTCTTCTATGGCATCATGAAGCACCTATATTTTTAAGAGTGTACGGTTTGCTCCAAGTTACTGTTAATTCCGGTGTATTTAAAAAATTACGTCAATCAGTTCTTAGGTGTGAATTTAGTCAGCTTGATTTAGTTTTTTGTGTGTGTGTGAAATAGAGCAGTATTCAGAAGCTTGCTATTACTGTTCCACTACGTTGCATCTAAAAATACGACAAATAAAATATCTTAAAAGATTATCAAATATAAATACCTAAGTTCCGTTAAAATTAAATGAAGGTTTAAATCTTAGCTTTAAATGTCAAAATATTTTGAAGGATCTTGAAAAGTCCTAATAGTGCAGCTTTTGCCCACGTGGACACCTCTCAAAGTTTGTGTCCAGACCTGTTTGGAATGCTATTTCCATTTAAAAGCCAGCTTCAGTTTTTTTTTGTACCCTAGCTTGGAGATGTTTAGCTATGATTTCAGGCAAGAGATTTGATTCTCACGTATGCTTTTTGTTCTGCAAGGCCTTGAGCACCCAGAAAGGAACTTTAAGTATTACCAAAGTGCAGTTAGTTTCTCTTTCACTGACAGTGAAGTGAAAAGTGAACTTTGAATTTTACTACTTTACGGTTAGCGAAAACCTTGTGATGACTATGGCCTTATCAAAGGTAGCATGCAAGCTGTGTCGTCACTGGTTGTTTAGGGTTCCCAGAATTTTATTTTGAAGCGTGCGGGTCCAAGGCAGGCATGTTTTGCTGCTGTATTCCGGGTGTATTTTTCCCTCCTTGTACAGACATATGCTGTGACATGTTGGTATGAGTGTAAACACATTGGGGATGGGTGAGTCAAGATGGCGGGGGTGGCGCTATTTCACAAGAGTGCATATGTCGCCATAGACGAAAGCATGATAAATACAGCCTCAGGAGAGCTGGAACGTCCCCATTTATCAAGAGCGGCATTATCAGTTAACATGCCTTGATTTCTACCAGGTTCAACAGTACTGGCATTGAATTCAGTGTGTATATTGAAGTTAGTTGACTTTTATTTACTAAAGTGTGATACAGATGTTCTAGATATAATTTTAGAAACTAAAGCATTTAGAGAATGAAGGAATGAGAGCTTTTTTTTAGCAAAGATTGAGGTTTGCTGTTTAATATGTCACAGATTTTACAGATTCTAAACATGGTCAGATGATTGTGAGTGAGAGGGAGGTGCAAACACTTAAGTTTGAAGTCAGTATCAGGCTAAAAGCCCTGAGTTTCTCCAGTCTTGTCATGCTCTGAATTGTTCCTGCGTAGAAGCCAAAACATTTTGTCTTTGTACCGAAATATCTGAAATGTTTTTCATATTGCATATGCAACGGGAGGCAGCACAGATACTGTGCAAAAGATCCTCACAATTAGATGCTGGAAGGTTCTTTAACCCAGCACGTCATATTGAAACAGCTGTATGTTTACAGTGCATGCAATCAACATTGTTACTTTACCATAAAATATTACTTTTCCAATCAAAATCATAATATTAGATATTTTTTATCGGCATTAATATTAGATATTTAGCTGCTTGCTCATTTTCTCTATTTTTATACTGACGTTACCTTTTTCTGTCATCTAACACTCAATTAAACTTAGTCTTTAGAAAACTGCCAGTATCAATTTTTCCAGTTCTGTGATCCCTATAAATTCACTTTTTTTTTTTAAAGAAGATGACAGATTTTAGTTTTAGTGTATTATTTGTAACTTATTTAGACAAATTATTTAATTTCAATATCAGGCATTTGTCTATTATCAGCCATGACATGAAAATAATTATCCGCTTGTTGGTATCGAACAGAATTTTACATCAGCACATCCATCAGCACATCCATAATATCATTCCAATGCCACGATACCGTTTTGCAAATACTGACACTTGTAGGTGACCGAATTTAAAATGGATAACTTTTACATTTTGGGCCTCAAAGTTTGAAGTACAGCAAGAACTTTTGTCTTTTTTAGCCCTTGTGGCAATTTCCTGTCCTGTTTTCATATGTTTGACGTGTGTTCCTATCTGTGGTGTGTGGCCTGTTGCCACATAGTAGAAACAGATCACAGGGAAGAACATTAGTAACATTTTGTAGCACACACCATGTGCCTTTTAAGAAGTCCATCAGTTGGGGTCAGCTCGCTGCTGGTAAGATATAATCTGCTTACATTTTTAAACATCAGCCCTTGCCTATCAGCATCTGTACCAATGCCTGAGAACACTACATTCACATAGAGGAAAATGCTAAGCGTTTAGTAGCAGGAGATGAAGCCTCAATGTGAGATGTGCGAGAGAGGAAGTGAGTAAGGGTGCACCAAGCTCTGTTCCTCATGTTGTTTTCTCAGTAATTAACCCTAGTCTGCAACACCCATACTACATGGAACTTAGTCTGTAAAACAGTCAGTTTCTTTTTTTTGCTTAAAGTCACTGAATGTATGTATTTTTAAATCATGAGATTGGTGTTGTGTTTGTGAGGTCTTGATTTGATGGTTTTAGTTGATAATACCATGTCTGATTGTGCGTGTGGTGGTATCAGCACAGTAGTGTGATATCTGAAATGATATCTGCGATGATAAGTGAAGCTTTTTGAAGGTGTCTGAAGATGCATTTTTAGAATTCTGAGAACTAGACTTGTTTTGTTCTTCTCAAAAACAAACCACTGAAGAGTGGCATAATCTGAGTGTTCCGTGTAAAAGTAGGGGGCCTTTAGAATCTTTTTGTGCAAAAATGATAACAAATGTTACGCAAGATGTGTGCCACAATGTCATTGTTATTTTTTTATTATTTTCTTATAGTGGTTACCAACTAAATAGAAATATATTGACATTCGAACATGTCGAAAACACAAAAAAAGTGAGAAATACAGAGTCTAAGAGGAAGGGGAAGAAGTTTCCACTCTCAAAATGAGAGAGAAGTGTTCGCTTGTTTGTGGTCTAACAGTCAGGAAGTAGCAGAAACCGACTGCTCAGTGATGCATTTCCTGTCACTGCAAGATTCACAGGTCAGTTGTGGCTGTTCTCTTTCCTTTTGCATTTATCTTTCTTTAGTTTTAGGGTTCCTTTACCGTGGCTTAAAGTTTGACCAACTGGTAACCCATTTCATAGGGTAAGTTGTATAATTTTAGGCAATAAAACATCCTAACTTGTAGCACCAGCTAAACTGAACAACTGTGGTTGTTTGACATTTCAACATTCAATTTAAATCATCTTAAAATTGTTTGGAAAACCATTAATCAAATTTCCGTAAGGGTGGATGCTCTTTGTCATCTCCTCAAACAAGTTTCCATCTGGCAAAGATGAACACAACTGGTTTTAAACAAGCGTCTTTAGACCCTAATGAATTTAGTGGCAGGGATTTTGCCTTCACCTGGCCTCAGTCTCTCCTCCCTAGCCTTTAATGTTTGGAGAGCTGAGCTTCAGGCTCAATGATAACAGGTCCTGTCTCAGGTGGGTGTGGGCCCCTAGACTTTTTCTAGCGCCTCGAGGCGGAGTGGAAAAGTACAAGACTTGCGAGATGAGATTAAATTTGCTTCATCTGCAAAGGTAGCAGAAGGTAAAGCCTCGGTTTTAGCAGTTCTCGAAGCAACGTGTTTGTCTCTCTTTCCCTTTCTTTTTTCTTTTGCCTTCATCCCCCTTCCTTCACAAAGGTTGCTCTAGTTTTTATAATGGCCTTTTTAAAATCTTGCCTGGCTTATGCTTTTATCCTCAAAACATTTTTTGGATCTGTATTAGAATGCACACTGTGAATTGTCGCAGAAGTTGCGATGTGGTGTTGTTGTAGACTGATGTGGCAGTGGGAGTTGCTTGTATGCTAGTCTCATTAATTGCAGTCTCTCTTGTTCTGTTGAATTAGCAAACATTTACCTCACAGGCCCTTGACCTTTCTCCCTAATGTATAATGCACTCTTCTCCACTTCTGTGACCAACAAAGGGGTGTGTGATGGTGATACTTTCACATCACTTTAAGAGGAAGAGAAAGAAAAGATAGGCTTTTTTGAGCACTGTAAGAATGTCAAATACCAGTGCCGATATTTTAAAAGAAATGTACGCTGTAGTCTTTATGCAGTACTCATTTTGGTACCTTCGCCTTTTTTACTGACAAGTGGCTGGTTTCGGGTGTGCATATTCGGATGCTCTCTCATAATGGCACACACTCTTAGTAAAGAACATTTGCAGTAATGCAGATGCGTATATGAACAGACAGATGCGCTTTTGGGTAAAAATGGCCGCCTTGGTGAGGTATAAATGTGTACATAGTCGGTTATGTCTAATTTGAATATCGATACATGGGACAATAAATTGGAAAATTTGTCAAAAGAAAAACTACACTAATACAAAAAAGTGAAAATCACTGCTCTTAAATGGTTTCATAATCATACGTAGCATTGCTTTTACGTTGCCAATTTAATATTTACCATATTGTTCAAATAATAAATGTATTTTGAGCACTAAATTAGCGTATTAGAATGATTTCTAAAGGATCATATAACACTAAAGACTGGAGTAATTGCTGCTGAAAATCCAGCTTTGCCATCACATGAATATGTATTTTTTTTTTAAATAGATTAAATTATGAACATTATTTCAGTTATAACGTTTCACAATGTTCCTTGTCTTGGCTTATTTATCACACATATGCGCCTTGGTGACAATGGTATTGAATGTAGTGTAGATATTATTTATTATTATATATTAATATAGTGTTAGCATTTTAGTCAAAATTGTAAAAAAAAAAAATGTTTTGTATCACTTGGACATAAAGCAGCAGCAGGATAGTAGCTTCTGTCAGGGCTGTTAAATGACTGTGACCATAGAGAGTTTGTCCACAGCCCATTATCACAGCATTACAGGACTTTACTTGAGTTGAAGCATCATATCCTCACACTCAAAGGCACTAAGCTAAAAACACCCATGTTCTGCTGAGTCAAGCAGATGACCCTGTTGAAAGAGGCTTTGTCCTTCATATTGATTGAAAGAGTGCTGTTGGCATAATTCCACCCTCAATGTTTCTCTTCCCTTTGGTAAGTGGGGACAAGCCTTAAGATGTCTCACAAGACACACATAAATGTTCACTAGCTCACTGGAGGAGTTTTAATGTCACATTTTTATAGTGGAGCCAGCGTTGTGGACTGTTCTGAAATGCCAGGAATGCCAGTCCTCCTTCCTGACCAAGCAGGAAAAGAGCTTCACATTCCTCTTGCTTTCTCTTAGTCAGTGTCTCTCTGAAAGCCCTAGTATCCCAAGCTATTTTGAGAGGCACTCAAGACTAGTTTTTCTCACATGCGTTGACATCACTATTGCCATGACATCACTCCCCACAGAGTAACTAGAGATGACTTTGCCCTCTCCAAAACCTCCATCTCCATCCATCCCTGTGACGCCATCAGAATATGACAACTCACGAGCATACCACATCTTGAATCCATGATCCTTCCCCTCAAACCACTCACGTTAGATGATCATTCATGTTTGAATTTGCTTGCCCCGTGATTAAATTCCATTGTCAGGGTGACTCATGGCTTAGTCATTTGGTTGGCTTAAATTACCTCCTTTCATGGTCAACACTGAGCTCAGCTGAGGACTCTACAGGGGCGGGTGGGTCGACAGGGTCAACAGGGTAAGATGTATTCATTCGAAATCATTCTCCCCTCAAAACTGGTTATTCCATCCAACATTTTAGTCAGCATCTTGCTATATATTTACTTGTTTTGACAACACAGACTAGGCGCTTTGCCAGACCCGTACCAGCTGCTGGATTAGGACAGTTAGAGATTTGGGCGGGTGTTTTTCATGTACATCTCATAGTTTTACCTTGCTTGCTGAGCATGTATCCTTGGCAGACCTCAGCTATGGAGTGATTCCATGCGAGCCCCACCCTGGAGAGTGTTTGCTTATTGAAGTCTTGAGTACTGAGTAACTCTCCCTCCCTCTTGGCTTCTCTGGATGACGTGCGGCAGGCCCTTGTTTTGGTCCATTTGCATGTGCGTGTGTTGGGACAAGGCAAGTGTTGTCGCATCCACTTGTATCATTCCCAGGCTGCAGTCACGGTGGCGCAGATCACGTGCTGTGTGCCTGGCACGAGGTCTCGTTATATACAACTGGGAATCAGCGTGGAGAGCGACGTGATGCACGCAATCACAGATTTGCACGATTTTGCTCCCCACCAGGCTCATCTCTCTGTGTGAAATGTTCCCATCAATCCCATATCACGCTTTCATTTGCCAGCACATCACCGTCAAATGGTGTGAATGACTTCATTACTCA
The DNA here is from genome assembly GCA_018155175.1 of Sinocyclocheilus anophthalmus. Lineage (NCBI taxonomy): Eukaryota > Metazoa > Chordata > Actinopteri > Cypriniformes > Cyprinidae > Sinocyclocheilus > Sinocyclocheilus anophthalmus. Next base: position 115,912 of record JADLZN010009484.1, on the reverse strand, counting down.
AAAGCAGGGCTGTAGACCATGGCAAGATTGTCTAATAGAATTTCAAGCTGCGAGCTGTGGCTTCGGCGTACGCAGCTGCAGTTTGAGGTACAGAGAGCTTTTTGAATTGAAAAGAAGAACTGAGAATGACACGAGGCCATTTTGAGCTAGTCTGTAAAAGAGGAGGCAGAACTCAGCCATGCTCTCGCTTGGCTACTTCTGACCCCTGGCTAACGCTACGGAGACTTCATGGGCGAGTGCTTTCCCAGACTGCAGAGGTAGGCATGACCCACTCTGTGTGTGGTCTTATTTTACCAGGGGTATCACTGTAGTTGTGATTATCATTTCTAGCACAGGTGATGCTACAGATCTGGGTGATACCTCAAATTGTGTGGTTTATTGAGATAAAGTGTATTTTATTTGATATAAAATGCTCTAAAATACACCATGGATTACCTGAGACACTGATAGAGAGACCTAAGCATCTAGAAAAAAGAAAATAGGCATACATGATGCATCAGCTGATTAGATAGATAGATATATTTTTTGCATTAAACTGATCAAAATTGATGGTAAAAACTTTTATAACATTACAGAAGATTTCTATTTCAAATAAATAATGTTCTTTTGATCTTTCTATTCATTAAAGAATTATCACAGTTTCCACAAAAATATTAAGCACAACTGTATTCATCATTTATAATAAGAAGAAATGTTGGTTGAGCATCAAATAAAAATACTAGACACTGAAGATTGAAGTAATGACCATTTAAAATGATATAAATAATAAATTATAATAAATTATATATTAAAATATATTAAAACAGTAATATTGTGAAATATTACTATTTATAACTATTTTTACTGTAGAGACTTCTTTCAAATCACAAAAAATCTTTATTGCTCCAACTTTTTGAACTGTAAGTCGTCTTACATATGTATGTGCCGATATTGGATATTAATTTGTACAGGCTCCTTTCATCTTTCCTTATTAGGGATGCCCGAGACTGAGCTCCTGTACCGTTAAATTCCCCGTACCAAACGCCGATAGTGAAATGATCTATCAGCCTGTGTGAATGCTTATGCTTTACTTGTCCCATCTCTTCTGCACCAGTACAATACGTTTGTGTTTTGTTTGCTTGAGTGTTTCTGCATTATTTGAGTGGCTTTGGAATATAAATCGCATCTATTACATACCTTTCTATCAAAATTATCTAACATTATCAAGATGAACTTGTTCTGAAACAGTTTAACTCTGAGCTATTGTCATATTTTATTACCATTTTCTAAAATATAGCGAATAAACTGTGATAATGTGAAAAATGCTGAAGGTGTCTGAATAAATTTTGGTTTGACTGTATCTATTTGATAAATGAAGTTAACCAACTAACATTATACATACCTTTTTGGTTTCTATACCCAATATTTAAAAAATTTACAAATGCAATAAAAATAACGATATCGGTACTCGGTATCGGCAAGTACCAAAAATAAAAGTATCGATATCGGGCGAGTACTGGAAAAAGTGGTATCGGTGCATCCCTAGTTTTTATTTAACATAACACTGTGAAATGTAATCTTTAGCAAATCTCAAAATGATTATCCGTATTTTATACTGTACATTATAATGTAAATTATAACATTTTCTTTTTTTAAAATCTTTACACAAAATAATTTAGAATTATAATATGAGCCATTTCTTGGTTATCTGCCATAGCATGGTTTATTGGTTTTGGATATAATTTGAATATCTCTTTTAATATACCCTACCTAGAAGTCTTGATCAAATTCTTTTGATTTGATGTAACCACCCAGAACACCCTAGCAACCACGTAGCAACTCCCAGAGCATTGTGATGGCAAGAAAATAAATAATTGGTTCAAAGAGCTTGTCTTGACCAAAGCCAGGGAGAGAGGGAACCTTCAGCAGGGTGCTCCAGATGTTGGCCCCATGCTGTGGGAAGGGAGGCAGGGCCGAAGGGCTCTTGGGGGGGGGCCCGTCTGGTTAGTGGTAATAATAGGCTGGGCCTCTCTGTCATGGCATACCTCATCCTGTTCCTTGCTCTCCAGGAGAGACAAGGCCATACGAGGCCCCATGTTGACTTTGGGACTCTTTCCTATTCTCTCTATCTGCCCCCATTATACCCTTTACCCACCCACTCCAGCAACCCCAACCCCCCAGACACCGTTCAACCTGGTATGCACTTGTTGACACACACACTGTCCTTTCAAAGCAAACAAGCCCCACCCTGCCACAGAGGAGACATGGGCTGCTCTGCTGCCATTTTACACCCCCCTTCAGTGGTTCGGCCAAACCACCTCTCCTCTCCCCACTGCTCTCGTTTAATCTTTAACCAGACTGCAGCCCCTCCCTCCTGTTTCTCCTTGCCGCCTCAGGGCCGGACAGAGGGTACTCTTTACTCTCAACGGCCTGTGATTCTTGTGGTTTTGTAGTTTAGCTGGCTTTAGTGTGCGGAGTGGATGTGGACTTTGGATGAGGGTGTGTTCTGGACCTTTTTTCACTCATGTGACTGATAACCCAACCTTGTTTACAGTACCCCTTTGATCAGGCTGGCTGATCTCATATCCTGTGGCAATCCATGCCCCTCCCCCTTCCTCCACACTGCCACTGAAGAGGTTCACTTATATTACATCTGAACCTTGTAGACCAAGTGTCAGAATGAAAATGGGCGAGTGGAAAATAAAGTCCACTTTCCAGCTTTTGTTGATTTATGTTGATTATCCGCAAAAAGAATTGTGTGAATGAAATATGTAAATTCTGTCTTCTACATATAAGCTGAAAAAACATTAAAAACTCAAATTAATGGTTTTAAATGTGAATTTAGACATTACATAGTACAGTATGAAAAATGTTATTCATTGCGAAATTAAGTGTATGCATATACATATATAAATATGTATATAAATTACCATATAAAAAATAATGAGTGATTTATATTATACAGTATATATATATATATATAATAATAATATATATATATATATAAATATATAAATAAATAAATATAAATATATCATATATATATATATATTAAATCTATATATATATATATAATTGGTAATTATCAGCGTCATATGATTTTAATGCTTTTAAATATTTGAATTAAATATTTTAAATATTTAAAATTCTATTTTAAATATATGATATTTTAAATCTTGAATGATAACTGATATGACACTGATATATTGTGCATCCTTATTGAATACAGAGTGACAGAGTAATGCAACAGTTGTGTTGTTGTGATCTCAGAGGGTAAACAGGAGTCAAAGTGAGAAAAAGTTAAGTGGCCAGTGATGAGTTTGCTGGAAAGTGGAGTTTATTTTCCACTCGCCCATTTTCATTCTGCCTGGCCAGACTTTCTCAGAGTCTGACTTTGGGGCAGCTTTGTGTGGTTTGAAGCCAAAAATGAGATCGATGAGTCGAAAGTCTCTCCAGCAGTGAGCGAACGCTTCATAGAGTCAGAAAATTAGCCCCTCGTCTCAGTCCCAACGGTACCGTCTCAGGCTCGTCCGGCCATCCCAGCCCTCTCTCGTCTGATGATGTGATGCAGCCCATTTTGCTCAGTCGCAGTTTCCTAATGTTCCTTTTCCTGTTTCTCTCTTGAAGGTTTAGATGCCCCAGACGCAGTTGGAGTGAGACGAATCCTCCTCCATCAGTCCTTCGCCACTCTACTGTCATCTGGAGGAAAAAAATCAGAAGCGTGCAGGACCAAAAAAGAGAACTCTGTTTTTACCTAACAGTGCCTCTCATTTTGTGAAAGCAGTGTTCCTGCCTCAGAGTGCTTCCTGTGCCGAGGGGTGTGGTGTGGAGCGAAGCGGTCCGGGGAGTGCGTGGAGGGGTAGGAACCCTCTGCCTGTCAGCCTGTGTCCTACCCTTTCTCTCCCTACAACACCATGACCACTGCGGTCCAGTCCAGTGAGCTTGTCTTTGAGTTCGCCAGTAATGGGATGGATGAAATCAATCAGGTACATCACAGTCACGTTTGTTGTTTTCTACGAAACTGCCCTTCATCGTTGACCTGAAAACCCTGGTTTTGGTGCTAGAAATCTTTATTAGGCACGTCAACTTGTAGTTTCTTTATGTTTAGGAACTGTCTTTGTCCATCCAGCTTCACAGGCCAGGTCTCAAGGAGGGGATTTGGGTTTTTGGAGATCTGCGCCTTTGATCCCGGGCATGAAGGCAAGGGAGGGATGAAGGTGGAAAATTAAGAGTGCAAGTAGAGGGTTTAGAGATGACTGTGTGGGTTGCTGGCAGTGCGCAGATGGAAAGACTGAGGTGTAGGAATAGCCAGTCAGTCTGAATTCGGTGTGTTTGTATTCTTTTACGAAAACCTGGTTGGGAATAAAGGTAGCATTTGAGCCTCAGGACGCCTAGTTACGTTACATACAGTGGCCCCAGAAAGTATCTGAACACTTACGACGTCTGAATTTTATTGCATTAGATACAATATATCAGATAAAGTGGCATTTGCAAACAAATGCTGCTGGAGCTTCACACAGAACTTCACTTTTCTGAGCTATTTTTTACCAACTGGTCCAGAGGTCAGTGTTTCAAGTCAAGTTGTGTTTTAAGTCATGTCAGTTCTTTTCAAGATCACAAAGTAAACATGTTCCACAAAGCTTAAAACGACCAGAAAATAGCCAAAGTTTTTGAACAATATACACTACAATTCAAAAGTTCCTTTTTTGAAAAAAGTCTCTTATACTCACCAAGGCTGCATTTATTTGATAAAAAAAATCAGTGTGTTTATGAAATGTTTTAAAATAATTTAAAATAGCTCTTTTCATATTTGAATATATTTTAAAATGTAATTTATTCCTGTGATGCAAAGCTTGCTCTATTCGTCACATGATCCTTCAGAAATCATTCTAATTTGCTGATTTGGTGCTCAAGAAACATTTCTTATTGTTAACAATGCTGAAAACATTTGCAGTATTTTTTTATGGAAACTGATTTCCTTCAGTTTTTTTTTAATTTTTAGAAAATTCAGAAAAACTGGATTTATTTGAAATCGAAATATTTTGTGACATCATAAATGTATTGATTTAATGTTTCCTTGCTTAATAAAAGTATTAATTTATTTAAAAATAAATATTACTGTTCCCAAACTTTTGAACGTTAGTGTATTTATCATTTCACATTTTGAAACCCAAGTTTAAAAAATATATTTTTTTAAAATTTGATTTTCATATTTTTTGTTAGGCCATGCAAATACTTTCATACATATTTAATTGTGGCAAAAGTATTCAAATACTTTCTAGGCCACTGTATAGTATGTGCGTATGGAAGCATGCTGTCATGCTCGTGTGTTTTGGTTTGTTCTGTGTATATTCTGAGTTCAGATGACTCCAGAATCCTGATCTTCATCTTAAGTGTGTGTTTGTGCAGTCAGGTGAATGGATCAAGTGTGACAGGTCTTCTATCGAACCTCATGCCTCTTCTCTTACAGACTGAAAGAGAACTGAAAGCTAGATTCAGGCCTAACCTGCTCAACTTGTTGCAGCATGCAAGTCCTGTTTCACCCAGAAGTCTACTATTGTTTTGAAACGACACTGGCTTCTAAGTAGCTCCCTAAACCCCCTCACTCTATTACCACACCATCATAAATAAGCTCTACCAGTCGCCCCACAGTCTCAGATATCTTTTGACTCCCACTTATAACAATAGAGCTGCTTTTTCGGGGACTGTGCAAAACAAACCTTGACGCTTCTCACGGTGTGTGCAGGGTTTTCCACACATGGGTGCTGTGAAATGTGTCCAGCTGCTTGTGTGGACTGTAATGATTAGCCGTGCTGGACCTAGAATCAATAATTATCCCCATAAGTCAAGTCGACTTGTAATGGGAGGGAAATGATATTAAGCCACTGTGTCAGAGTTCAGCTACTACACACAGCAGAAGCAGAATTACTAGATCCAGATTTCCGGAGTTACTGAATGCATTTATATCCACAATCTTAAACTGATTATCTCATTAACCTTATACAACATAACGTGTTACAACCTGCTAAATATTTTTTGCTTTACCTTTACCAACATTCTAGTGGCATATGCACATGCCTCATGTGAATTACTGTTGATGTCAAAACAAAATAATTTCTTGTATAAACGTTTTTTTTTTTTGCATAGTCAGGTTTTCAGAATGGGCTGATTTTTGATCTGCATATTATTGTGCATCTAAGTTAAATTAGTTGTAGGGTTGTATAAAATAGGGATGCACAGGTAATATTTTAGAGACTGAGTGCAAGTATTGACACCTAGTTTTGGTTCACACTAATACCGATACTTGTATTTTTAGTAATGCTCAAATTTTTCAGTACAAAATAGTGGAATGACACTGTAATTTGATGGTAGTGTTTACAATTTTTAATAAACCTTTAATTCCACTAGTGATTACATCAAATACAGGATGCTACATCTGATCACCATAGTATTTTAAAGTTAAATTACATGATTACTACACTCTTAAAAATAAAGGTGCTTCAAAAGGTTCTTCAAGCGATGTCATAGAAGAACCATTTTTGGTTCCACAAAGAACCATTCAGTCAAAGGTTCTTTAAAGAACCATCTCTTTCTTACCTTTTTATAATCTGAAGAACATTCTTTCGCCACAAAGAACCTTTTGTGAAACAGAAAGGTTCTTCAGATGTTAAAGGTTCTTTATGGAACCATTTAGACAAAAAGGTTCTTCTATGGCATCGTGAAGCACCTTTATTTTTAAAGAGTGTATATTAAATCAGCTTTTATGTAAGCCAGGCTTGCATAACTTCTCTTTTCTCCTCTCTCCACATCATACATGTCCTATGGCTGCATTGGTGTGACATTGTGCAGCTTTAGTGGTCAACTGATGAATTACTTATTGCTGAAAACATGTTGCATGACGCCTGCTTAGTACACAGTGTTTGAGAATCATCCAAAAGCTTTGCAAGTGAGGGTCTTGTATTGCATCAGTGGGTTAGCATCACGTCTGGCATCAGGTAAAGCAGAAGAGAGTGTAACTGTGGAACACACCACATGCTATCGGGCTTAGGAACACGGAACTCAACTATGCAAATGACTGATCTTTATCTGATGTTTCCCTTTTAGAAATGTGGTTGATTTATTGTGAAAAAAAGGATGTTACAGCTTTATGGCAGTCTTTGGGTTTTAAAAACAGAAAAGTTTTACTCTTTTTACTAATGTGCAAGATTGAGATATTGGCATATGAAGAGCTATATTAACACTGGAATCTTACATTTATTAGGGCAGAGCTATTTAGCTGATTTTATGCCATGCTTATAAATGCATAAATAGATCTGTTGACAAATAGCATAGATTTTATGCAATAACTTCTCAATTTCAACGTTGTATAGACTCATATAGGCATGTTCTGCTATTTTGCATTTACTTGTCAGGCAGTAAGTATAAGAGAGGCTATGTAAACCGATCGCCAACGTTTTTTTGCATAATCCTGATATCTGACGTCTGTAGTTCCCCAGTAAAGCAGGATGAGAGGGAGGACGTGGACAAATGCAGAGCAAAACTAAGTTTCCTGCTTACTAAGCAGTCAGGGCTTGTGGGATACACAGAGTGTCTGTCTAGCCTAGTTAAAACTCTTCTCTATGTAAACTGATAAACGACATGCTAACATCAAAAGTTTATTTGGTGTATAAACCATTTAAAAGTTTGGGGTCAGTAAGATTTATTTATTTATTTGAAAGAAATTAACACTTTTATTGCGTAAGGATACATTAAATTGATCAAAAGTAGCAAAGACATTTTTAATGTTACAAAAGATTTATATTTCAAATAAATGCTGTTCTTTTGAACGTCCTATTTATCAAAGAATCCTGAAAAAAAGTATCAGAATTTCTACAAAAATGTTGCACAACAATGTTGCACAATGAATGCACAACTGTTATCAACATTGATGATATTAAATGTTTCTTGAGCAGCAAATCAGCATATTATAATGATTTCTGAAGGATCATGTGACACTGAAGACTGGAGTAATGGCTGATGAAAGTTCAGTTTTGCCATCACAGGAATAAATTACATTTTATAAACTATCTTGCTCTATCTTGCAGATGGCCAGTAAACAGAAAACAGTTATTTTAAATTGTAACAATATTTTGCAACATTACTGTTTTATTGTATTTGATCAAATAAATGCAGCATTGGTGAACAAGAGACTCCTTTCTAAAACATTTTTAAAAAATCTTACAGACCTAAATGTTCAAACGGTAGTTTATGTCCAAATTAAACAGTAGCTAAATTCAAGTGTCGCCATTGAATCTGTTTCAAGTAGTTTAGAGTTTGTGTTAAACTGTACTGAATGAATTATTCTGGCCTTGAACTGAGATTTGAAAATCCAAACCTATCCAGTCTCTGGGGAAAATGCCATAACAACAGCAAATAGTCCAAGGATGATGGAACAAAAACAGAAAATCCTGCCAAAGGAAGAAGTAAGATAGCTTACGTGTTTCACAATCTTGTTTGTAAGGAGACAGTATTTCAAGCATTCCTGAAGTACTGTATTACACTGGCCAGTTATTGTTAAGTATTATTTTTTATTTTTTTTATTGGTTGCTATGTGAGATTATTTTCTTTGGCCAGAAACGTGCTTTGCATATTGTTCTTGTTTTGTTCACAATTGCAAAACTGGAAAGGTGATAAAACTGCATTCTGCTGCCATCTAGTGGTTACACAACACAACAGACGCATGCGTGCACGTCTTCTCAGTCATTTTTAAAAATGGCTGAATAAATCATGAAATGTAGTCCCCTAGTAAAGTCACTTGTCAAGCTCACAATGAACAGTTGCATAATTTAAGCAGTCCTCTAACAAGTGTCAGAATAAAGGTCACTAGACTTCGATCAGACTGCAGTTTCTCTCATTATTCCCGCTCTGTCATACTCTGTTCACTCATATTCTGACGTTTTGCCTTGTTTGCACATATCGTCTGCCAAAGGCATAATGAGAGCTGCTATCCAGTTAATGAGATTCAGTTGGACACACACACACACACACAGCATCACTCATTCAGTGATGCTATCTTCAACACCAGTTTTCCCTGTAAATGGATTGTTTTTTTTCTTCAAATTGCTCTTACTAATAATCACGATTCATCCAGACTATCTATAAGAGTAGGAAAACATAAAGAGTGGAAGAAAGACGTATTTTGGCTGTGTTGACTGTGGTGGGGGATGAGGAACGGTCTCTTGTGGCTTTATAGTCCAGTACCAACTATTTCCTCTTTCCCCCCATGTGATCTCCACCCTTGCTTAGGAATGCTGGTGGAAATAAGGAAGTCTGAAATGGTGTTTTTGGCATGAAGCTCATGACCCTAGCAGCAAACAGGGTCATGTGTATAAGAACCTTACTGGAACTGTGGTGTGTTTGCGTTCACGTCATTTACTCACATGATACCGCACAGGCTAGTCTCTGGCCTTGTTGTTATTCTGACGCATAGTAAGAGTCCAACCAAGTGACTGAACTGGCTCAGGTTAAAGCCATTATGAATGGGCCATTAGCTGCAGCCTCTGTGAGTATAAGTAACCTGGACGATTATGGATTAGAAGCTTTCATCTGCAGGGAAGGGGCAAATTTATGTGTTTTAATGCAATTATGGTGTACTTTACTGCCTTTCCGCTGAAAGCATCAGACGACGGTTGATTTTAGATCAATGGCACATTTATCTCTCTGTTTGTTCTCCCACAGCTGGACGACCCTTCAGTTTTCCCAGCAGTGATCGTGGAACAGGTGCCCGCTGCCGACCTCATGCAGGTGTACTCTGGACTGGAGGCAGATGAGGTGACTAATGGCATCATGGTGGACGCCATTCAGGATGTGGTGGAAGAGAACATGATGGGAGATGTGGGGCTTTCTGGTGAGTCCAATAAGTGACCACAATTATAAGCAGCATGATGTTTTTTTGAAAATCTTTCTCATGAAAATGGGGGAAAAAGTACTCTTTGCACCTGAAACAATCCACAACACTGTTTATATGCAGTATATGCACTGTTAAAAAGATTGAGGTTGGTAAGATTTTAAGTCTCTTCTGCTCATCAAGGTTATATTTATACATATACAGTACAAACAGTAATATTGCCAAATATTCAAAATACAGTGTAAATGGTTTTCTATTTGCATATATATATATATATTTCTTTCTTTCAATGCAATTTTTCCATGCAATGGCAAAGCTGAATTTTGTCTTCAGTGTCACAACCTAGTTTCAGAAATCGTTTCGTGGAATATTTTTTGTGGAAACTGATTTTTTTTTTCAGGATTCCTTGATGAATGGAAAGTTCAGAAAAACAGCATTTATTTGAAATATAATTCTTTTGTAACATAATAGATGTCTTTACTGTCACTTTTGGTCAATTAGTATTGATTGATTTTAAAATCTTTCTTCCTCTCTCTCTTCTCACGCCATATAATATATATAATAATAGTTCATTACATTTATATAGCGCTTTCCTAGGCACTCAAAGCGCTTTACATTGTCAGGGGGTATCTCCTCATCCACCACCAGTGTGCAGCATCCACCTGGATGATGCGACGGCAGCTATATATATATATATATATTAAACAAACCGTAAATGGACAGCTTCACAAATCACTTTATCTATTTGTTATTTAAATATCCCAGAAAACTACTGCCAAGCACATTTAAAATGAAAGCCATGATAGTGAAATCTTAGTCTTTGTCACTTGATTAATATATATTCTGTCTATAGTAGAGACCCAGGTCTCAGGTGGAGAGGACAATATGGAGACCATCGAGGCGGCTGAGGCCCTACTGAACATGGAATCTCCCAATAATATCCTGGATGAGAAACGCATGAGTATGTGATGACTCACTGTCGGTTTATGTGGTGCTGTTATTTTTTTCTTTTTAGAAATGTTTGTGGGGAGACTTCTTAAAAAAACACAGTATATTTCAGTCAGTTAGCACATACTGATACCATTTCTCATTTCAGTTCTGTCTGTGTTTAAGCAAACAGTATTATAAACACATACTCATACTTGACCTCTACCCTTCTGTAGTTCACACATACGGGAATATGCTGGAATCAGACCTGACCTACATTTCCCTGCGTCCAGAGCAGCTCTCAAACGGCTGCATGGATGTTTCCCTTGATGAGGAGACGTCCTCTTTGGATGAGATCCCTCAAAAGAACCCTTTCAAGCCTGCCAGGAAAAGCAAAGGTACCATTATCCTCCAGTAGAAGGCAGTGTACACCTTAATGTTTTTTTTTTTTTTTTTTTTTTTTGCTGCATTATATTAAAAACTAAAAACTAAAGATGAGACAAGAGAGAAAGTAAAAATGTTCAAAAGATAACCAAATACATCAGGTTTTTTATTTATATGCTTTTTAAAATTTTATTTTAAAATATAATCAATTTAATTCATGTTTATGTGTATTTATTTTCCTGCAATCATCCTGCAGTGCGCAAACCAAGACCAGTGCGGCCCTGCTCCCCCATCACCAATCCAATTCTCCCGTTGAAGAAGAAGAGCAAAGAGGGCAAAGGTAAGCACGACCTCGGATCGGTGCACGGTAGTAAAGGAGAAAAAGTTGGAAACTAGCGCTTCTGTCTCCCGCATGCATCATGAGTTGCTCTTACCGGGGCTTTGCTGGCAGTGCTGCAGCTGCTTAATTGATGAGGTGCTCTCAAAGTGCTGCGTTTGTGAGGGAACTAAAAGTGATAGCGGGCTGGAGGGCACATCGATGCTGTCCTGATAGAGGCCCCTTATGAATGCGTCCCGTTCCCAGCTCAGAGTGGAGGCCGGCCGCATACATATACATCACCTTGACACGCCGGTCTGTTCTCTCTCCAGCTCACATTGCAGGGGTAGCTGTTTTTAACCACTTCTGGCCAAAGCACACGACAAACAAGAATAATCTAGTGCCAGGCCCCTCTAATTAATTTCCAGTCCGGTGTAGGACTACCATGAAGGGAGAATTGATTTATTAAGGTTATGAGAAAGAATACAATAATTGCACCTCTGCCAATTCGGCTTGTTAAATAAGACCTGTGGAATCACGTGTGAAATATGAAAGGTGTTTAAGCTTTTTATAAGTCTAAACTTTTAATGAGTCGACAGAGGAATATAAAAGCCCCTTATTTTTGTAGGTAATACTATCTACCTGTGGGAGTTCCTCCTGGCATTGCTGCAAGACAAAAACACCTGTCCCAAATACATCAAATGGACGCAGAGAGAGAAGGGCATTTTTAAACTGGTGGACTCCAAGGCTGTCTCCAAGCTGTGGGGCAAGCACAAAAACAAGCCTGATATGAACTACGAAACCATGGGCAGAGCGCTCAGGTAAGCCAATGGTTACAAACACTTCACCCAGAGGGACCAATCATGCCAGAGGAATTGCTTTTCCTGACCTCCCCCTTCCTCTCGCTCTCTTTTAGGTACTATTACCAGAGGGGTATACTGGCCAAGGTTGAAGGACAGAGGCTTGTTTACCAGTTTAAGGAGATGCCCTCAGATCTGGTCATTATTGATGAGGATGATAGCCAAGGGGACGACGCCAGTTCTGGCTACGGAGGACAACGGTCCGCTCCTCACGGACGGGCAATGGGCCGCGGTTCATCACGTGCGCAGGGGAAGAGCACACAGGTGAAGTCAGTGAAGAGAGAGATGAGTCCCGGGCTGAACAGCAATGGAAAACAAGCAGAACAGCTGGTGCAGACCATCCACGTTCTTCAGCCAAATCAAGGTGCTGCTGTCCCAGCATCTACACCCACCGTAAGGGGTGGGGCGTTTTAACGTACACAGACAGCCACACACACACACAAGCAAATTTAAAGGGGTCATATGATGCGATTTCAAGTTTTCCTTTCTCTTTGGAGAGTTACAAGCTGATTGTGCATAGATAAGATCCCTGAAGTTGCAAAGACTAAAGTCTCAAAACCAAAGAGATATTCTTTATCAAAGTTAAGCCTGCCACACCCTCCTAAAACGGCTCGTTCTAACACGCCCCCACATATCTACCTCACTATGTGGAAATATTTGCATAATGCCCAAATGTGCATGCAAAGAAAGAAGGTGTGGTTTCAGTAACTGCAGTTAGTGTTGAAGCAGCATGTCAGGGAGACGCTGTGTGTTTCTAGTCTAAAGCAATAGCACTTTATTTGGCCTTCCGGAAGTTGATGCATTTAGGAATCTTTAAGATCATTTACAACAGACCAGCAATGCATTTTATGGACAACCGTTTCATGAACCTAGGAGAGGAGGTAATTCTGACTTTCCTATGACAATCTGGCGCTTCTGAATCAGCTACTGTTTTGTTATTTAGTTTAAGTATTTGCTATTGACTGTTTAAATGCGGAGTTTTGCGCATCGTGTGTGTGCGTGCGAGCGAGAGAGAAAGAGAGAGAGAGAGAGAGAGAGAGAGAGAGAGAGAGAGGCGCGTTGGCGCGAGAGATGAGGGTCACATCACAAACACATACCAGCTTCATCACTGTGTCTGTCACGCGACTCTGTTCCCCTTTGGGGCTCTGTTTTTACATTTATTTTGAAAGATGAAGCTGCGATTATGGTAAGGGGTGTTACATTTCTGACGAGTGCTTGCGGTGTTCGTCCAATCACAATGCACTGGGTCAGCTGGCCAATCAGAGCAGACTGCGCTTGTCAAAAAGAGGGACTTTGTAGAAAACGAAGCGTTTGGAAAGGCGGGGCATAGAGGAGAAACTTTAATGTACAGTATGTGGAAAATAATTGTTTTTTTGAACCTTAAACGGCATAAACACATTTCATTACACCAAATACACAAAATAATGATCTTTAAAAAAGCATCATATGACCCCTTTAAAACCACTGTTGAAACACAAGCTATTTTCCAAAATCGGTTGTCTTTGCTGCCTACATAGGTAGCTACATTCTTAGGCAGCTGCATCATAACCAAAATGGACCTTATAAGTGAGCCATTTGTAACACTTTTCTTAGGCAGTAACACAAATTACAGAGCCCTGTAACTGGCATGGGGAAAAATATTGTGGCCTCAAATTAAGAATTTGTCTCGTCCACGATTTATTTAAAAAAAGGAATTGTAGTTGTATAAAGTGGCCATGATTTAGCTGAATTAAAACAAGGGAGCAAAGTAGTACAATTTGGCCACAATTGAACTAAAACAAGGAAACAAATTAGTACAACATGACCACAATTTAATTAAATTAAAACAAGGAAATTAATTAGTGCAATGTGGCCACAATTTTGCTAAAACGAGAACAAAATTAGTACAACATAGCCACAAATTAATATTCTGTCAGAACGTGTTCCTAATTTGTGGCCACAATATCAATTTTGTTTGTCTGTAATCTCTGTAATATATTTGAAATCAGAAATAAAACCTAACAACAATAGTATCATAAGTTTAGCTTCTTCAACTTAAAAAAGTTGTATTTTGCGTGTTCCACAGTTTATCAGAAAGACAGCTGGCTGCCATATAATTTTTTATTCTCCTTATACTGGAACTAAAGTGTTCTTGCTTATAACCCCATGCCCCTCTATCTCTCTCAGGACTATACATATGCCTGGCTCTCTTCCCATGGTCCTCACGTCAGGAGCTCAAGGAGGAGGTCCAGTCACCCTGCAGACCCTGCCGCTGTCCTCTGTTCTGACCAATGGGGATTCCTCCACTCGTGCCTCGCCGCCTCGGGTCATTCTCCACACTGTGCCTTCCACCAGCCCTGGCAGTAAAGATGTGCTCACCATCCAGACCGCCTCTCTGACCACAGACAGCATCCAGACCCAGCAGCTCCTCGTGTCCACTCTGGGCTCATCCAGTGGAGGGGTCATCAGCACCACGCCACAGCAAGCCGGATCTCTTAATGGCATCACCCGCCTGGTCACCCTCAATGCCAATGGGCAGCCCGTCGTGGCCCAGCAGCCCGGAACGGTCATCGCCACTGTCCTGAAGCCCAGTGAACTTCAAGGCCTGCAGGTGAAGGAGGAGATCCTAGACCCGCAGTACCTCCAGTCTCTGGTTAACAGCAACCCTAGCATGGCCTCGTACAGCAAAGATGACCTCGAGGAAGGAGTGGCAGAGCTGAGCTACAGAACTGTGATCATCAACAATGCAGGTCAGGAGCTGGGTCAGACCCTCAACGGACATTCGGGCGTGGGCTTGCAACTGGCCAGCAGCCCTAGTGAGGGCCTAACCCCTGTGGAGGAGCTAGAAGTGAGAGGAGAAGTGGCTCTGCATCCACAGCCTGAAGCTAAAGAGCTGTTGGAAGGCTCTCAAGGTCTGCAGGAATTGCCGGGCACCATGCAGATACCCGCATCCCACTTCATCCAGGTCAAGGCGGAACCGGCTGAGACCTAAACTAGTGGCCAAACCAGGGGAATGTGGACACAATCGACCAACATGTGAAAAAAAAATACAGGATTTTTTCAGTGGAGCAGGTTATCTGTAATTTATTGCTCTTGATCGTTTAGAATGGCCGTTGACCCCCAAGACTGTTGTTTACTCAAAGTTATTGTGATATTGTGCCTAAATTCGAACTCTGAGGGATACCGACCATGATGTCATGATGAAAGCTCTTTGGTTTGCTCTCCGTCACTCCCAAACTCCCAAAAGGATAGCAGCCATTCTCCAACCAGGGATATTCCCACCATATGTGCCAGTTGAGATGTTTCTATCTCTTCTCATCTCCATAGACAAATCCAAAGACTTTATCCAGCAGAGGGACCAAAGGAGGAGTTGGTGGGAAGCCAAAAAGAAACCAACAACACACCATTGACTTTAGGATTAAACACACACACACACTCAGTTGCTTAGGACATACAATATGGAGAAACATTTGTTTTGTTTTTTCCTATGTAGCTATCTTAGTGAACTTCAAAAGGATGCCTATTGGAATAAGACTGAAAGAGTGCCTAGGTGGTTAATGCTTTGTTTTGGAAGTGATGTTTTGAAGGGGAAGATTGTATGATTCACTCTGTTTTTAATACAGAATTATGACATTATCTCATCCCCCTCATACCATCAGAACTGAAGAGGTTATTATTTTTCATCACACACAAATTTAAAAGCACTGCGCTTTTATGGAAATGGGCATTGCCTGTCCAAAGAGACAGTTCTAGTAGACATTGTTTGTATATAGTAACAGACTAGAGAACATAGTGAGAACATAATTCCAAAATCATCTGCAAAGTATTTCCCCATTATAATCTTGTTCATATGAAATGGAACGCAGTATATATAAATATATAATATACAATTAAGATTCAATTTATGGCCACAAATTTATTTATTTTCTGAATTTCTAAATTCTATATAAAAAGTCTTTTTTAAACAAATGCAAAAATGAGGGAAAATATGCAGTATGTAGGGCTGTTTTACTCATAAGACTCCAGTATGTGTGTGTATTGCTGTATTTTTCCAATTTAAAGCATTCCATGTAATCCGCACACCTTTCATATTTTATCTATTTTTCAATATAAGGGGATCTGAATGTAGCTTTATGAGATTGAGCTATCATGCTGTTCTTATTCACTGTGATGTGTTTAAAGCCATTTTTACTGAGCGTATGTGCTATAAATGCTATGTCCTTTGGTTTCTGCCTTTACGCTGTCATATTTTTACCCAGTATCAACCACATATCGTTCGACTGATGCCTTACACATCTGTTTTTCAGATCACAGCTGGTGTGGTCTGTGACATTTAGGTAGATTTTAAAAATGTATTTATTTGTAGTTGATGTAGTCAGCTGTCCATGGACTCCGTTCCTTCCTCGCCTTCTATTCATTTATATCCAATGAATCTAGAGCACAGTCTCTTAATAGCGGCATCTCCACAAGTAAACAGAGTGGATGCTGGAGACATGTTGAAACGAAACTAAATTTGTGCTAAATTGGAAGAAGTGACTGAAGTTGTTGAGGGTAAATGTGGACTGGACTCTCAGAAGATGACCAGACGCTGATCATGGGCAGCAGGATTCTGCCTCTAATTCTGTTTGACTAACACCAGAACTCTGGTGCTGCTTCGACAATCATGGCTACACCTTGTATTATGCAATATTACGTCAGTAAGACAATCAGTGACCTCATAATAATAGAAGAAAAATGTCCTTCTGGCCACCATGTAATTTTCAGACCTGGTCTTGTTTGAAATATATGTTGACCACAGGCTTTAACACTGTTGTTTTTGGGTAAAGGTATGCCAGTGCTCTTGCTATAATTTAATCTTGCCTTTTCTCGGGGCTTTCCTTTTTTTCCCAATTGTCTTATAGTAGACTAGATTTTTTTCTAAAAAAAAGAGAGAGAACCAAAAGAAAAGAAATAAAATAAAAACAAATTTGCCTTAACGTGAACGTGTGATCTCCTGTTTCCTCTTTGCAGTGGAAATTAAAACTCAAGATCACAGACTAACTGGGTTGTGGGTAAACAACACAAAGCCCACAAGGCAGATGCTATCATTGTTCTGACGTATTAAAACAAGTACACCTCCCGGTGCATCTCCTCAAGCGTTTCTTATGTTAACGTGAATTAACAAAGGTCAGATGCACTCCCAGGTATCTCGCAACATCTTGCTATGAATCGAGGCTGGTGCGGGGAGCTTTGTTTCCAGCCATATGTGCTCTTATTTGGCTCGTCTGCTTCTTCTGGAGACTACAGAGCACCACGGCAACTTCGGCGAGGACGGAGTGAGTGCAATCTGTTAACTACAGGAAGCAAAGCGCCGAAAAGAGTTACTGAACAATCATGGCATGATTCCCTCATTTGAGTGGGTGAATAAGAGCATTAGGATTTTTAAACAATAAAAAAAAATTGTCATAAAAATAATATAAAAATACGGTTTCAAACCTGCTTTTTTTTCCTTCTGTTAACCACACAAAGAAACATTCTTCACATTTTTATGTTCAACCACAATTCTTAGTGAATGTCAAACTCCAAAAAAGGTTAAAAACAAACTATAGGACAATGGCACAGATTATTTTAATGGTCCTTTTTGGAGTTTGACAGCCTTTATAGAAAAGAGCTGCTTGAACATTCTTCAAAATTGTTATTTTGTGTTCCACAGAAAAAGAAAAAAAACCCGTCATACAGGTTTGGAAGGACATAAGAGTAAATGTTGGAATTATCATTTTACTATTTGTTTAACATATCCACCCTCCATGATTTTACGTAATATTTTTTTCGTCTGTCTTGTGGGCAAATAATCTTTAAACAACTAACACAGATTGTGAGAGGACCCAGAACAGTTTTCACACCTGCAGCTCTGTGTGCGCTGGCCTTGTGGTGAGGATAGAAATGACTGTGTGTATGATTACTCAGTGGTACGGGTTTGGAGAGGCTTTCTATGGTCTTTTACTGTGTGTGTGTGTGTGTATGTGTCTGCTGATGGAGCCATCTGGCAGCTGGTACATGCTGGAGCTCTTACCCCCAAGTCTACTATTCACACACAGCTGCAGATTACCCAGCATTCTGAACCCTACAGGAAACACTGAAAAATAAAACAATAACATCCAGAAAAACACAATACTAGAGCTGTTAAAGGCAACTGTAGCCACAAGTATGGCAAAGCAAAATGGCAACTGAAAGTGGTTGTTAAAACGATTTGCACAGCGTTAACCTGTCCTGTGAAAATGGGAAGATATTTTATCACACCACTACAAATGTTACATGAATTGGAGACGATATGACAAATACATAGTATGAACTTTTTCATTTCTAATGTCAAGTCTGCAGGTTTAATTTTAAGTAGAGGATGGAGGGAGACCAGTACAGCAAAAAATCTATTTTTTGTTAAAAATACAGTGTCTTTTTTTTTACTGACATTTACAACTTTCCCCATAAGAAGAAAAACCAAAGCCCCAAAAACTAATTGAACTCCCAAAGAGCCATGCTGTCATTAAACAGCCAATTATAGGCTATTTAATAAAAAAAGCAGTAAACATGTAAAAAGTAATGTACAAATGTTGTTGTAATTTTGTAATACATTTGATAAAATAAAATATAAAACGTATAAAAACTTGTCCTGACCCAACTTTTATAAAATAATACAAAACTTTTATAAAAAATTACAACTTTATAATAATATAAAATCTACCATTTTACTGTATAGTTGTGTGAATGTCAGTGTGATTTTTTTTAATCATAGTAAAATATGATGGAATATTATTACACAAAATTGATTGATAGTTTTAAATTAGATATTTGAAACTAACAAACAAAAACACTGCTAAAAAATAATACATTATCAAATTCAAAATCATGATTAGATACTGTACAACCCTTGTGACAACTAGCCCCAGTCTTCCCTATAGTGTGTATTTTAGGTACTGCATCATTTCAGGTTTTTCACCACTTCAGTCACTTTTTAGTCTTAAGTTCAAATACATTTTTAAAGTACTAATACTCTTTGTAGTCACAGTTTACATGCAGTTGCAACTGGAAATATCATGATTATACCAGAATGGCAAAATGTTGTTCAAAATAAAGATGAAGTATAGCATGTCGTGGTCCAGGAAACACATGTAGGCTAGCTGTTTGACATGGCATGTTGACTCCCTACCATTATTCATGCAGCATTAAAAATAAAAATAAACAGGACAGCTTGTAGTGATCAGTGTTTCACTTCTGAATGTCATAGGATCTATGACTAATCATAAACTTCTAAACTGAAATAACCCTTGTATAGTTAAAAAAAAAGACAGCTGTGGTTCACTAGCGTCAAACCGGGTTTTTACATCAACACAGCTGCACAAAATCAGCTCAAGGAACATTCTATTTTTAAAGCAAGACGACAAGTAGCTGGGGGCCAATGACATGCTTGAAGAGAGCGAGTGTTTATCGCATCACGGCGTCTCTCTAGTGAGGAGTGGCGGGGCGGCTGAGGGATGGCGGTCATTAGAAATGTGCCTCCAGTCAGGGGCTGCGCTAAGATTACTCACACACACACACACACACACTAAACAATGGTTTTGTTCTGTTACTAAACTAAGACTAATGACATCCACTCCAATTTATGTCCTTTGTTCATCACTTTATATTTACATCAAATTTTTAAAGCAGCAGCAGTCTCACAGCAGGAATTTATAGAAGCTAAAAGCAATACTCTTACAGCTATTAAACTTCTCACCCTACATCCCTCAACTGCCTGAACTGATAAAATTCTTCCATTGACAAATGAAACAATAACCATAATTTTATATTTCCCAGGTCATAACCATAGAGTCAAGGTTTGGCTGATTATTATGGCCCCATTAGCCCCTGCTGGTAGATGCTATAACCACATCATCTGGCAGAAAAACAGATCTTTCTCCATTGATAGCCATTCCCAAAAAAGATTTGGATATAGTCTTTTGGTTGTATATCGATTAATTATAATATGTGTACAAACCCAATTCCAAAAAATGTTGGGACTCTGTACAAATTGTGAGTAAAAAAGGAATGGAATAATTACAAATCTCATAAACTTATATTTTATTCAAAATAGAATATAGATAACATATCAAATATTGAAAGTGAGACATTTTGAAATGTCATCCCAAATATTGGCTCATTTTGGATTTCATGAGAACTACACATTCCAAAAAAGTTGGGACAGGTAGCAATAAGAGGCCGGAAAAAAAAAAGGGTAAATGTCCAGATAAGGAAAGCTGAAGGCCCAATTGCAATTATTAGCGCTCAATGGCCAAATGATTGGGTATAAAAAGGCTCTCAGAGTGGGCAGGTGTCTCTCCAGAAGTCAAGCGATGGGCGAGGATCACAATTTCCCCCCAATGCTGCGGCGGAAAAACATCGTTGGCGCAATATCAGAAAGAGTTCTCATGAGAAAATCAAATAGGTTTGAAGTTATCATCATCTACTGTGCATAATATCATCCAAAGATTCAGTGAATCTGGAACAATCTCTGTGCGTAAGGGTCAAGGCCGGAAAACCATACTGGATGCCCGTGATCTTCGGGCCCTTAGACGGCACTGCATCACATACAGGAATGCTACTGTAATGTAAATCACAACATTGGCTCAGGAATACTTCCAGAAAACATCGTTGGTGAACACAATCCACCGTGCCATTTTCCGTTGCCGGCTAAAACTCTATAGGTATAGGTAAAAGAAGCCATATCTAAACATGATCTAGAAGCGCAGGCGTTTTTTCTGGGCCAAGGCTTATTTAAAATGGATTGTGGCAAAGTGGGAAAACTGTTCTGTGGTCAGACAAAAGTTCTTTTTGGAAAACTGGGACACCATGTCATCCGGACTAAAGAGGACAAGGACAACCCAAGTTGTTATCAGCGCTCCGTTCAGAAGCCTGCATCTCTGATGGTATGGGGTTGCATGAGTGCGTGTGGCATGGGCAGCTTACACATCTGGAAAGGCACATCAATGCTGAAAGGTATATCCAAGTTCTTGAACAACATATGCTCCCATCCAGACGACGTCTCTTTCAGGGAAGACCTTGCACTTTCCAACATGACAATGCCAGACCACAAACTGCATCAATTACAACATCATGGCTGTGTAGAAGGATCCGGGTACTGAAATGGCCAGCCTTCAGTCCAGATCTTTCACCCATAGAAACATTTGGCGCATCATAAAGAGGAAGATGCGACAAAGAAGACCTAAGACAGTTGAGCAACTAGAAGCCTGTATTAGACAAGAATGGGACAACATTCCTATTCCTAAACTTGAGCAAATTGTCTCCTCAGTCCCCAGACGTTTGCAGACTGTTATAAAAAGAAGAGGGGATGCCACACAGTGGTAAACATGGCCTTGTCCCAACTTTTTTGAGATGGGTTGATGCCATGAAATTAAAATCAACTTATTTTTCCCTTATAATGATACATTTTCTCAGTTTAAACATTTGATATGTCATCTATGTTGTATTCTGAATAAAATATTGAAATTTGAAACTTCCACATCATTGCATTCTGTTTTTATTCACAATTTGTAAAGTGTCCCAACTTTTTTGGAAGATGTGTGTGTGTGTGTGGGGGGTATAAGTACATAACGTGTTCAAACCAAAAATTTATTCAGACACATTCAACATTTCTCCCATTATCACAGTTTATGCGCTATAGTTTAGAAAATGGTAATAAAATATAACAATAACTCAGAGTTAAACTGTGTCAGAACAAATTCATCTTGATAATGTCCGATTACTTTGATAGAAAGGTATGTAATGTATAACAATCAACCAAAAAATATTCAGCTGTTAAATTTAAGTACACAATTGGATAATACCAATTTAGGTCAACCAATAACCAACCGATGCTTAATTTTGTTCAGTTTGTGGTGTAAAAAGGTCGCATTAACAATTAAAAGAAAAAAAAAAACACTTAAGCAAAACATGGTCAAGTCAAATTGTTTGAATAATTTTTGGCCCCAAATTTTTATCAGTTTTACTGGTAGTCCACTGTCTGAAGAATTTTTGGGTATGATTTGTCACAGTTTATTTTGCTATCCTCACTTACATCAATGAAAAATTCACTTAGTGTCCTGCACCCACTAGTAAAAAAAAAAATGTATCTGGTGTCTGAATCATTTTTGGTTTGACTATATCTCAGTGCCTTGCGAAAGGCTCATACCCCTTCATTTTTTTCACGTTTTATGTTGCTGCCTTATGTTAAGCTGCTTTAAATTACTTTTTTCCATATAAATCTACACTCCATACACCATACTGACAAACCAAAAACAGAATTGTCACAACTTCGTAAATTTATTTAAAAAAAACATTATATTTAGCTGAAGCACCTTTACAGTCTCAAGTCTTTTTTTTTGTTTGATGCGACAAGCTTTGATCATCATCATTTTGCAATTATCTGCCATTCTTCACCTCACCTGTTCACCTATCAAGCTCTGTCAGGTTGGATGGGGGCCAATGCACAATTTCAGGTTTCTCCAGAAATATTTGATTGGGTTCAATCCAAGGCTGTGGCTGGGCCACTCAAGGACATTCACAGAGTTGTCTATAAGCCACTCTTGCTGTGTGATTAGGGTCATTGTCCTGTTGGAAGGTGAACCTTCTGCCCAGTCTGAGGTTCTGAATACTCTGGACTGGGTTTTCATTAAGGCTATCTCAATATTTTTGGTGCATTGAGCTTATCTTCTACTCTGACGAGTGCCTCAGTCCCTGAAAAACAGCACCACAGCATGAGGCTGCTACCAGCACAATTTACTTTTGGGATGGTACTCTGCAGATGATGAGAAGAGCTGGTTTCCTTCAAACATGATGCATGGAATTGAGGTTCATCAGACCAGCTAATATCGTTTCTCACAGTCTGAGGGTCCTTTAGTTGCTTTTTTGCAAATTCTAAGCGTTTTTTCATGTGTCTACACTGAAGAGAGGTTTGAGTCTTGCCACACCACCATAAAGCACAGATCGGTGGAGTGTTGCAATGATGTTTATCCTTCTGTAAGTTTCTCCTATCGCCATATATGATCATCAATAGATACCGCAGTTTCTTGTTTTCAACACTCCTAAACAAAGACCTACATCCATCAATTGCTCAGTTTGGCAGGAGGGCCAGCTCTTAGGAGAAGAGTCCTGCGTTGTTCAATTTTCCATTAAGGTAACAGAGTTAATGCTTCTGGACCTTCAAGGGAGCAGCATTTTTTTCTACTCTTCCAAGATGTGTGGCTTGACGCAAACCGGTTTTGAGCTCTACAGGCAGTCTCTTTTGACCTCTACAGGGCTTGGTTTTTACTTGATATGCATTACAGTGTTAGACCTTTATTAAGCGTGTGTGCCTTTCCAAAAATTATACCAAGTCAAGTGAATTTGCCACCAGAATATTCACTGAAGTGTAGAAATATTACAAGCAATATTAATGCTCTAGCAAATTTCAACTGTCCCAGATATGAATTATTAGTGCAAGGGAACATGTACGCTTTTTTTTTTTTAATATAAATTTACAAAGATGTTAAAAAAAGTTTTTTTGCTGTACCATTATGGTGTACTGAGCGTAGATTTATATGGGAAAAAAGTAATTTAAAGCAGTTTAACATAAGGCAGCAACATAACAAAATGTGAAAAAATAAAGTAAAATTTTTTTTTTTTTTTTGCGGTCTGTCGTAATAAACACTGAGGATCAGGGTCATACATAGATATGTCAGCTTTGCGACAGTCATTAACTGTTCGAGGTGGCTATGGAAATTAGCGTGGTGCCATAAATAAATCCTATCTGTCGCACAATTCTTTTACAAACAGTATTTTTTCGTATCAAACTTCGGAACCCATAAAATTCTATAACAGGGGGGGGGGGGGGATTTATGTCATGGGAAACATGTTGAAAGTTAGCATCAAGGCAGTAAATGTATTATGTGATTAACCTTTTTACATAAAAGCGGATAATTCAGTGCATTCAAACATCTCCGTCATACAGGTGTCCTGTTGACCGTTAAAAGATGGCGACGCTGTTGACGTACCTGGAGCAGGTGGAGGCGGCATTTACCTTTTACTATGCCTAAGTTATGAACCAACATGAGCAAAAAAGCCAAATTTTAAATCGTGTACTTTGAAGGAGTCATACACCAGCCGTAAAACATCCAGCAAGAAGTAGAGGTATCTCTAGGTATTGCAGATCTCCTTGCTTATACGCAATAATATAGTCATATCCATCCGGCACCACTGGAGGGCAGTAGTGACACACCTCAGTGAAATACATTTAACAAGCAATTTGTTCTCTCTTCTTGTACATCGTGTACTGCTTTAAAGCAGAAAGTCTGCCTGTAAAGCACAGACTACCTGCTCCACGTACACAAACCGGCGAGTTAAATCCTGGTAACTAAAACAAACAGCTCGGAGGTAAATTACAATGCACTTTTGATGTGCTAACAAAAGGAATTAATTCACATGCGTACCTGTGCAGTCTGCAGTAATCCTGCCTCCTTGCACTGCTCCAGACTCACTGAATTTTCGCCCTCAGTCTCATGCAGTCACTGTTGCTGCAGGCTCACTCTCAATCTTTCTGCGTCTCGGCAATGAAATACAAGCAGCTCTGAGCTTTCACAAATGAAAATAGTTTGTTTTAAATCTGAAATCGTTAGACACGTCTCAGTATGGATCTGGGTCGGTATACAGTATGTGCATGGTGTTCTATAATTCATTCAATTTTAAGGGCGGACCAATGTGATTTTGTGGGTGTGTGGGTGTGTGTGTGTGTGTGTGTGTGTGTGTGTATGTGTATAGTTTATTTGGTTCTCTACCTTAGCCTTAACAGGTTAATATACATAAAATATACAACATATGTTATCTGTCATAGCTGACATGTATATAAACACACCAGAAAGTACGTGACTAGAAATAGCAATGAAAGGTATATATACAGTGGGTACGGAAAGTATTCGGACCCCCTTAAAATTTTCACTCTTAACAATATCGCAGCCATTTGCTAAAATCATTTAAGTTTATTTTTTTTTCCTCATTAATGTACTCACAGCACCCCATATTGACAGAAAAAGACAGAAATGTTGACATTTTTGCAGATTTTAGTAAAAAAAAAAAACTGAAATATCACCTGGTCCTAAGTATTCAGACCATTTGCGCCAGTATTTAGTAGAAGGCAACCCGTTTGGATCTAATACAGCCATGCTCTTTTTGGGAAGATGCAACAAGGTTTTTCACCACCTGGATTTGGGTGTATCTCTTGCCAGTTCCTCTTGCCGATCATCTCCAGTTTGTCAGGTTGGATGGTTAAACGTGGTGGACAGCCATTTTTGGCTCTCCAGAGGCTCAATTGGGTTTAAGTCATGGGGGGGGGGGCTCTGTGAATGGGCCATCAAGAACAGTCACAGAGTGTTGTGACGCAATCTTCGTTATTTTAGCTGTTGTGCCTTAGGGTCATGGTCTGGTTGGAAGGAAAACTTCGGACCAGTCTGAGTCCTGAGCACTTGGAGAAGGTTTCGTCCAGGAGGATATCCTCTCGTGCTTCGGCCGCAGTCATCTTACATCGATTTGCAAACAGTCGTCCTGTCCTGCAGTGATAAACAACACCCACAGCATGATGGCTGCCACCACCAGCTCATGTTGGGACTGTATGGACAGGTGATGAGCAGTGTCTGGTTTTCTCCACACATACCGCTTAGAGTTAAGGCCAAAAAGTTCTGTCTTGGTTTCATCAGACCAGAGAATCTTATTTCTTGGAGTCCTTCAGGTGTTTTTTATTAAACTCCATGCGGGCTTTCATGTGTCGGGTCACTCTGCCATAAAGCCCCGAGTGGTGGTGGGCTGCAGTGATGGTTGACTTTCTATAAATTTCTCCCATCTCCTGACTGCATCTCTGGGGCTCAGCCACAGTGATCTTTGGGGTCTTCTTTACCTCTCTCACCAAGGCTTTTCTCCTCTGATAGCTCAGTTTGGCCGGACGGCTAGCTATAGGAAGGGTTCTGGTCGTCCCAAACGTCTTCCATTTTAAGGATTATGGAGGCCACTGTGCTCTAGGAACCTTAAGTGCAGCAGCAGAAAAGAAGAAATTTTTTTTGTAACCTTGGCCAGAACTGTGCCTTGCCACAATTCTGTCTCTAAGCTCTTCAGGCAGTTCCTTTTGACCTCATAATTCTCATTTGCTCTGACATACACTGTGAGCAGTAAGGTCTTATATCGATAGGTGTGTGGCTTTCCTAATCAAGTCAAATAAGTATAATCAAACACAGCTGGACTCAAATGAAGTGTAGAACCATCTCAAGGATGATCAGAGAAATGGACAGCACATGATTAATATATGAGTGTCACAGCAAAGGGTCTGAATATTTAGGACCATGTGATATTTCAGGTTTTTCTTTTTTAATAAATCTGCAAAAAATGTCAACAATTCTGTGTTTTTCTGTCAATATGGGGTTCTGTGTGTACATTAATGAGGGAAAAATTTTTTTTAAATTATTTTAGCAAATGGCTGCAATTTAACAAAGAGTGAAAAATTTAAGGGGTACTTTCCGTACCCACTGTATATATAGGCATCTCATAAAGGTGCGGTGCATTGTAAACAGTTGGTTGGAATTTCACCAGGGCAAAATGCCTTTGTACTAGACTCTTGCGCGTTGTATTTTTATTATTATTAAAATTAAATTAATTGTAATGTTGATCCTAGAACATAAGTAAAAAGCACCCAAGGGAAAAAAATGTGGCGATTGTGTCAAGAAAAGTATGATTTTTTTTTTATGCTCCAAGTGTGTTTTTCTTCCTCGTTTTTCCATAATTTTTATGAGGTTTATTGCGCATTTGTCCCTTTTTTCAGTCTAAGATAAGCGAGCTTGTACGTTCTTCCAGTCTTATCCTTTGGTTTTCCAGAAAGTCATAAAGGTTTTGAACATCATGAGGATGAGTAAGTAGATTTTTGATGAAGAATTACAGTTATAGTTACAGAATTAATAATGTATATAATTTTAATACAAAAAAATAACAGAATTTGATAATGAATAAAAAAAACTCGATTGTAAGGAGTATGTATGTTATTATTATATATTATTTATAGTAATATAGATCTTTTTCCTGCTATACGAGGGCTCTGTTAATGTTCGAGGTGACTTCCTCTAGTATCGCATCAAGATAAGTGCTGGTGTCTCATGTGATTTCAGGTATTGTGATAAAAGAAACAGGATCCAATATAATAAGCTTTCTATGGGGTATTTTGAGTTTGTGCTTTGATCATTTACCCCAGGCTTCTAGTGAATTAGAATTAGTATGGCAGAAGAAGAAGTGTTTTGAGAAAAGATATGGCTGATGAAAATCACATTTAGACAACTGACCATGGATGCGAAAGAGATAAACATCAAGGTGAGTTTTAACTTCCTCCATGGAATGCTTTGTGGCTTTGCGTGGTTGTTTGTCACAGATGTGGCATCTTTTGTTTCAAGATGAAAGCCCTGTGTTTTGCTCTTTTGTTGGTTTCACGGAATAGATTCATTTTGTATGCTTTCAGTGTAATGTCTTTCAAGGTTTTCATTATTATAATTTAAAATAATATGCTGTCTGTCTTATTAGATTTCATATAGCTGAGTCATGTGCAGAACTGGAAGGGCGTAACGCTAATAATGTCAAGGTCATCGAGTTGGTTTCCCAAAGAAAACAAACGGAGAAATTTGAAGGCATACATTTAATGCACTTTTCCGGTCCCTTAGCACATGTTTATATGCAGCAGTAAATTAGAAGCAGACTATAAAACTTTTACCAGTTTTATTCAGAAGGAATTTGCTGGAAAAACACAAAAGAGCATTCGATTATGTAAAGGCAATTTATAGAGCACGCATTTGCTTGGATGAAAGAATTGATTGAAACAGTCCCAGACCTGCAATTATGGTGCTAGCAATGTCACTACTTAAATATAGCCGTGTGATATGTGTACAGTGTAGTCCTACACCGCACTAAATTCACATAACAGCTTTTAAAAAGGCTAATTTTCAAAGTTCTACAGGGACTTGCTTAAGCGTAAATACATTAAACACAATAGTTCATAATATAAACATGCAAATTACTGTGAATTTATTTGTTAACCTAGTTTCTTATAATGCCTCTCATCCACTATAAACATGACAAACAAAGGGCCAATGGAAACAGTCATGTCATGCAGAACGTCATGCGCAAACAAACAAAATCAAATGAAATCCATGTTAATTAAATCAAATTAAATCACAATGTCTCGCCTACACTATTGTTTTGAAAGGTCTGCATGGAAAATGTAGACTACAGTAACTGACCATTTCCAAAGCACCTGTTTCTGTTCTACTTCCAGTATCAACATCAGGTCAAGGACAGATAAAAGGATTGAAAAGGATAAGTCTTACAGAAAGCAGCCATGTACATATATGGGTAGTTGACATGAAATACTTCTTCCATTGACATGAGACTACATCTAGCACTGTTTTAAACAGTAATTGTATAATAACAGTTTTTGTAACCATATTAATTGAGAGGCTAATATTCCATGTGGTTTCAAATTAATATGGTCAAAAAAATGGTGTGCATAATAATTACAAGCAAAATGCTGTTGAAAATAGTCTGAGGTGGAATATTTTTGTACTATTAAAAATTCATTTGAAGTACCACAAGTTAAACTAATGAAGACATAAGGTGAAATTGTGAAAAATAGCACCTAGAATATAGTTTCCCTTATGTATTTATAAACCGTTTAACTTAAAATCTTGATGTTGATGGTTATTCATCAACTACCCATATATAATATAAAAAAAATAATTATGACAGTGACGCGGTCACTGAGGATGAGCTAATGTTTTGCCTTATTTGAAAATATATTTTTTACACAAGGAATGGAAAAGGTTTTGAGCGTATATGTGACATTTCGTACAAATGAAGCTGGTCTACGCGTACCCCTGAGCAGCATAGCACCACTGGTTCCCACCGGCATCCTCAAATTCGTCCCAGCATTCTTGCTATCCACCAGTTGCAGGGCATGACAATCTGACAGATGACCCGTCCTCCCTGGTAATAGTAGGGATACGGCCAAAAGCCGCCCAGGGGCTCGTAGTATCGGCGACAGTAACGGTACCCCCGTCGACAGTACTGGCAGCAGTAGCCCTGCTCATCTAGGCTGTTGTCCAGCTCCATCCCCGCTTCTCTCTGCAAAGAGAGGGAGTCAACAGGGTCAGAACTGCAGCCAAACAATACCTGCAATCTCACCACAGGGCGCATGACTGATGGCTTGATTTTAGCAATAAAAAGGTGCAGTGCTCTGAAGGGGGAATGAAGAGTGATTATGGGTTGTAGACACGCAATGACAAAAAACCCTGTCATGCTCGGATATGTCACAAGGATCAGAGTGGCATTTAAAGTAGATGCTTTTGATATGCCAAGCCGGAGTATCAGATATGATATAATGCCCTTGACCTTTCCATTACGCCGCCGGTGGCATCGCTTGGCCTTAGCATCTCTGATTCAAGTCCCTTAACCCCGCTGCCTGTTTGACACTGGCAGCCACAGAGATAATTACACTATTTCTTTCATCCCAGCCCTCCCACTCCCATAAAAGCATAGCATTGGCGCCTGAGTCCGAGCAGCGACCATGGTCTCATTTCGGCTCAGAAATGAGAACCCTCCCCCATGCACTTTCATGCCCTCCTTTGACTTTGGCATGAAGCGAATGGCATGTTCATACAGCAATTAGCGGGATAATGATCGCCCAACAAGGATCGGTTTATTTGCTCTCGCAGGCAGGGTGTGAATTGGTGTAAGGGCTAAATGATAGCGGAGTGAAAGGTAAATTGGGTAGAATTAATGGCCCTTGGCCCTCTCCATTGTGATCGTGTACGCATGCCCTCTCCAGATTACCCAGGGCTGAGTGCCATGCCTTTGATCAGCCGCTACAACGAGATGGGTTCCGAGAAGTGCCACTTAACTTTCTATCTCCTGTAACTGTTGGAGCAGATAGCACCCTCGACTCGCACTGTTACATTTGACTGCATTTCGATCTCGCCAAACTTACGACGCAGACAATGTGACGTTATCCGTCTGATTAAAAACACTGTCATGGACCTAGTCATCTTCGCTGATCTGCATTAGATTGGCAGATGAAGCGGTATCTCTTCAGGTCATCTGGGAACGTTTCAGACTTCCTGTTGGGAAATGATGCAAATGAACATGAGGGGAGAAAATCACTTTGAAATGTGTTGCCCAGATGAAAATGGCATCTAAAAACGGTAATTTGTGGTGTTTGTATAGTATAAACAGGTATTTTATTATCATTATTGAGCTTTTTGGGTTTGAGATGAAGCGCAGTGAATTATAATGTGCCTGTGCATGTGTGTGCGAAGATGCATAATGACATGCATTTCTCCTCTGGAGTCCCATCTCTCATTATGTTCTCCATAAACGGCGCATGTATGAGTTTTCATGAGCTCACTATGCAATGATGAATGGAGTGAAAATTGCATTCTTCTAATGATTAGACTTGTGCAAGAGAAAGCAGGCCGATGCTTGTACTCTTTGATTTATTACTCTCACAAATGCACAAAGACAATTACTGATTCATAATGTTTGTCAGCTTTAGGGTCAAGAGTGTTGAGACAACAATTCATTTTGGAAACGGCACAAAGCCTGTCAGTGTAGCACTGTTTGCTTTATCAGACTTTCACAGAAAAGCCCCCTGCCAGCATGAAAGGTGGATGTTATTTGGGAAAATAAGAGATTTTTTGTTGAGTGAAATGATGTGTGATTAGGATAAAACAAACAGACTATGAATGGTATTGTTCCGCGAAGGTATATTAATCAAACTGATTATCCTGCCGCAGTGAGAAAGTGAGTGTTAATAACTTCATGTTTGAGACTTTATATGTCAGTGAGAAGAAGTGAAGTACTCTGGGACATGATGTTAGTCATGCATAAACTAGTAAGAGTAATTAAGAACAGGTGCCTATAGTTGACTGTAGCGTTTTGCATCAGCCTTACAAAGCCTGTCATGTTCTCTGTTATGTTTAGTGTTACAGCCCGTAAAGCATGATGCAGTAGCATTTAATGTGAGGAAGTTCGAAAACTCCTCATTTATTATGGTGTGGCACATCATAGTTGATTCTGCTCAGTTGATACTTGACACCCTGTGGATTTACTTCATAAACCACGATTACTGAAGGGATAAATTATCTTAAACTTCACACTATCTTGATGCTAATCAAGACACTAGAGAGACACTGTTTCCCAAAAGAGTTTTATTGATTATAAAATACATTTTGAGTAAAATGCTTCATGCATCAATTTACAATTTTTTTTTTCAGGACTGTCAAAGTTAACTTATTAACGTCTCAAACATAATTAAATATGTTTAACACGCTATTTGTTTATTTATTTATTTGAGCACACTTTATTTAGTTTGACATACATATACATGCTTCATTTTCTTCTGTTCTAAAATCTGATTGGAACATCTGGAGCAGATTGGAACTGATCGGAGTGCACACAAACACAAAGATGTCTCTTGTGGGGGACACGTTTATCAGTAAATGATTGAGAAAGACCCTTTTTACAGGTTACTTATGAATCAAATCTAGATATCCTGTTTACAACAAATGTATAGCATTTGCATTCATTGTATGGTGGAATTTAATTATCGTTGAAGCTGAACATTCATCGAAATGTTAATGCGAACACCTGCGGAGGAATGCTGGGAAGATTACGCTCAAGTGAAGAAAGTTGTTTTATTAAATTACTGCAGATTTGCATTTTCTGTGTGTTTTGATTGTTCAAAAGTTTGGGGTCAGTAAGATTTCATTTATTTTATTTTTTTTTTAGACAGTAATACTGTATTCAGGGAAGTTGACATTAAACAAACGTTTTCTTTTTCAAATAAATGCTGTTCTTTATATTATATAAATGCTGTACTTTATATTTGTCAAAGAATGTATCACCGTTGTCACAAAAATATTAAGCAGCACAACAGTTTTCAACATTGATAATAATTTAGAATATTGGAATAATTTCTGAAGGATCATGTGACACTGTATTCACAATTTTGATCAAATAAATTCAGCCTTGGCAAGCACGAGACTTACCGCCTCCAAACTTTCGAAAGGTAGTGTAGTTTTAGAATAATATAGGGTGTGGTTTTTTTATATATGCATGTAAGTGCCCTATGCATGGATGCATATTTCTGCCATCCCCAAAAATTGCGGAACCTCATCATTACACATATGTCTGTTATTTATTTTATTTCCTTAAAAAGAAACTGTACTGTATGTATTATCATGTTCATTTGACAGTTTTTGTTTTAAATGGCAGATTTAACAAGAGACTTGAAATTAAACATTTGTTTCATTTTGGTATCCTAAGTTTAATGTGAATTCATCTTCATCGGGTCCTTGACCGGACAGAGCATCTTAACTTCAGATGGACGCAGGGAGGCAGGTTCAATCATTGATATGCAAGCCAGAATGCTTTCAGCTAGGACGCGGGGTCACGATGCCTACCATCAACAACTGCGGCAGGCACACGCGTCTGAGATTTGATGGGACCCAATCATCAGAGGCTTATCCTTCCAATGTAGGTCAAGGACCATGATGCAATTTCTCAGCGCAGCCAGATGATAGTTATTCAGTTTGAAAGATATCCAGAGCTGTGCTGGCACACAACGCATCAGCGTGGCAGGACTGGAGAAAGGTCAGCCTCGTATATGTCAGGCCTTCTGTCACAGGAACTTTGATGATTATTTATAAAAAGTGCACAACAGGAAGAGACCTGTAGCAAAATATGAATTCCCTCCTCCAGCTGCAGACGTCTGCCGGTGGGAGAGCTAAAGAAGGGCTTGCATCTAGGATCCTCTGAAAGGACGGGGATATCTGGCTTCCCAGCAGCATCTACATGACTCCAGACTCCAATTACCGGGAGCCACATACCCTCTGACGTTCACAAAAGTCTTTGTTATCGCTCTGCCCACAAACACAGCCCGCCTGTGCTTAGCCTTGGAATTGGCTGGATCGGTGTGTATTAACCAGCTGATAGAAAGAGAGGATTTCAAAAGGGAAAGGTGGTTTCATCTGAGTCTGCTTTAATTATACGCTACGTTGCGGCCCATGTTGCTGGATGAGGTGGGCAGGCAAGACGTTCCTGGGCCTCTGCAGATAAATGTGCCTTTATTCCTCCACCGTCTTCTCACCCTCGTGCTTGGAGGCTAGAAGTCGCATGCTAGTTGGGGAGGTGTATATCGTAGGTGTGCGAAGCATTAGTGCATGCAGCCTTAGGATAATTAATCATTGAACATATGTTTCACTTCATGGATGCAATGAAGGACACTCTTTGGCCGCTTGATTCTCCATGCCTTGATAATTAAAGCATGATTAATACATTTATCTATTCATTAATGAGTGACCTTGGGAGGCTGTCTTTGTACATCACTAACTACATAAGAGAGGCAAGGAAAAATTGTGCAAGGCAAACTTGCTTCCTTTGAAGGCTAAATATCCCTTACCATTAGCTGTAAGACATTAAGGGAGTCTTAAGTGAACTGGCCTGATTTAAGCAGATATATAGAGCAATTTCAATACCCTGCAGTCCACATGGTCTGTTTTAAGTTCGGAAAAGGAACTTCGATTAATGAACGATTTATACCAAGAAAGAGAGCATGACTATCCCGCATGACTCACCCGCCGCCTGAACACCTCTTTTAGTAATGAACCTGGGGCTCATACTTACATAGTCGTTCACTGGTAACTGGTCCATGACATCACGGGCCTGACGTGGACCTCTCGCCTCCAGCTCTGGGGTCTCCTCCACGTCCTCTACATCGTGGAATTCAGCATCTGCATCACAGAAGGAAAGACGGTAATGCTTGCTACTAAAAAACTGATATCATGAAAGGCCTCTTTGATCTTCCTTAAGAACATAAAGCCCTCCAGTACTATAATGCCCTTATTTGGAAAAACAGAAGTTGGTTTGTGGCAAAAATGTTCTTCAAACATGGAGTATTGTGTCCTTGATTAGTTGATCAGTGATTGCTTAGGACATTTCTAGAGCTTTAACCATAAAATTCAGTGTATTTTTATTTTTGCCTTCCTATTGAAGAAAAGTACAAGCAAACAGTGGAGAGCAAAATAAATTACAGACTTGACTCTTAGGCTATTCTGAAACCTTATTACTAGGGTTGAATTGGATTTTGAGGCGGTGAAGCCCTGTTTGTAACCTCTGAGAGGAGATGGGTGGATCCAGTGGATGGGCAGATCTTGGCAAATCTCCCAGATCTTGGAATTCAACAGGAATGTTTTGTTGGAGACTGGTTCTTCAGCAGGGATCCATATCTGAGAGTCCACCATCTGCATATCCACTTCACCTGTCTCACTCACCTGCAAAAAGAATGTACATTTTAATGCCTACACAAAAGCAGTTATACTGGGTCATAGATAGGGATGGATGATCTTCTGATCATACCATGTCTATCTGGATACTGTGAAGGACAGTATTGCCAATATTTCTAATATCAGTCAATCACAGCTATTTAATATTATATATATTATTATAATATATCATTGTTGCTGCCGCGTGGTTTGAGTTTGAGCTCCGTCAAGTTAATTCTTTATCGTCTATTTTTATCTTAAAATCAATTTTATACACCATCATTTTCGTTTCTATAATGTGTGAATATATCCCCTATCGTATTCTACAACAAAAACAATCAGTGCACCTTGTTATCACTAGTTCTATTTCTGACTTCCCAAGTCCGCTATTAGCATATAGCCCATTAGCATCACCAGCATGGTTACTGCTAATCTCGCTTACATTGCTAATACTCTAAAATTACTCTTGTAATGACGGATTGGGTTTCATTTCAGGCAGGTGAGAACACGTTTGAGCGGCATTTGGTGCAGCTCGAGCTAGAGGCCGTGGAGAAGCAGATACGCGACCTGATGGAGAGGCAGGCCCAGCTGAGAGAGCGGAGAGCCGCGATGCCCGGAAATTCCCGGGGGCTACGCTCACAAGCGATGGAAAGGAATTACAGCGTGGTCGTCTGCTAACTCTACCCACCACATCTACTCAGTGTTCTCCTGCACAGGCCCGCGTGCACCACGGACGCGAATACTCCAGAGTCCTTCACTTCACCGGGACATCACGGACCCTGGGTGCAGCCGCAGCGAAAGACGTGAGCCAGGTCCCGGGCGACGACCTCTCCCCCTCCGCCGCCTCCGGTCTTCGAGATCTCCACCCGGAACCGCTTCGCTCCCCTCCGCGAGACGGAACGCAACGCTGTGATTGTCGGAGACTCCATCGTCCGGCACGTCCGTGCTACGTTAGCTGAAGGTAAAGTGCACACTCACTGTTTCCCTGGTGCTCATGTTCTCGATGTTTCTGCGCAGATACCCGCGATCCTGAAAGGCGACAAGAGCACCGGAGCGGTCGTGCTTCACGCGGGGTTAACGACACCAAGCTGCGGCAGACGGAGACACTGAAAAGGGACTTCAGGAGCCTGATCGAGATGGTGCGCAGCACATCACACGCGGCGACGGTCATCGTGTCAGGACCGCTTCCCACGTATCGACGAGGACACGGAAGGTTCAGTAGACTTTTTGCTTTAAATTAATGGTTATTGTCATGGTGTAAAGAACAGAAACTGCTCTTTGTTAATAATTGGAATCTTTTCTGGGAGTGTCCTAGGCTTTTTCGCGCTGATGGCCTTCACCCCAACAGAGTCGGAGAGGAACTCCTGTCGGACAACATCTCCAAGACGCTACGCACCATATGACTAGTAAAATCTCAAATAACTGCCCTGATGACTTTTGTTCTACCCGCTTAAATGAGTACTTGCTCTGTCCAATCTATAAAGACTGTGTCTGTTCCCCGAATAGTGAGGTCAAAATATACATTTAATGCAGGATCTAGAAAAAATCTGATCGTGATTAAACCAGAAAAATGTAAAATAAATGAACAAACCCAAAGCAGTTATTGTAAATGAAATAATCACAGATAATAGTTTTGATGTACTCTGCTTGACTGAAAATTGGCTAAAACAAAATGATTATATTGGTCTAAATGAGTACTATTATAAGCATGAGCCCCGTCAAACTGGTCATGGCGGCGGTGTTGCAACAATATATACTGATATTCTCAATGTTACTCAGAAGACAGGATACAGGTTTAACTAATTCGAAATACTTCTGCTTTATGTTACACTGTCAGATATGCAAAATAAATCTATCGTATCTCTTGCTCTGGCTGTGTATAGACCACCAGGGCCGTATACAGATTTCCTAAAAGTATTTGCAGATTTCCTCTTAGACCTATTGGTTACTGTTGATAAAGCGCTAATTGTCTGAGATTTTTTACATTCACGTTGATAATACAAATGATGCATAAGGACTTGCATTTACTGACCTAATAAAATCTTTTGGAGCCAAGCAAAACGTCACCGGGCCCACTCATCGTTTTAATCATACGTTAGATTTAATTATATCACATGGAATTGATCTTACTGATATAGATATCGTACCTCAAAGCGATGATGTTACTGACCATTTCCTTGTATCGTGCATGCTGCGTATTACAAATATTAACTATATGGCTCCGCGTTATCGTCCGGGCAGAACTATTGTTCCAGCAACCAAAGACAGATTCACAAATAACCTACCTGATTTATCTCAACTGCTCTGTGTACCCATAAATATACATGAACTAGACGAAATGACTAGCAAACATGGGCACTCTATTATCTAATACATTAGAAGCTGTTGCCCCCCTCAAATTGAAAAAGGTTAGAGAAAAAACATACTGTGCCATGGTACAACATTAATACCCATTCTCTCAAGAAAAAAACTCGTAGTCTTGAGCGCAAATGGAGAAAAACTAACTTGGAAGTTTTTAGAATTGCGTGGAAAAACAGTATGTCCAGCAACAGACAGGCTCTAAAAGCTGCCAGGACCGAGCATATCCACAAACTCATAGAAAATAATCAAAACAATCCAAGGTTTTTATTTTGCACAGTGGCTAGATTAACAAATAACCAGACGCAACCCGATCTAAATATTCCCTCACAGTTTAAAAGTAATGACTATGAATTCCTTCACTGATAAAATAGATAACATCAAAAATACAATAACAAATGTAGATTCTACAGCATATAATACTTCAGCTTCATTCATCGCACAAAAAGATAAACTGCAGTGCTTTACAACTATAGGACAGGAAGAGCTAATTAAACTTATCACTGCATCTAAACCAACAACATGCCTGTTAGATCCTGTACCCACTAAATTACTGAAAGAGTTGTTACCTGTAGCAAAAGAACCGCTTCTCAATATTATTAACTCATCGTTGTTTTTAGGTCATGTCCCAAAACCAATCAAGCTGGGGGTTATTAAGCCTCTTATTAAGAAACCACAACTAGATCCTAGTGAACTGGCAAATTACAGACCCATTTCAAATATTCCTTTTATGTCTAAAATTTTAGAAAAATTGTCTGTTCAATTGTGCTCCTTCCTGCAAAAATATCTCTATGAAGAATTTCCCACCATAGCACAGAAACTGCACTTGTTAAAATTACAAATGACTTGCTTCTTGCGTCAGACCAAGGCTGTATCTCATTGATAGTTTTACTTGATCTTAGTGCTGCGTTCGACACTATAGATCATGACATACTCATAGATTGATTACAAAACTATACAGGTATTCAAGTGCAGGCTTTAAGATGGTTTAGATCCTACCCGTCCGATCGCTACCACTTTGTTCATTTAAACGGGGAGTCATCTCAATTATAACCAGTAAAATATGGAGTGCCACAAGGATCTGTCCTAGGTCCTCTGCTATTTTCAATATACATATTGCCCCTTGGTAATATTATTAGAAAATACGGGATTAGTTTCCACTGTTATGCCGATGATAATCAACTATATATCTCAACAGACCGATGAAACTTCTAAATTATCTAAGCTATCTAACAGAGTGTGTTTAAAAATGTAAAAGATTGGATGACCAAAAATTCGGATAAGACAGAGATATACTTATTGGACCAAAAGACAGTACACAGAGTCTCGTGGATTACAATTTGCAACTAGAAGGATGTACTGTTACTTCCTCTACAGTCAAAAATTGGGTGTATATTAGATAGCAACTTGTCTTTTGAAAATATATTCCCATGTTACAAAAACGCATTCTTCCATCTTAGAAACATTGCAAGCTACGAAACATGTTACCTGTTTCTAATGCAGAAAAGATAGTTCATGCATTCATGACCTCTAGACTGGACTATTGTAATGCACTGCTAGGTGGTTGTCCTGCATCTCAATAAACAAGCTACAGGTAGTCCAAAATGCAGCGGCTAGAGTCCTTACCAGGTCAAGAAAATATGATCCTAATACCCCAATTTTACAGTCTCTGCACTACCTATTAAGTTACGTATCAGTTACAAAATATTATTACTTACAAGGCCCTTAATGGTTTAGCTCCTGCGTACCTAACTAGTCTTCTATCATGCTACAATCCATTACGCTCCCTAAGGTCACAAAACTCTGTACTTTTTGTAGCACCTAGGATAGCAAAGTCCACTAAAGGAGGTACAGCTTTTTCGCATTTGGCTCCCAAACTCTGGAATAGCCTTCCTGATAACATTCGGGGTTCAGACACACTCTCTCTATTTAAATCTATATTAAAGACACATCTCTTTAGCCAAGCATTCAAATAATGCATCTCAAATCTTGTACTGCAGTTATATCTGATCAAATGCACATTATTATTCTTTAGTTTGGGTTAAACAAATAAATTTTGCTTAATTGGAACAGCAGCTACGCTAATTATATCTATTTGTTTCTCTGTGTCTGGACATGGAATTGGGGTGGGGGGACCATGTGTGGTATCTAGGATTTACACAAGCTTCAGTCTGTATCCAGATCACCTGAGAAGAGATGATGCAATCCCTCAGAGGACCTCAGATGATGCAACCTTGAAACAACATACAGAACTAACAAATGTTGCTATAAGTTTGATTGCATCATATAATAACTGCTGTTAATAGTGTTCATAGTCTGTTTGATTACGTCTTAAATAGATTACGTCTTTAATGATTTTCCATACATTCTGCCATTATGACATTCTGACGCACCCAATGATTAAGCTACCACTAAATATGAGAAAATTAATTTGCTGTAAAGTTGCTTTGCAATGATTTGTATCGTGAAAAGCGCTATACAAATAAACTTGAATTGAATTGAATTGAATTAATCATTACACTTTAGTATATTAAAACATAGAAATTAGTTCCAGAAGCTTTCAATACTTGGACGGTATCAATATTGCTTCCCCAAGATTTAATTATGTGCTAAATCTTCTCACAATTTCCATACACTGCATTGCACCAGAGGTCAGATGGCCACTGAAGCTAAATTTGGAAGTTATCTTGCATGCTGATACCTTCTATTACACATTTTTAATGATACACTCTTAAAAATAAAGGTGCTTTAAAAGGTTCTTCACAGCAATGCCATAGAAGAACCATTCAGTCAAAAATTCTTTCAAGAATCATCTCTTTCTTACTTTTTCATAATCTGAAGAACTTTCTTTCACCACAAAGAGCCTTTTGTGAAACAGAAAGGTTCTTCAGATGTTAAAGGTTCTTTATGGAACCATTTAGCACCTTTATTTTTAAGAGTGTATTTGAGGATAAAAATAAGTTATTATAGCCGTTCAGCAATTTGCTAAACTGCAAATGATCAGGCTTCTGTTTTTAACTACAATTATACAATCAGTTTCAACGGTTAAATAATCTGACTCCTTAAACTATCATCACATAAAGCCATTATAATAAATAACCACATTTACGTTTTAACTTTAATGTGAATGATGTGCCTTGTCACAGCCTCTGGTTAGTGTTGCAGTCTCCTTTTAAATGAACGTCATGAGTGAAGTGTCACTCATGGTGCGGTTTGCAACTGGCTCCTTGTGTCTTTCAGCAGTTCTGCGTATGGTAAGATGAGAAATAGATTCTATTTTACACAACTTGCTAATATAGTTCATATTTTCACTTCAAAGCCTATTTTATACATCGATTTTTTTGTGTGAAAAAATAATAAAACGACTAGTTTAACAAAACACTTAGGATCAATATTTGTATGTGGGGTTCAAGGGGAAAGTATTGATACTTCAGTTGTGCTTTCAGAATCTCATTAGGCTTGATTGAAACTGACCCAATTCTTTCCTACCCTCCAAACATATTTCTGTTTGTCAGTTTATTGCGCATACAGGCATCCTAAGTCTCCTTCCCACAGCCGGAACAAGATAAAGCTGGAGTCTCTGCTTTATGCTATTGCCTTGGATCATTTCACTCTTACTCTGCAGGGAACAGAGAACTAACTGCTGACCATGGCTAAAATGTTTAATTTGACCTCTCTTAAAGACTATAGCTGTACCTTCTTGTAAAACACACTTATTTCTTCCCTAGCTTTGAAAAAAAAAGCCCTTTTCTGCAGGCACTGGTGGTGTTGCATTTTAATTTGTACAGCAATAGGAGTACAAAAATATATCTGACTTTAAGATGACTTTAAAGTCTGTCTGCTGTGTTGGTCTGAGGAAGGACTGACATGTTATTCAATCCTCTAGGCATATTAAAGTAGACTGTGGTGCATCCACCCCGTCACCCATTATACAACTAATTATACAACTGTTAATAGTGTACTTAATTTGTTAGTTCTGCAGTTCATGAGCTGTTAAGTAAATTATTATTGCTTAATGATAGCGATTGTATGTCAGTTTGATCTAATTGATATCTAGAAAGCATCTTTGGGTAATATAATCACATGAGGTATATGTTTGTTGTGCTTGTAGTTATGTGTAAATAGAAGTACAAACAAACTCTGCTACATTCCCTTGTTAATTAGTGCAGAGACCAGAGAAACGGCTCACATGACAAATATTTTTACAAGGTGATTTTCTCCCAGTCTAAAGCTTAATTGCACATTAGTTAAGCTTGATGTAGAATCCTGAGGCTATTGTCTGAGCTACTATCATTTATATTAGATTCCCCTCTTTCTCTTCCATTTGCTCTCCCTCTCAGTCCTCTTTTTTTTCATCCCGCTGCTCTTGTTTTATTAGAAGTAATTTTCGGTGCCTTTTCTTGTTTGTTGGGAAGTGACACAGCTCTGACCTGTAGCGGTCCCAGTTCCGCCTGATTAAAAGCTTCACTCTTTGCGCCTTTGAGACAGTTTCTTTTCTCCGGCCCCCTTTCCCTCAAATCACACTAAACTAATGATGACTAGGAGGACAGCCTGCATGACTCAAGCAGTGAAGGATGCTGTTTTAGCCTAAAATTAAAATGAGGGCCAGCAGTGCAAGTAGGCTGCTTTAATTGGCCATCTTGACTGCTCGAGCAAAGCGTGCCTTTCATATGAGTAAACAAAGGTTAGGGCACTGATCCTACAACATTTCATCACATTTTTTGAGAAATTAGCCAGATAGGTTTAAGGGTGGGTTCTCTTGATACATCTAAAGGTTACGGAAGAGGCATTGAAAGGAAAAGAGCAAAGCTGAATTATGTCTTGACCAAGGGGTCAAGGTTTAGCTGGTTAGCATGGCCCAGTTAGTATGACCCCTGTTGGTCAATGCTGAAATCGTACCATCAAAATGCCTCTTTCTCAATTCATCAATGTAGCTTTAACCAAGCATATTATATATATATATAATTATATTAGTTTTTTCGTTTTTCCTTTGGAGTGTTATCTGAAAATAATTTTTCTGTAGCAACAAATGATGCTTCAGAAATCTGCTGATTTGGTGCTCAGAAACAGTAACAGATTTAATTTATCTTTTCAAAATAAAAATTTAAATTTCTTAAAAAAAAATAGTTAAACTGACCCCAAACTTCTGAACTATACTGTATACCTCAGGTGATTGGCTCAAAACGGTTGTGTCCAGAACGGAGTACCCATGAGCGAAATGTAGAATTCAAAGCACGTTCTTCCAAAGGCATGCCTTTGAGATGAATAGGAATGCAAACAAATATCTTTCTTTGGACTAGTCCAGCAGGAGTTTTCATTTTTTTAATGCCAAAGATCTTAATGGGTTCAAGAATTTTAATGCCAAATAAGATGATTCACTTGTGATGATCTCTCTTTGTAAAATATAAAAACAGTTGTGTTGTCTTCTCTTGAAAATTTTTACACTGTAAGGAGAGATTAACACTAAATAAATGTAATTCTAATTGTTAAAAACTAGGGCTATAATAGATAAGATGCAATTATTCATAACTACATGTAAACTTTGGAATGGAAAGTATAAATAGCAATGACGATGCGGAAAAGAGAGGGTACACACACAGAGGTAGTTACCAAATTTATCCTGAGACTCAAGCACTGTGCAGGAAGACAGGCCATGATTTCATCGTAGACATTTGGGCAGTTGGAGACCAGTGGGAAGTTCAGGGATTACCGCTTTCATCATTTCCCAGACTGAATAAATTGAAAATGGTAAACAAACTGGCAGCATTCAATTTATGCTTGTCACCTGGTCGTGCTCGCAGGCTGCTTTATTTCCTTATCAGTGGCATGCAGTTTCTCCTCAGCCAGTATTGTTTTGTGGTGAAGCGTGTTAAGGTAGCTTGCTCTGGGACCACAGTTGCATGCCCTGCAGCTCAGCTGCACTTGGAGCTAATAATGTGGATTTTAACCTCTACTTCCTTTACATGCTCACAACCTTGGAAAGAATGGCCTGCTTCTCTCTCTCTTGCTCTCTCTATCGTCCACAGGCAAGCAGTCTTTGGTTTCAATAGCATCCTGATTTATCTCAGGCCTCCATGCTGGTGTGTATATAATCAAAGATTTAGAGAAAGCAGGAATGTAAACAGGCAGTTAGCAAGCCTAAATAATTCTGTCACCTTTGTGTGAAGCCCACAGCTTGCGATTTTAGCATTTTACACTCTTTAGTCTGTTTATCCAATAAATGAGAGATCATTTGTGTGAATGTTCTCCTGGTTAGCTGCGTCTTTATGGTAGGAACAGCTTGCTCCATCTTGCACCATGTGTCCCCGTCTCCCCTCGAGAACCAGGCGCATCGCTCGCTCTCTTTCTATCTACCTTCTCTCTCTAGCCCCACTACTTCAGCCCTGACCAACTCTGATTGATTTCACATCTGTGAAATAAAGCTTAGCCGAAAAATCTAATTAGGTTTCACAATGAGCAAAAAAAGGGAGAAATGGCAGCGACATATGGAGTTGGCTTCGCAATTAGTATCTGTAAACATGGATTAGACATTAAAACGATGAGGGAGAGAACATGCAGGCTGTTTCTGCCTATAATACCTTCTGTTCCAAAAGTCAAAGAGGATGTCTGGGAACTTGCGACAACAATAGATCACTGTGGTTTTAATACAAATCGGAGAGGCGCAACACTTTGCCGCACTTTCCCGTTTCGATATGAACTGCGATGGAAAGAGAGTTTAGCGCTTTCGAAGCCGCCTGCCATTCTCCATGACACCCATAAATTGTATGTTTGATTGATAGAATTTCGCCCATCACTCTTGCCGAGCATCACAGACAGCCATTAGAGCAGAAGAACAGAGATGAATCACTTCAGCCCTGAGTCAAGTGAAATTTACGGAGCAAACATCTTCAAATACCATTTTAATGGCTTACCTTTCCCAAGGACCCCTCTCTCTCTCCTTAAGGCTATTTGGGCTGAGGCTTCAGAGGAGATGATTAAAAATTAATATTAGTTCAGGATTGACGGCAAACACCATTTGATGTCT
Source organism: Sinocyclocheilus anophthalmus (assembly GCA_018155175.1). Classification (NCBI taxonomy): domain Eukaryota; kingdom Metazoa; phylum Chordata; class Actinopteri; order Cypriniformes; family Cyprinidae; genus Sinocyclocheilus; species Sinocyclocheilus anophthalmus. Next base: position 71,814 of record JADLZN010009484.1, on the reverse strand, counting down.
GCCACAAAGGGGTTATGGGATTGTGGACTTTCGGATGGATTCACGGCCACAGGAGACCCAAGTTTATACTTTTGAGGAAAATGCTGGAGGGGATGATGAGATAGTGGAGGTGGGTTGGGGAGTTGGCGTGGGTTTGCTGGTTAGTTGGATTGCGTATAAATGGTGATGGTTGGAGCAAGTTTAATTTTTCGCAGTCTGATGAACTCCGTTGCAAAATTCATGAAGTTTTTTCCCCCCCTATTTTAAGGAAGCAGATCACTGAAAGATGTGTTTAGTGAGATTAGAATACCTCTATGTCGATGGTCTTTGAGTCCAGCTTGGGCAACTCCTTGGTTTGAGCCCTGATGTAGCATCTCTGGTGCTTGGCAAAACGAATGCCTGTGATGCCCTTGAAAGACATAAATGTTAATGAGATTGACTGTTTATTCCATGATTTGAAAAATATTAGCATCTGACCTCAAATACTCTCACAAAAACACCCCAAAGCCTTTTCAGTGCAGCACAGATACAGCGAATGTTATATAACTAAAGCAACGGGAATCATTTCCTAGCCAATTCAAGATTATTGGTCTACAGCCCCAGCCAGTAGAGAGGTATACTGCCGAAGCCATGATTATATGTAGGCAAAGCCCATTGATTTGGAGCACTTATGGTCTGTGTTGCGAAGCTAATCTGTTTGGTGAAGTGAGGAACTTTTTTCCTGAAAGCCACAGCTGATGGTCTGCCATACAGAATTTGTTGCTTTACACTTGAAAAGAGAAAAACTCATTTTGCAGGAGCATCTGAAAAAAGTTCTTTACTGTCTGAAAGTAGTCTTTGAAGGGAAATAAAGGCTATCGCGTTACAAACTCTTCACTCGGAGGGATAAAAACAATATCTCCCTGCATTCGGCAATACATTAAGTAATCCACAGTTGCTCTGGTTTTGCTGCTGTAGCATAGGGACAGTGGGAGTGAGTATGATGCTGTCGGAGCTGAATTATTTCTGCAGTATTAACGGAAGCATCATAAATTCATGTGTTCTGTCTTCTGTGCTCTTTACTGTTAGACGGCATGCTAACAATTGTCATTTTCACCTAAGCTCATCCGTTAGTGAAGAAACGGTTATGAGAGGAGTGAAAAGTGCATTGTTTGTGCCGAAAAATCATTGTGACAAATTGCTCTTCAATTTCTGGTAATGGTTTGCTTTTGCACGCAAGACGGACCTATCTTCTGATGAAATGCATTTATTGCTGAGCCTGGTCAACTGGAAAATGGAGAGACTCTTCATTACAGGGATAAAAAATCAGAAAATAATGTCATTTAAGAAAGAGTGTTGAAGTATAGCTTTGCTATTAGCCAAATTAAATGTGTGCATGCTCTGAGACAATTATTCGAATGGAAGCACTGAATGATGCAATTGGCAGAGTGGGCAAAGGAGCGCTGATCCAATCATTTGCACATTACTCGTATGTAGATGCCCACACCCGTTTCCACCAGTTATTGGTTTGAGAGACAACAAATACTGCTTTCTGAATGCAGGTGAAGTCAAGGGCTGGCGCTAAACCGAATTAGCACTGAGGAATCGCTCTTAACAGCATTACTAGATCTAAGATCAGACTTAATCTGTTTCTGGGAAACTGACCCTGGCAGTATACTGTTTCTGTATTAGGATGTTATAAACGGACTTTGACTTTGTTAAGAAATTCTCCCTGCATCTTTACCGACCTCTTGTATCATCAAATGGGCGGTAAGATAGCTCATCTTGTCTTCCTGTAGGACAAACTAATCATTGTTATTCTCCACACTGATGGACATAGACAGTGATTATTGGCAAAATAATTTAAAGCCTTGCTCTCAGCCACTTTTGTAACTGGTTTTTACAAGACTACAACGGTTGGAGAAAAATTTGCCATTTGTACATTTGGAAACCCTTTTGTTTGTAGCTCTTTTGCATCTTCCACCTCAGAGTAAAATATTCAAAAAAAGTTACAAAGTCAAAACAAAGCTGCACAATTGTGAGAGTTGCATATGCATAAACAACCATTTAGAAGTTTTGGGGTCTGTAAAATATATAATTGTTTTTGAAAGTATATTTTGGTGCTGCTTAATATTTTTGTGGAAACCATGATACTTTAGAATTCTTTAATGAATAGAAGGTTTTAAAAACAGCATTTATTGAAATAGAATGTTTTGTGACAATGCAGGTCTTCACTGTCACTTTTGATCAATTTATTGCAACATTGTAGAATACAAGTAATAATAAGTAATTAAAAAATCCCCAAACTTTTGAATGATATGCAATGATATATGCAGTATACGCAGTGATTTCTGGACATTAAATAAATAAATGTAATGGAAATTCACTGGTACTCTACATTGTATTGCAGCAAAATATATCACTGGAACATGCTGAAGGACACTTTATGACTTTTGGTTCATAATACAGTCAATGCGATGCGTCTCCTTGGCTTTCCCTATAAGCTGCTGTTGTGGAATTCTCATCATTACTTTTAAGTTCCTGGAGGACACTCAGAGTACTTGTCTAAAACAATAGAGAAAAGATTTTGCTTGTCTTTCTGTTGGCATTACCACTGCATTTCCATTCATGGGCTGTAGCCTTCAAGCTCTGTGGAGATGGTTTGTAGTTTTAGTGTGTGTAATGACTTGCAACATCCCTCCTTCACAAAAATCAATTCCAAAGTCTGCCCTGAGCCAGAAGTTGCAAGAAGTGCCGAAGAGGGCTCGGTGCTCGAACACCACTTTCATTTATATCAACATGTGATTTGAATGATTTTACCTATTCACTTGTTTTCTGGTTTCCCATGGCAATGCCTTGAATGAAACTAATCTCTTTTGTGGCTTTGCTCCACTGACCATAGTAATTTCGAAAGAAGATGGGGCCAGCAACAAGTGTGTCTGAATGCTGATGCGAGATGTCATCACTGCCAGTTTGCTTTTGCTTAGCACAGTGTTTTTCAGAGATTCAATATCATCAGTCTGAGTGAAGAAGAAAAACGTTCTGTCTGTATTTTGACAGCAGTTCCTAGGCTGAGACTCGGATTGCAGGAACGTGAGCTGAATCTCTCACATCACAATGAAAATATTTCACATGTATGTCATAAACCCTTACATTTTTGAAGTCATGCACCTCCAGGACCTCGTCAGTGCCGTTTCCCATCCTGAACATCTCGATGCGTTTCGCTGGATAGATTTCCATCATGCTCTCAGTCTCCATTCCATCCAGTACGGCTTTATACTGATGATCATATACCTGTTCGGACACATACAACCCAACATAACAAATTAAAAACACAGTGCTACTAGAATATCCTGTCTGCAGCAATAGAATGTCCCATTTAAAATAAACTGGATTTCACTGCATGACATAAAATATCAAGTGGGATCTGAAAGCTAAATTTAAAGCTACATTTACTTTTCTGAGACGTTGATATGTTTAAATGTAAACATCTCAGAAAAGTAAATTTAGCTTTAAATGTAGCTTTTATTTTTATTTTATTTTATTTTTATTTAGGAACTAGCAGACTAACCACATTTGTAGTTCATTGTACCGATGTTTGAAAACCAGAAAGTGTAAAGTATTTGTAATACTTCAATAATTATTAACATACATAAATGTCTTTCTAACATCATACCTGTAATTTAAACTCTTAAGAAACCTTTTGCGAAATGTTTTGCTTTAAATAATTGCCCTTTGTTTTGCTATTTTTATAATACTTTTTAAAGTGTCCAAGATAATGCTGCACCTAGGAACACGGATTTAGTTCTCATCACTTTTCAAAATTTTATTTTTTTTCACTCAATGAAAGTCAGTAAGGTCCCGACTGACTTCAATTGTATGGACAAAAACAGTTTTCAGAATAAAGTCGTCTTTTATGTTCCACAGAAGAAAGTCACACAGGTTTGGAACGACGTTACATTGTTCTGTAAATGATGACATAAATTTTATTTTTAGTTGAAATATCCCACTAATATGTACTCGCTTTATGAATCTTTCCTGGTTCCTCATTAACACAAGGATCATATCTTCTGTCAAAGCCAGTCAGTTTGCTCAGGCTGACGGGCAGCATGACTACGACCTCTATTAATAAATGTGAACAGGCAGCTGCCCTTAGTTGCCATAAGTACGCTTCAAGTAGACTTAACAAATGTCTGCGGTCTCGGAAGTATTATATGGCTTTTCTCGTTGCCAGGCCTTGCAGCGCTGCTGTTTATCTCAGCGCTTTCTTAAATGCTGTTTTTGGGCATGCATGGGTGGCTCCTCTCTGTCTACAAAAATGATTCATGCCCACCAGCCAAAAACCCTGCTATTAATATTTATGTGTGTGTTGTGTTATGATGAGAAATTACACTGCTGAGCTCACCCTCATCTGTCTCAGTAGCATTTCTGAGTAATATGTTATGCTTAGACATAAGGCAAAAGATGCACACACACAAATATAATACTACATTAAGATTAATGTCACAAATCAAAGTGTTTTCTGATTATTAAAGTGCTTTATGCAGTGTAGCATAGAGCAGTAAACACATCATTTAATATCGACTTGTTTGTCAGCTCTGTTGTGGAGAGTGTAATGTATTGAAATTAGCTTGAAAGTAACTTCTGCACGGATCTGCATTTGTATTCATCCATATACAAAGAGGAAGTTATGTGAAGACGTAAGTGTATGAGTGTGGCGATAGCAGAACTGATTGGACTACAGTGAGTTGTAAAGAGAACGAATTATAGAATATTCCATTACTGAGAAGAAGTGGGGAGATATAATGCTTTTATTAGTGTTTTTCTTAGTGCTTTGTTTATTCCTGCAGTTTGAGGGGGTAATTTTGTTCTGTCGATGCTTTATTGATTGAAATAACTTTCAATCAGTCCGTTCATCACAGAGCTATCAGAAGGTGCTTTTTGAAATGTTACAGCCCCAGTGTCCATTTATTTTCATTATATATACAGTATTTTTTTATTTCTTTTTTTGCTCCACAGAAGAAATTCATATGGCTTCGGAACAACATGAGGTTGATAATGACAGTTTTCATTTTGGCTGGAACTATCCCTTTAAGAACATAATGAAGAGTTAATGAACTGTGTGTCCTGTGAAGGACCTTGTCAGTGTCAGTCCAGCTTCAAGTTACTGCAGGCATTCTTATTGATTAAAATTGCAGAGCTTTTTAAATCCCCATTCCCTGTCTTTTTTTGTTGTTGTTACTCTCGTGTATTAAGACAAACATCAAAAGACCTTCCCCTTTAGCATATTTAACCTAACTAATTTTGTCTACTCTGTGCTTTCTTGTATCCAAGTTACCGGAATAGATGACAAAAAAGGCTAGATATTACAAAGAAATAATGATAATGAAAGTAAATTAGCTCTCAGCACTATGGGAGAGTACTGGAGCTCAAGGCGAAACACAGAGAAATGTATTCATTAGTGCTCCATCATGCAGATACCTTGAGCACTGCATTGATTCGTGTAATAGTGTTTGCTTTTTCAAATTTCAGACACTCAATAAGCCTACGGTGATAATGCTACTTTCCTGACAGGATCAAATATTATTTAATTTAATCATCATCATGCCAGAATTCAAAACATTAAAAGTATTGCAAATTGAGGTGATAATGGACATTATTACAATATTAACAAATAAAAAGAACTGTTTAAAGGTGTTAGTTTAGGGATTTTCTTAGCAAATATTGATAAATGTCAGTGATTCTCAATCTTTAGTGGTTGTCTGATACTTCGATAGTATAAAATAATGGTCACACTTTGTTTTAAGGTCCAATTCTCGCTATTAACAAACCATTAACAATGACTTTTGCCTCAATAAACCTCCTAATTTGCTGCTTATTAATAGTTGGTTGTTGAGTTTTGAGGTTTTGGGTAGGATTAGGCATGTAGAGTATGGTCATGCAGAATATGTGCTTTATAAGTACTAATAAACAGCCAATATGTTAATAATAGGCATGCTAATAAGCAACTAATTAATAGAGAGAATTGGTCTCTATACTAAAGTGTTACCAAAATAATGAACTGTGATTTTAATTTTGATTACAGAAGATTTAAGAACTGTTCTCCATTTGTGCAACAGTTGTTGAGGGCACAAGTTAAATTAGTCTCTTTTTTTAAATGCTGAACAACTTAATTTTAAATTATGACTTAAAAATTAAGTAAAAAAAAAAAATCAAGTGTCCACCTAGTTGAGAATCCCTTATGTACAGTATATATGCAATAAATATGATGCGACTTGGAATATGATTAATTGGAATGCCATGTATAAATAATTCAATAATTATTATTTTAAATCGATTGACAGCCCTATTTTTAATATTCCTTTTCAACTTGTCTTGTACTTCATGTCACAATTTTCCAGACATTTTTTTTTGTCCATGATATTGATTCGCTTAGTTGGTCTCAAAACAGCAAAAAATAGCTGTATTACAGGACAGAGAAAATGTAATATTGTATCCCTGGGAGATCACAAGAATGCACTGGCAAATTCAGAGCCTGCTCATGATATATTGTTAAAATCATCCCTAGTGCCTAGGCCTTGAGCTCTCAATTCCTGCCAAACTCATTACTTTATAAAAGAGGCATTTGAGAAGCATAGTCGTTTGTTTACATTTTTGCAGGTACGCCATGTGACCACCATAGGAGCTTTTCAGACTTATGACAATCTACACATTGAGAATTCAGGTAGATTACCCATAATCTACTTCCCGGTGATGCCACCTGGCTTTAATATACTTCAAGTACTCATGACAGATAACATGTGGAGGAGTTTTCAGAGTTCTCTTGTTTACTTCTTTTCATCTACTGCATGTCTGATCTCTTAGGTGGCCAAGCATACGGAGACTCTCAGGAGAGACCCACCCCGAGGGGAATTAATAACAGACAAGGAAGCCAATGAAGTCTGAGTGTGGTTTGCATCATCGTGCCCTACTTGTACCCTGAGGACGCATGTTAAAGGTCGTCCAGACACTGTCACAGGTGAGTGGAGGAGAGAGGCTAGTATGCTCATGACAGCGTGTCCCCTCGTTGTCCTTAAGGGCCTAGAGATACGACTGCCCGTCAGAGTGCAACATGATGGCTGTCATTCAGAAGTAAGACGATGACTTCACTTGTGTCCTTACCCTGCTGAGAAGAAGACCTGAGACATACCAGTGTCAACGGCACTGCCACGTTGCCAGCCTTATCGCAGAGGAGTGCGATTAAACTCCAGTAATTGAGTTGTTTTTCAGCATGCGCCTCAAGAATATCTATATTCCTCTCAGAATTGCTATTTTATTTTTGTGCTTTATGGGTTTCTAGTTGTTTTAGGAGTACAAAGCGAGTGAAAAATCCATCAGACTCGAGGGCTGACAGATGCCACCCAACAAAATAAACACTAACTGGCTTTCAGTTGGCGCTGAAATATAGTACTTTGACGAAGGAAGTGTGAGTACAGCTGTAGATTTAGCACTGGTTTGGTTGCAATACGTGAATCACCTGCAGGGTGTGCGGTCGTCTCTTCCCCTCTGCTTCTCTCCAGCAACCCTGCTCTCCACATGCTCCCTGCACTCCCGCAAATGATGATTTAACAACTACTGTTCACATGGGTAGTCACATGATCACAGCAAATTCCTCCCCGGGGTTGAGCTCCCCTCTGAAATGTTGTTATGAGAGGTTTTTTTCCTCCTCCTCTGACTTCCCTATCGCTGTTTTCCACATTTTTTCCCCTTTATTTTGAGTGAAAAATAAGTACATTTTTCTTGCAGATTCAAAATGAACACAGCTGCAACTCTCACAACATCCCCCACGGCAACACTGCCATTTTTACAACTTCCCCACTTCCTTTGGTTTCTTTTGCCATTAGGAAAATTAAAGACACCTTTCATTCGATCGACAGCTTGGCTTTCATCTCATAGAAAAGATGAAGTGACACTAGTGTATGAGCTATAATGAAAGCTGGATTCTCTAAAAAATGAGACACCCTAAAGACAGAAAGAAAGAAAGAAAACTCCAGGGTATATTGCTGTAAAATGAAGATCCCCTCAGGAAATAACTTCTCCAGATCAGTTGGAGACAGCGGTGCAGATGGCATTCACATGTGCTCAATGCATGTCAAAAGCCAATGTGTGAGCTACTGTGTAGTTATTATTCTAGGAATTAAATGATATTCCCATTTCAACGTGCGCTAAAGATAACAATTCGCCCATTGATTGGCTCTTCATTACCGCCCTGATCTGGTCTGACTTCATTTTATCTGCCCTGAATGGTTTAGATAACAGCGGGTTCATTTCCATCACAGGTTCATCTCTATGAAATGCAAATGGGTTTCCTGTTCTATTTATTTCTCCCTTCAAAAGCCTCAGATATCAGGTATTAGCCAGCAGACTGCTCACTGTGTTTGTGTTTGGTGTGGGGACAAAGGCAAATATTTATTTATTTTAATTTTTTTGCTGTTCTGAGACAAAGGAATTATGGAAGCAGACACCGATGACAAGGCTTGTCAGGCTGTATGACCATTACAGTTAAGATAAATGCGAAGGGAATGCTTTTAGGGCTGCCAGATGCATTTAGTACAGCATCTGGAGATGTCCGATGAAGACAAGCGGTTGCTTTCCCGACAGTCGTCTGTTTCGAAAATGGGGAAAACGATGGTTCACTAGCTAATATGATGTTATGGTGACATTTATTCCTCAAGGAGTTTGAGCTTTTGCACTATCCACTTTCTTTGTCTGTTTATAGTTTATCGTTTTTGAAAGACCTCCAAAAGTTAGTCTACATCTGTCTAAATTGAGAGGTCTCAATATCTTTGTAGCCTAGCAGCTATACCCTAACCCACAAAGGTCCCGTTCGTTAAAATGAAAGGCCCAGCATCAAAGGCACATCTGAAAATTATAGATACCTCAGATGAGATTTTAGAACACATGCCGTGTAAATACACAAGCTTGTTATTATGGGATGTTTAATTACAATCGTTTACATAAGGAACCGAGGCCAAGAGCATCTTGTTTTCTAGGACTATTTTGTGCCTCTTTCAGTTCTTATTATAGCTTTTATTATAGAGTTAAAATCAACTTTTGCTTCACCCGAAAGCCACAGCTAACTATTAAAAATAGAAGTGAGCTCCCTTGCGGGCATTTTGGATGCAGAACAGAAGGGGTATGAATCACTTCTAGTCTATAACTAGCTATGTTTAATGTGCACCACAAATAATAAACAATAGAGAGTGTGTTGGCACTCATCGCAGTACAAATCACATTAGTAGACGCAGAGTGATCATATTTCTTAACGCTTACTGTGTGCACTTTGATGCAGACAATACAAATGTAATTACTCACACACCATACTTCACATCCCAGGCACTGTAAATTGTTCAATCGACTAAAAATGCCTCTTTATAGCATGAAATGGACTGTCGGTGGAATTTTAAATGCATAATTGCAAGCAATTATAGAGAAGGAATTTCAGTAGCTCAATTGTTGGAGAGCTGCAAGCTCATTCCTCTATATTTATACTCCAGAGGTTCACTGAGAATTCCTTCACAGGCGAGGGTCTCTCCATGAGGGAAGCGCAATGACCCAGTTTCTCCACCCCGGATCCCCCGCGAGTCTCTGTCGTTTGCCACGTATGACCACCTTGCTGGGGTTGACTCGCATCTGCAGCTGCTTTTAATTTGCTGGGGCACCCCGGTCCCTTTCTTCAGAGCCAACGCATACATGACTAATCGCACCAGCCATTTTAAACAACTTGAGCTCTCACTGGCGATAAATCACTTTGATCTGAGCTACTGTGCGGGTAATAGAGCTATGTTCAGGAGGGAGGGGAACCGTGGAGCATTGGGAGCAATTGCGTTTTCTCCCTAGTCAGCACGCAATTGTAAGGCAGGCTCAGGGACTGGGACATTGCACTTTGAATCATTGTTTGCTTTTATGATCTGTTGAAAATCAACAAGCAAGTGCCGTTTAATACCCTTCAGTTTGGGCTAACTCACCTAGCTGGCTCAAAAAGTGATCTCAGAGGCATGAAACATGCAATTTTTTGTTATATTTAGGCATGACATAGGTTGAAAGAGATCAACGTGCATATTTGAATGTGTTTTTTGGGACATTGTTATTCTTTGCAGGAATTATTATTATTTTTTTGCTATGAAGCTTCCAACAGTTGTCCCATAGGAAATAACGAAAGCCCTTTCAACAGGACGAAAGAACATTTTCAGGACATTGGGTGATGCAGCACTCCCAAGCTTCTGCTCTCACAACCATGATTGATATCTCTGTGCTGAAGGGTGGAAACAACTGATGTTAAAACCTCCAAGAGGTGACAAAAGACCTTTCTCAAGAAAACTGGGGAGTCTCACACTTTTTTCCATCCTCTTCTTCCTTTGCGAGGTTTGAGTGACTGCTATTCGAGTGAAAAACACACAGTGATTCCCGTAATTGATTGTTCCTCTGAATGGCCTCGCAGTGTAAGAATGCAGGCCAATCTTCCGTCATAATAGGGTACAGGATACCGCATACAATATTCATCAAACTCTGTTCAAAATGCTGGCACACTCTGGTGGTACTTTGTGAATGTAAAACAGATTTCACACAGAAAATATGGAGCTAAATGCCCATCTAAGAGCTGGGTTCAGAGCCATGCAGCCGCAAAGGAAGTAACCTCTTCCTGCTGTGGGAGAAGACATGATAACCCCGATTGTTACTCAGACTCACTAAAAATGACTAAATTGACAAAAGACATTCAATACTCCAGTGGCTAAGTGGCATTCAGACTGCTTGTGAGAGCAAATGCTCTGTGTTTTCAAGCTTTCAGATGCACGGGATAATTTGATTAACAGCATTAGCTGCTAATGAGAAGAGAAATGTAGCTTGGCTGAGGAGAACTATTAAGGAGCTGTTTTCATTTAAAACCATTGACTAAGGTCCAGAATCTAGAGATTTTCTGAGCGGAAGACCATTTTAGTTCACTAATTTGTATGAAAAGGTGCATAACGAATGCAAAATAACTCTGCTATGTGTAGCCCACATGACAGCTTGACTAAATCTAAAATTTTTAGGGGTAGATAATGGAAAATTGAGTTTGGACAACAGTTTCCCCCCTAAAAGCATTTATTTTGTAAGCCTCGCTTCATTCATAGCAGATCTCATAGGAGCTCTTGTCTTAAAAGCAGAATATTACTTATCTGACACTCCATCCTGCAATGTGGCAAGCAGGGAGACCTGAGGCAAGCGTTGAGACCAGAAAGAGCTTTAGAATCGCTCTGCTCTTAAAGTGTTTTCCAGGCATTACTGCTGCTGCAAAGCTCCAGTGATGGGAGTCATCATGTATCGCTCGCATAGTAACAACATTCTGGTCTCTGTGCTTTTGCCTTGGGTGAACAGAGGGGCAGCAGTTTATTTTGGTCTCTAAAGCCTAGCTCAAGACATAGATCTACATAAAAAGGATGAGAACCAAAGCTTGCCAAGTTTTCCTACTAAAGCTTTAAATGTAAATGTGCCAAAAGTTGTGATCCAAAGGATCAGCTCAGTAGTGGACAGAATAAAAATTTGAAGGCTGCAATAGAATACGTCAAGGTATTAGTTATTATCGTAAGCTGCAAATGTAGCTAACCGAGGAGCTTTCAAAGATTTCTACATTTCTTGCATATTAAACTATAGTTTAATCATGACAACTCTCAGAAGATTTTAGCATGGTGATGGATATGACAATGTTAATGTATTTGGTCTTGGCGGAATAGATCTGCTACGCTGCTGCTGAATTGCTACTGCTGTTGATTATTGCTGTAGTTGTAGATTATTGCTGCTGCTGCAAGCAAGTACAGGAACTTGCTACTGCCAATGCATACGGCGATACGGTGCCGTGAGTATTTAAGACATACTGCTGCTGCACAAATAGCATTTAAAATAACCCATAGCAGATCTATACAGGTGGAGCTGGGGAAGGTGGAGGGTTTCAGAGAAACTCTGAAAGTGCGCTGCAGGAATCTCTTGTGAATGCTAGCCAGCCATATAAATGCAAAGCAGTAAGCTCATTGGCTGCATATGCAGCATGAACCAATCAGCTTGTGCCAAGTCGTTTAACTCTCTGAATATCATCAGGTACGTTAGCAACCCGCCCAGCCTGCACCATCTAGAGTTTCATGACTAAACTATATATTTTAACTTGTACTAAGATCATTGTAAAAACATTCCCTCATTACCTCGGTTAGATAAACAAAATTGATAAACAAATCTGTTAGAATCTATAATGTTACCAAAATTATGCTAAATTAAAGGCATTTCCTTATTGATGCATATATTTAGTAAAACATGGTCGATGTAGCATGATCAAATACACACAGTCCAACAACTATGCATCCATAAATGATCTTCCCTTTCATTTGTGCATTTTATCTTTTAGTAAAATCAGTGATTTCTTGTATACTGACTACACTTCCACTTAAGGACATGTATCTCCAGTGTTGTTGATCACGTGTTTGTACTTTTGCTGTTTCTCTCTTGCTATTGGCTCACGCCTCTGTCGACAGCTAGTTTTTTTCAGGATTTGACTCATGATGACTCGTGAGGATTGTGTTAAGAAAAAAAGTTCTCAATGCAGAGATGGCTTTGAAGTTAACAGAGGCAAAATGGTGTTAACATTTGGTGTGTAAATGGAAACACAGTCTTCCACTTACTGAGGATTTCAAGTGGATAAGGAAGCAGAGAGCTCTCTGAATGTCGCTTTATCACATAGCACATGTAATGTATTATACATGCATGCAGCTATTTTTCACATTGCCAATGCAATCAGATATCTTTTAATGTTTCATCATTTTGCCCCATTAAAATCTGTAAAAGATGTGCCCAGTTATTAAATAATGAAGAGTTTCAAAGCATGTTCAAAGCATATTGAAAATAATCTAATACCCCCAGTCAAGCTTTCTGGAGAGCCGTATTCAGTTGTAACCTTGGCGTGTGTGGAATACATCTGTGTTTACTGCAAATAGCGACACTGTCTGAGGGTTTTTAAAATTACTTTCTTTCAAGAGCTAAATTGACTTGATTTCGCTGTCTGCCATCAATGCCTTTATAAGCAGAGAGCAAAATTATAGACCTAGGTAGAGCACGAGCGAATCAACACCTCGTGTTTACTCTTCTTACAGACTTTGGCTGTGTCATTAGTAGATGAATGAGCTCCACATCGCCGATGAAAATCATTTCAAATTCCAACAGCTTGTGGAAAATATCTGCAAGGTCACTGGTGCTATTCAGTGTACCTCATCTTTGCTGTTCCACAAACCTAATTCCCCCCACTGAAAGCTCAATGGTGAGAAGTGAGATAAAAGATTGACATGTTTAATTGAATCAGTAATGTGCTAATTAAGCTTTCTGTGCATTTTGACTTATTTATATAGCTTATTAGAATGCAAATACGATGGCACTATGAGTTATTTGTGTTTTCTGGTGCGATTTATGCTCAAATTTTGATGAGATGCCACGCCTATTGCTTGATTTTATTTCCTGTCTGAGATCACCCTAGTGGTCAGTTGAACAACACTTGTCTAGAGCCTTAATGATTGCATTTCTTTTTTTTTTTGCTTTAGTCATAGTTTTTTGGTAACGCTTTACATTAAGGTTCCCTTTGTAAAGGGTTTATAAAGGTGTTAATAAATGACTAATAACTCAGTTACAAATGCATTATAATTAATTGATAAGCAGTTATAAATGTATGAGTAAAAGGGTGATTTTAATGCAATACCTGCCAAATAGTGAGCCATTTTTAAAAACTCCCAACCCCCATATTTTTTTAATAAATGCTTAACAAATATATTTATTAATACTTATTTCACTCAAAACCAGATTCCTGATTTTATTCATGATGCAGCAAAAATTTACTATTTTAACAAGACTGAAGGGTGTTGTATTTATGGTTTTCTCATTTATATCTCATGACTCGTGTCACTTTTCTTACAACGTTTCTTACCAGAATCTACTCTGTACCTTACCCATGATTCTCCGCAAAAGTTCATGATGCCTATCCACAGCAATGATTAGACACTTATATATTTTGTTTATCAAGATTAAATTATCATTTTGTTTTTTATTTTGGGGAAAAATCATAAAAGCACAACCATGAATTGATGAGATATTAATATTGAAAATTTTAATTCCAATATTATCTGTGAACCTTAATGTAATCAGCCATATATTAATGCTTTATAAACGTTAATAACTTGTGAAAGTGCACCTTAATGTAACGTGAACATCTGTAAACCAGTTATTAATGAGTTATAAACGTTAATAACCTGTGAAAGTGAACCTTGATGTAAAGTGAACACCTGTGAACCATTTATTAATGAGGTATAAATGTTAATAACTTCTAAAAATGAACCTTAATGTAGTGATCACCTGTGAACCATTTATTAAAGATCTGTAAACGTTAGTAACCTGTGAAAGTGAAGCTTAATGTAAAGTGAACACCTGTGAATCATTTATTAATGATCTATAAACGTTAGCAACCTTGAAATAACCTTAAAGGGGTCATATGATGCGATTTAAAATTTTCCTTTCTCTTTGGAGTGTTACAAGCTCTTGGTGCATAAAGAAGATCTGTAAAGTTCCAAAGACTAAAGTCTCAAATCCAAAGAGATATTCTATATAAAAGTTAAGAATCAATCACGCCTACCTTATACGGCTCGTTCTAACACGCCCCCAACTATCTACCTCACTATGTGGGAAGATTTGCATAACCGCCCAAATTTCCGCAAAGAAAGAAGGCTAACTTTTATTCTCACTGTAGTATTGTCGCCGCTTTCCGCCATGTCCTGAAGACGCTGTGTTTCGTTTTGAAAGCGAAACTACTTTGTTTGGTCTGCCAAAAGAGGACGATATCCACTTCGTCATGCCTAGAGCTGGATCCATGCTGGTCGCTGAGGGAATACATCCACTTAGTGCTGTGGATCGCTGGATCGGCTTTCACCGTGGATGAAGCCTGGGGTCGTCACATGTGCTTGCCACTCCTTCGTCGGATCCGCAGGCTGCGCCGTTCTCAACCTCGCCGCCTCTGCTACACCCTAGCCCGGCCTCAGCTCACTCTAAGCCGGGGCTTCCGCTAGGCCGCTGTGTTTTTTTTCGTTGTGAAAACGAAACTACTTTGTTTGGTCTTCCAAAAGAGGACACAACTAGAAATCAGTTTTTAAGTTGTATTTACAACACTGTTCAGAACAGTTCAACCCAAATATTCGTTTGTGTGCAGCACATTTTATGGAGGACTATTTACTGATCCTGGGAGAGTAACGTTAGACTAAAATGCCGGCAGTTCTGACTCAGTCTGTAAGTACGTTTTCATATTTAAAGGATTTTTCCACTGATGATTCAAACGCGAGTTTGGGGCAGTGTGGAGTAGCACTTGTTGGTTGTCATTTCTCCGATCACAAATGCAGACCGGTTTTATGTTTAAGCGGCGTGATGCAACGCAACGCGTAAAAAGACAGTATAAGTCATTATAATCAGTAATTATGTCCCCACTGGATGCAACAAATGCCTCATTTGTAATGGGTTTTCATGTTTTTGTCTTGTCGCTCCAGCCGGACAGGGCATCATCACAATATGGTAAGGGGCGTAACATTTCCGTCTCACGCTTGAGGTATTCGGGCAATCACAAAGCAATGGATAGCTGGCCAATCAGAGCACACCCTGCCGCGCTTTTTGCGAACCGTGAAGCTTTGTAAAATCGACGCGTTTCAGAAAGGCGGCATAGAGGAGAAACAATAATGTACATATGTGGAAAATAATGTGTTTTTTTAACTTTAAACCGCATAAACACATTTCATTACACCAAATACACAAAATAATGTTCTTTTTAACAGCATCATATGATCCCTTTAATGTAAAGTGAACACCTGTGAATAATTTATTAATGATCTATAAACGTTAATAACCTGTGAAGGTGAACCTTAATGTAAAGTGAACACCTGTGAACCATTTATTAATGATCTATAAACATTAGTAACCTGTGAAAGCGAACCTTAATGTAGAGTGAACACCTGTGAACCATTTATTAATAAGTATTAAACATTAGTAACCAGTCAAAGTGAACTTAATGTAAAGTGGGCACAATGATAATTTATTTATTGATTGATTATTATTGCACACACAGAAAAAGTTAGAATTTTCTGGTGAAATACATTTTATTGTTGTTGCACTACATCAGCAAACAAATTTCAACTTGAAACAAAAAGATGAATCTTTTCTTTTACAGCACACTGGAACATTACTGAGCATAACTTCACACAAAAAAGTGGCTTATAAAAGTAAACTCACATTATAACTAAGCACCAAATCTATACAACAAAAATATTTGATAAATGTAAAATTAATAAAGGCACCTAAATATTTTTCTTTTATCTAATTTAAGTTTTGAGTAAAGAATTAAATCAATGACTGAAAGCACCATTATAGAACATTATCATATTAATAAGCAAACAGTAATTATTTTTTGATATCATGATAAAGCCCACTGTAACTTCAGTATTTGTTCATCCACACTCGCAGTAACGTTACCTGCTCGCGAGCGAACCATCCGTGGGAGCGTCAGAGCGGTTATTTATTTGTATGGTAACGAATTAATTAAACTAACAAAGCGATTACACATATAAACACTTGAACAATATACTCTGCAGTGTCACCTCACAGTTAGCTGAGCAGTAAAATTAATAAACAATGTGAGAGCACGCTTCAGAGCACGTTGGAACAATCCTAACAGCGTGAATTCTACTTTGAAAAGGTGACTTTACATTGGATGCTCGCTAGTGCCATTTACAGGCTTTGGTGACACACATGCAACTACAGACACACGGGCTTTGGTGATGTGTTCATTAATAAATGGCTCATTACATTAAGGTTCCCAGGTAATATTGGAATTAAAATCATGGTTGTGCTTTTATGATTTTTCCCCCAAAATAAATATCAAGATTTAATATCATCTTGATAAAAAAAATTAATTGGTTTCTAATCATTGCTGTGGATAGGCATCATGAACTTTTGTGGAGAATCATGGGTAAGGTACAGAGTAGATTCTGGTAAGAAACAAGTGACACGAGTCATGAGATATAAATAAGAAAACCATAAATACAACACCCTTCAGTCTTATAATAAGAGGTCTTATAATAGTCCTATAATAATACATTTTTGCTGCATGAAATAAATCGGGAATCTGGTTTTGAGGAAATAAGTATTAATAAATTAGTTGTTAAGGCATTTATAATATTTATATAATATTTTAAATTATAAATTTTTTAATTTACTCATGCATTTATAACTGCTTATCAATGATTTATAATGCATTTGTAACTGAGTTATTAGTCATTTATTAACACCTTTATAAACCCTTTACAAAGGGAACCTTAATGTAAAGTGTTACCATTTTTTTTGATATTCATTCGACTAAAATAGCATGTAACAATTTAGTAATTAGAAGAACATGCAAAGTTAATTATATATAGTTTATTAAATCAAACAGTCTTATTCTTTACAGAACGTTTTCTTCAAAAAATTGTTTAGTGGATTGTTAATATGTTGTGGTGTATCTTTTTATTTTATCATATGATGCAGATTTGTCATCACTGTTGAAGAAATCAAAAACCCTTGTGTTAAACATTGCCAGTGTGGTTGTGTCTTCGAAACAATCTGAACATATTCCAGTTTCTTAAAACATTAAACAGAAATTTAAGTAGTTCATTGTTATGTGATAGACAGACGCTTCTTGTTTTCTTGTTCATTTAAAACTGTGGCAGATTGTCTCATATACAACATGTGTTGAAGAGATAAATTATGCACTGATCAATTTCAAGGTGTCTGTTGGTTAGATTGCTGCTATGTCAAGTGAAAAGGCTAGCTATGTGATGTTTTATTTACACACTGGGCCTATTGTCATCTTTGATGACGTCTGTTTTGTTTTTCTCGGTACCATGCAAATGTCATGCTTTCAGCAGGTCATGAAAATCCCATTATTTGCCAACATTATGAACATTTTTTTATGCTATAATTTTGATGTTGACGATTTAAAAGACACGGCGCTTAACAACACGCCCGCCCCCAACTAGTATGCAGGTCAATACTTTGCATGCATTGCCTCTCTCATTGGAAATCTTTCAGCTCCCACTAGGAGATGCCAATCATCTTTGTGTTTAATATTTTATCACTAAATCAAGCAGGATCCCCCCAAAGGGGTATTAACACTGACTGACTAGCAGAAGCACATCTGCTGGGGTACGCTGGGAAACTACCTTTGATAAGTGCCACATTGAAGCAACAAAACAACAACCGGTTCAGTCCAGTAATATCATCACATTGATGGGTGCCTGAGTCCATTTTAAGCTTGTTATATAGATGAAATTCAGAAACGGATCTCATATCAGAATGGGAAATTCACCTTGACTATTATTCACATCTCAATGACTGTGAATTTAAC
This sequence comes from Sinocyclocheilus anophthalmus, assembly GCA_018155175.1. NCBI lineage: Eukaryota > Metazoa > Chordata > Actinopteri > Cypriniformes > Cyprinidae > Sinocyclocheilus > Sinocyclocheilus anophthalmus. The sequence goes on along the minus strand of JADLZN010009484.1, from coordinate 53,390 downwards.
TCCATATCTGGCTGACAGATTTAACCGTTAATCCATTTGAAATAATGAGGCACATTCTGTAGATATGGGTGGTGTTAAGAACGGTTTCAGAAAAGTTAATCTGATGAAATCTACTCTTATGTGAGAGTGTGTGGCAGGACTAGTTCTTGGCACCCTGAGTAGAATCGAAACAGGATGTGAAAGCTCAATCAGAATCTAAATTGTGCAAGAGAAAGAGAACTGATCTCTGTTCTGTTCTCTGATTTTCAGGGGTCGACGTCTTGATGGGAAAGAGGAAGAGGCAATGGAGTGTGAGGGAAATGGCTAGCACGTCCATAATGAAGTGGAGAATATTTTATGTGTGTTGCTTGCACAGACCAAGAACATCACTGTGAATCTGTATTTGTCTATCTAAAGTAATATTTGAGATTTCCCAAAACTTACTGATGCTAATATGTTTTTGCTATGAAGTGGCTGGTTATCATCTGTGTAGATTCCAGTCCGGCTGTTGCCAGAGCAACAAACGACCGGTGACATCATGCAATTATTCATTTTTCTCTCCTTCTGCCTTTTCTCTAATTTGGCACATGTGGAATAGGTGTGAATCATAATAAATAAGAGAAAATGTCTAGTCAATTATATACAGTAAATGTGATCAAATGAATAATGTTAACTCAAATCATTCTTGAAATTGTTCATTTAAATTTTGAAGATGAATTTGATTTGAATAACAGAAAGAGTAATTTACTGAATTGTAATTTAAATAAATCAAAGTAATGCATTCTAGCAAATTCTCTCTCTGAAAGGCTTTTAAACCTTCAAACTAAAGGCTTTGTTGGTTCTTTTTCCACAAACGTTGCTATTCAGATTGAAATGACTGTTTCTTTGAAATTCAGTACATCCAAATTCAAATTACAATTCTTCAATTGTCAGTGGCACACAACCATGTTTGTTGTTTGAAGCTGTTGACAGAGTCCATTACATGTTTTTTTAATGAATTAATAGTTATGCTAATAGAATTTCTTTTAATTGTTCTGGTTTTCAATTTGAATTTTGTCTTTCTCTATGCGGTCATTGCTCCTGATATAACACGTGAGTGAGGAACCATCAAGAAATGACTACAGACTTATTACCTTTGCACAGGCTCTCATTTTTCTGTTCATAATACTTAACAGGAATCCTGGGGAAACATATAAAACACTTCCACAGACGTTCACAGTCCACCTGAGAGTCCCTCACTGGGTAGAGTGGATGTGTCATGTTCCCCTGCCTTTGCTTTACAAGGGAACAGTTTGCTTCAGCCAGGTGGAGGTCAGAGACTATTGCATCAGCTCGGTAAAAACACGAGCTCATAAGTGAATAAATGAGTCTGATGAGTGAAATAAAAGAAGATTGCACACCCGAAAGCACCACCCATCTAGAGGGGCTTCCAAAAGCAGCTGCTCGGATTGGCCGTTCTGCTTCATTACTTTAATTATTTTCCCTCAAGATGTGAAGACCTGAGGATTTTCAACACGTAGAGAGAGAAGGGGCAAACAAAGGTTTGGCCTATTTTAGGACCACTTTCAGAAAGCAAACAGCGCCGTCATCATGCTTTCCTGGAGTCTATCCATCTTTCCTGCAAGGAGACCGACACGACAGCCCCCCAAAAAAAAGCCTGGTTGCTGGACACGGCGGGTAAACAAACCTGCTCGGGGGGACCGTTCCTTGCCCGGCACCTGCCACTATTACTGGAGAGCAGGTGCAACTGTGTTCATTAAGATACACATCAGGACACAGAAGTCCTTAAGTGCTGGTTGGGGGCACATTTTGCGAGGCTGCCTTGCAAACACAACGTAGCAACAAGGTGAGCGAAGTAATTTCAGCTTGAATAATGGGGGGCGTCTCGTGAGCCTGACAGACGTGTGCGGTGAAAGCAATTTCACAGCACCTCTCCGTCGCTGTTCGTGTGATCTATTCGAGGTGTTCGCCGACACCGCGGTCAATATGATAGACACCGGTGGTTCGGGCCTGATAAGGTAGCCTGAAAGAACACGGCTTGGGTGCTGCATGTGCGTCTGTCAACCACGGTTCCTTAAGAGACAACGGGCATTCAGAAAGGTCAGAAAAATAGATGACATCAGCTTAGCGCAACAGATGTTTTTGGATAAAGTGCAGCAGTGCTACGACGTGTCTCATTTGAAAGGCATTTGCTTTAAATTCGGCTATATTAGGTGATATGACAAGTGTCTAATCCCACAGGAACCAGTGCTACAATAATTAGGACACGGTAAACATGATGGCGGCATTGGACAACACGCAGTCGCCCATCTTAAACACATAGTGGCATAAAGAATGATGGCTAACTCTTTATCTTCCCTGGGCTTCTGTAACAACATATGTTTGTAAGTAATTAAAAGAAGTTCCCAAGCGGTTACTATGTCATATTGAAATACAATATGGTGAGCAAATTACCTTTCCACAGCAGTTTATGCAAAGCTAGACACAGGAGACCGCTTTGCTTCTCCCTGCTGCCGCATGGAGGGATTGGCAAAGACAATCTCCTGCTCTATTGATGTATTGACTTCTAATTAGTTTGTCAGGAGCTGTACCTTTTAAGAGCATGGGAATAATTGATGATGTCTTACCTAGCAAAATAAGGAAAGCGAGAAACATTTCGGATTTCATCAAGTCTACATAAGGGGAGGCGGGGCTTATGAAATATGCAGTGTTGGTTTGAAATATTCATTTCTAAGCTACAGATTTGTGATGCCCGGAGCTGCAATAGTTGCACATTCAGGTTTCATTGTTGATGTCAGCACTTGAGGCGTACTGTGTTTGTAAAACACGCACACATACACACACACTCATTGCTTGCCTAATTTTACCCCGACTGCTGTTGAGAGGAGACCCCCTAACAGTTGGGCCAATCATTGTGTTTTAAAGCACCATTAAACTGCTAGTTGCTGGATATCAGCGACTACACAGGCCTTAAGTTAGCCGACCGCAGCAGTTCAAGAGTGTGAGCGCTCGCTCTCGATCTCCACAGCCCAGACTTCCAGTGTCATTAAGCCCATTACATGCCCTGTGAAAATCTTCACTGCTTCTACAGCTCAAAGTGATGACTCCTCAAGCAGGAGCGTGAAATATCTGATGCAGAAATTAGACCGAAGCTTCAGCAAATGTGTTAAAAGAATTGGCTGTTAAACGAATTACATCCTCTGGAAGAATTTATGCATAACGTAGTATACCGAAGCACAAGGTTTGCTTGTCTTGACACCCCGGTATTGGCAATTACTTACACGCTGTCCGTTTCTGGGTATCAACAAGAATTGAGGAACTATAATGAATAATATCTGTGTTTTGCAGTTTCGGTTATTGTAGCAATCTTATTATGAAAAACGTACTATGTATTTATCTATTCATTCAGCCATTTTCTCCAACTCTGTGATGTTATTGTTTATGCCAAGGAAATCAAGATTGGATTCAGTCAGTTCCAAGAATACTAAACAGTGTGTGCAGATGTTTCTGTGTCTTTCATTTCCATTCCACGATTGTTATTCTAATCATTTCCTAATTAATCCACAGCCATGCACCATGCTTAATGATGTATCTGGGTCTCCACAATAGATTTGGATTTCTCTTACCTTCCCAGGATTTGGACTCCATATATATCTCAGACTGAAGATACAGAGGGCCAATATCAGGAATACCACACTCAGGATGATGGCGGCACACTGGTAAGCACGATACCTGGCCTTTCTTTCCTTCTCTTTCCCCAGCTCAACCTATAAAAACCAGTCATGTTATCGTACATTTGTATATTTATATGGTGTGATTTCATGTAAAGGTTTCACACATTGAATATATTATGCACCACAATGCTCAACTAAGAAAGAAATAATCACACAGGCAATTTGAATTCTTCCGAGATCAGAACAAAAGGTCACATTTATTAAAATTGTCCCAAATTAAAAGTTCGTCTGTTCGATTAAATTCCCGGTGCTTATGGCCGCAAATTAATAAAGAGAGGCTTTTGTTCCGGCTGAGTTCCAGGAGGGAGAGTCTAAAAGCTTACTATTCACAGTGGTGTGCTCCACTATCTCTCAGGACATGGCCAATCGGAATTATGAAATATGGAGGAACAAGCTTCAATTAGCCAACGTCTCTTGCCGAAACAGAAGCTTAAAGAACAGAAATAGCAGCAGTGACCAGGGGCGCTGGATATTTAGAGCTTATAGCCCAGGCCTCTATAAATGTGTATGGTTTCATGCTTTGATTAAAATATTGAATAATGTTGAAATGTTGCTGTGAGGTGTCATTTAAATTAAATAAATCTTTAAATATACTGTAAAACTAAAAAGGTCACGCTAACCTATTGAATTTCAGAGGTTTCATATTTAACCCAGTATGTACTATACTTTAACATGCAAGTTTAAAAAAAACTCACATTAGCCATTAGAGTCGGCAAGTGTTGTTTATAAGTTATCAGGATATTATTAATATTATCACTTCTGATATAAAAAAAACTGTTGCTGTATATTATTAGCATTATGTTTGAATAAAACTGAGTTTTCTGCAAACTGCAAATAAATTTGCCAAAATATCCTTAAGCACTGTATGTTCTGCCCTGTTTTCAGAGTTATGTCTTTGAATTTTTTTCTACTTTGCCAAGATATCTAGCTGGACCAAAGTTGAGTTTTTTCTGATTACATTGGTGTGGTCTGTAGAACGGAAAGCGGCACCATCATTTCTTTCACTTTGTGACAGAATAAATAACACAATGCGGCAGACTTTATGCAAAATTGTCAAAATGTGGCTTGCGAGACCACGTCTGATTTATAGAGCAGCCTGCAGCTCTGAATAATTTTATTTGTGACAAGGTGATAAAAAACATTTGGGGGCTTAAGTCCCAGAAGCCCACCCCTAATGCCGCCCTTGGTGGAGACTCCTGCGATTTTACTTTATCTCACAGTTTAAGACACAGGAATCAGACAATGTCATTGAGAGTATTTTTTCTGAACAATTTATTCAGCTAATATACAGTATATAGCCTATTCCTGAAAAGTATAAATGCTCAGAATAAGACAGTTTCACATCGAGTTTGTCATGAACCCCCTGTTAAAAACATCAAGGCATATGCCCTCTCGCTACGCATGATGGGAAACAGGAGGACAAACAATTAGAGAAGCCTGAGAAGAATTTCCCCTTGCATGAAGCAAAAATGTGAATAGAGATGGAGCTGAAATCCAGAGGTTGCATAAGCAGTGGAAACTTGACTGGAGGACAACGTTCCATCTGCTCGGAATACAAATGGCTCTGAAAATATACCGACGGCTGCCAGCAAAACAGTATTAAACCGGTTTAAGGTTAAGAATCAGCGAGGCAATTCTGCTGTAGTGGGATTGAGTCTGAGTCTATGGTGATGAAGGGAGCCGAGGGCCCCCTGCTGATGAGAGAGAGTGAGGGAAGGCGAAGAGGAGAAAGAGAGAGGTGGAGCTGGAGGGAGGGTGTGAGAAAAGAGAAGGGGAGATGAGAGAGGAAAGGGAAAAAAAAGTTGAAAGAAATGAAGGAGGTAGAGAGAGAATAATAGAAAAGGAAGAAAAATAGACACTAGACGGTTGTCCTAAGGCAATTTTTATCTGAATGGATAAATCGGGAAGAATCCCCCTGTAATGTCTGTTATTTCACATCATTGATGGCGATGGAGATCTTTCTTCTTAAAAGAAATTGCTCAATGTTGTACAATTGCTCAAATCTATATTTATCATCACCGGCTCCATACTGTTCTGAAAGGGTATATTAATAATTCTCTGTTGTTACATTATTTTTGAAAATAAATCCACCCACTTGATTTTCAGCAGAACAGACATATGATTGTGTATACAATGCTGAGAAAATTATCTTGATTACTTAATTGTAAATCATGTGGAATAATTTGCACAGTAGTAAACGTCTAGCCATACAGCCATGCAGCGCAATGCTCAGCTGGAGAAAAGGCATGAAAGCAACTCAGAAAACTAAACACTCAAAAAGCCTTGCAGTCAGAAATAATGAACATTGTACCCTACCTGACATATCACAACCTTTGAAAAGAGCAATATAACACAAATTAAAAATCAATCTCAGGTCTTCCACTTATCAAATCCTCTTTACTGAAGCTTTTAAGCATTTTGAAAAAAAAAGAAAATATAATTTAGTTATTTTATATTTATACATTACAGAGAGAATCATTATTCCATATGACCCCCCCTGCCATTTAGATTTATGAGTTCTAACTTTCTAATTTTGTATCACGTAAAAAGCTCACATATAATACTCACATCTTTGCAAAGCACTTGTTGACTGCTGAAGTAAGGGTTACTCTCCATAACTGTAGCAGGAGCAAAGATAATCTTCTCTGGAAACCTTCTTCCACCCAGAAGTCCCTCTCACTGGAATCCAAAGAGCCAAACTTTCTTTCCACTGGTAATTTGGGAATCTGATCAAGAGGGAGGGTTCCTCCTTCAGATGGGATGGAACAACTTTAACTACTGTGGTTCTTTTTGCACACAAAGCAGATGTCCTGACATTCACCTATGAATGGAGATTATACTGATGTGAGTATTATTAGTCATTCAGATTATTTCCATGTTTCTTCTTTCATGGTGGCACAACATTTAGTCATTTACAGCCTAAAGTTACTATTATTCAGCTATACCTACTTGGCCATTATTAGCATGGCAACACAATCACATCTGGAAATGTCTATGAGGTTTTCAGATTTACAAAAGCAGAGTTAAGCTCGGCAGGAGAATGCACTCTTCTTTTCTTTGCTTTTCGTAGCAAGCAACTTTGGGCTTTGCAGTCCACATTTTGAATTTGAAACCATATTTAATAATACATTTTAAAACAGTGTACTTATCAAATGCAAGCACAAGTATCAAAGCATCAAGTTTTTCATATGAATGTTGCCTAACAAAATCAGTGTGAAAAAAAAGTTTGTGCAGTTTGATAGCAGTTCTTTTATTGAGCTGTTTCTCTGAGGTCTGCACTTGGAGATTTTAAACAATGGATAAATGCTGTGATATTTATAACATATAGCTTCTGTCATAACACTTCTCTTCCAGCAAAGGCAGAAATCGCAGTTGACCTTAAGATGTGAGCCGAGATTTGAGGTGCTTGCATACCTTATATTATTTCAAGTTTGACCCAAGTTTTTTGGAGAAATTTGACCCCGACTTTAAAAATAAGACATGATGAGCACTTAATATTTGTTTTACTTGAATATTTTACAAGGCCATCTCACAAAGTTGAATGTGAAAGCTTGCGGTGGTCCAGGCTGGAAATTACAAGAAATACTGAAGGACTCTGTATGGTACTCTGTCAATAAAATGGTGAGAAACTAGTGTTTTAGGCTAATATTTCAACAGACAGTGTCAGCCAGGTTTTTTGCAACCAGCTTGACTAAATCTTTACAGTCGCACTGGCATTTTCATTTTGCATAACTCATCTGTAAATCTGTTTCAACAGAAGAGTGGAGCTCCCATCGAGAGCCATTCCAACCCAGCAGCACTCAGGACAGCAGAGGAAGGCTTTCTGAGCCATAAAAATAAAACATAAACAACACTTCGGAGAACTGGAATGACATTGGAAGGCCAAAGAAAACAATGTGAAACACTCAGCCCCAGTACAGAAGATGAAATCAAGGAGATACAGTAGGGTGTAACGAATCAGCTCATGAGGAAATATGAATAATTAACCATAACTAGTTATAATTAGTTATAATTAATTATAAATATTTAGTTCTGCTGTAGATATTTAGCTGACCTCTTAGGGTCAACTGTCTTGTTAATTCTAAGAACATTAATTTCCTGGTTTAGGGAAATAACTTTCTTACTGTACAATTCTACAAAAGCTTGTAGCATAAATCTGCATGATTAAGTGACTCCAGTTATGAGCAAACAATGAACAACGTCAAGTGTGATACAAGTAAGGTTTTATTAACTACATAAACACTTAAACTAGTCTAACATACTACATAAACACATAAACTGGTCTAACATCCTACAACCCCATAACTTCTAACATCCACTACACACACCACCACACACACACACACAAACAAGTGGTATAGGAACGTTTAAAGTTTAACCCTCAGTACAGAAAGAGGCATAAGGAATGAAATTTATTGAACCATTTGCATATTCAGCAGATCTACAGCCTGAAGGAGACATCAGCTTTTTAGTTCAAACACACCTTTGTAAAAAGGTGTAACTGATACTTAATATATCAATTAATAAGACTAAGTTTGATACTTGCAAGTCTCGTCTGTCTGAAAATAGATTCCTGATGCAATCTTAAGGCCCAAGATCTTGCTGAAGTTGGTTGATGAGAAAGAACCAGTTTTGAGTTAGAGAATCTTGGTTAATGGAAAGGTCAAGGCCGAAGCCTGGCAAGAGCTTAGCGTTTTCGGGAGCGTTTTTCTCACCGCCTCTCAGAATTCCAACAAACCACCGACTGGGGGGGTCCCTGGAGCAGGGCCTTTAAGGTCGGAGAAGATCCCCGCCTTTCAAGATGGGCTTGTCCAATGAGAAAGATGGAAATTCCGAGCGGGAGGTGGCAATTGCTGGAGGGTTTACGACCCTTTGTCTCTAAGCATGGTAATTTGCAAATGGACTTGAATCGAAATTACTAAAGATTCTCAGGACCCTAATATATATTGCCTATGTACCAATATATAATATACATGCTTGTTTCGATCATAAGAAGGCGAATTCATAGATAATAAACATGGTAGAGTTATATATATGTAAGCTGACAGGAGTGTGTTTCGATTATAAGTCTGCATAACAGTATACAATTTCAAAGACCAAATACACGATGACAATAATATACCCAATGACCTGAAGGATCATGTGTGTGTTCATTCAAAGAAAGGTTTTCCTATGAATTAATTAGTAGAAAAGTCAATTTCTACTCTGCCTCTTGCCCTGGGACATGCAGGGATTTTCCCTGCTTTGCATTCTTTTGGCCAATAAACCCAGTGATATCAGCGTTGGTTGCCATGCAACCAGGGGCCTGTTCGGCTTCCTGGGGTGTTACGCATTTCGGGGGGAAGGGTTCATGGGTCCTCATATGGCTTGTTAACTGAGGGGGTTACAGAGTATTTGTTAAATATAAAAACAAAATATATATTGTGTGTTTGATTGGTCCAGACGCTACAAGGGTGACTTACCAATTATTTCCTACTACAAAGAAAAAGGGTGATTAACTTATTTCTCATTTCCAATCAGACAAATAAGGCATAACTGTGAACACTTTATTTTCACCAAGGTTTTCACAGTGATGCACATTAATAATATTTTTCATATTTATCAAGCTTATCATCGCTATTTCCACTGTTGTTTCATGCACTGTTATGTGAACCGCAAGCTTGTATTGTTAATTAATAGGAACACAGACACAACCACCCTGTTTCTGAGAAATCATCAGCTACTTGCCATCTGCAAACGCATGTTTGTCGATGCCAGACATTGTTATGCTTCTCGTGAAAGTAGTAGAGAACGCTAACTTAAGTTCCTTTCTGAACTCTGTTAATTTCAGATTTTTCTCCATAAAAAAACAAAACTGTGAATTGTTGTTTTCCATATCTGATTGTGAAGGGAGTTTTGTTTGCTCATGATGAAGCTTTGCTCTCCTACTCAACTACATGGAGCACAAAAGCCTCCTCTTCTCATCTTCTCTTTTCTATTGCCAAGGCTGCTTCTGTCAAAGATTCACAAAAGACACCCACTGGTTCGCCAATGGAGAACACAACGAGAGCCTGCGGTTTCTAAAGGACTTGGCTGATGTCACCTGGTCGTGTGATGAAGGGCATGGAAAGGAGGATGATAGCTCATCTCTGGCCAACAAAAGTGAACCCATTAACCGCAGAATTCATTTAGCTGTGTTCCTCTACTGTATGCAGGAGAGGAAAATAAGCATATTTCAATCTCTTATGTGACCATGAATCTTACAAGCAGTGATAGAAAATGATAAAATGTCTTTTCGGTTGCCCAATTTAGCGCACACAAGGTTGAATATTACAATTTTACTTCAGATGAGAAGCAAGATGAACAAGTATCCTTCACTAACCTAATAAAATAAAGGCATTCAGATGGAGACAGGGTCTGAATTAATTGCCATTAAAGTCTAATTGGCATTAAAGCACAATGATGTTATTAAGAGAGCTCTATGAATCCCGTTTCTCCATTAGATTCTTTGATGCTTAAGACGAAACGTAGGTTTGAGAGATGAGTACAGGTACAGTCTGGCACCAAGGTCTGCTAATTGTATTATATTTCTTAGAGCAAGCAAAGTGAGTCAATAAATATTTGAGGGATAACACTGATTCTGTCTCAGCGGAGAACCTTTGAACCAGGATGCTGGAAAACGGATAAATAGAGTCAAGGATTACAGTGTTGCAAATCTCAAAGTTAGCGCAATCGTCTTCTTACCTTCGAGGAAGAAAGCTGTGCGCTATGGGATTTTTGCAATTTCTTGCATGGTGGGACAGGTGTATTTACTTTGGTAATTGTATTCCGTTTCCCAATTCATAATGTGATTAAATATTAATGCCATTCAGAGCACTAGAAAAAGCAGATCTCAGAAATTATCTAGGCAGCCATAATGCAAAACCGTTTTCTCCCACTTCCTAAGCCTTTGTTATTGTATGAAAGTGCAGTATAGCAATCTGGATAGCAACTCTTTTTCACTTTCATATAGGTTTGCAAAGGTGGTCTGTCACATAAAATGGAAAGAAAATCTCTCCAAGGGCCCTCAGAGTGCAATCACAAACTATTTTACTTTAAATGTTTTACTAAATCCAATTGACATGTTTTCCCCAAACGTGCCTTAATAAAAGGCAAATGCCATTGCAAATCAATAGGAGTGTTAATTATATTTATACAAACAGAAAATACAGTACAGAGGCTATGGGTCAATTGTAATGTATTCTCATTGCTAGATTAGCCCAGAAACTGAATTATTCATTAAATCATTTTAATGCAGGCAGTTGAGCATTAAAATCTCTCTTTTTAAAAAAAAAAAGTGTATTAACTTTTACTGCAATGCATCCTTAATTTAATGTCACCTGAGAATGAGTAGAGGGGTAATTTGGTCGTTTTAATTAGGGATGTAGTTCAAAATAGAATAATGTCTTTATTGAGTTTTATCTCACTTGCCTCTTGACTTACTACTTTATACCCAGAGAACTTCACACTGCCTAACTATTAGTACAGCGTGTTCCCAGCCTCTATGCAGATTGCACTTTTATTTTAAGATTAATAAGGTGGTTTGGACACTAATACTAATGAATTAAACATTTTGTATTTTTAAACTGCTCTACATAGTCATTACAACTGTATATACAACAATAGGCAAAAGCGGAAATATAATCAGACCCATAAGGCAAAAAAAAATTAAAAAATATTGGTAAAATGGATGTTAAAAACTGTATATTTACATAAACACAGTTTGGATAAGATAATAGAGATCTATATTATATATATATTGTTCAGATGCAAAACCTCTACCTGCCGCCTGAAATTTTCTTCTAAAATGAGCATTTTTATCAGGCTCCTATGTTTAGTTATTTCACTTTAATTACATAAAAGTAAAATATCTATATTGTTTTGTTTTTTGGACCGTTTACCGAAAAGCTTGGAAATTTATTTTCTTGCCCTTGAAGTACATTTTGTCATTAAAGGGTAAACAAATATATTTTCAAAATTAATACACTATATAAGAACACAAAATACAATTTTTAAGTATATATGTTTTTTTCTTATCATTGTGTATTGGAATTAAATAGTGTTTTGTTTTCATAACTCATAATTACGGCATTAATTTTTATGTTGATGAAAAGACTTGAAGTCTTCGAATTAGCAGTCATATTCTGCATGCTGTACCACACTGATGAGGATCTAAATATTAAATATGTCTTTTATACATGACCAGTGTCCAGAGGTCACAGCGAATGTCCAAGCCCTTGTAGTTACGGCTCCTCATGCCGAGCGCTGCGGGATCCAGGAAGAAATCCAAACTCTCACTGCCTTCACTATCGACACCCCACCCTGCCCTTAGGCCAGGCACCAGATTTTTCATGTCAGCTGGCACACACCTTCGTCTCATAAGTAGGTGTTTGACTTTCACAAGTCTCTCTCTATCCTGGCAAATGGACTCTTTGCCAAGGTTGCCATATCCTTGGGCTGTGTGGATGTCAGTTAAACATGCAGATTTCTTCTGCTTCACATGGTAGGAATTCCCACTGGGCTTCTATCAATGCTGCTGAATGTCTAATACAAGTTTTAACTTGTTTTAGTGCAGAAAATATTATCCTAATTACTTCAATTTACATAATTACTCCTCTGGTAAAGACTCATATTAAAATCATTGTGAAAAGGCAATTTCATATGTAAATGTATCTTAAACGGTGAGAAATGCTATTGATAGTTTTCCACTGATGACGAACGAACTTTTGGAGTTAACAAAACTACTGTAACACCTTCAGCACACACACAAAAAAAGCTGTTAATAAGTTTCCCTCATATAGTAAACTGAATATTAGCTCTTTAATTAACTGTTTTTTCAAAAATGATATGTTAAATATATGGCTTAGGCTGCAATTAACAGTCTTAAATGGTTTAACTCGAGCTTCAGGCTTTACATATTTGTAAGTGTCAAAAAGACACAACTGCCAGGAAAAGAGAGATTTCCTAAAACATCCAAGTTGTATTGCATCTGCAAAACATCTAAGATAGGACAATTTTTTTTCTAAATATATATATATATATAGATATATATATATATATATATAATATTATAATATCTGATATTATATACTATATCATCTAAAAACAACATATTAAAGGGATGGTTCACCCAAAAATGAAATTTTGATGTTTTATCTGCTTACCCCCAGTGCATCCAAGATGTAGTTGACTTTGTTTCTTCAGTATAACACAAACTGAGATTTTTAACTCAATCCGGTGCAGTCTGTCAGTCATATAATGGAAGTAAATGGGAATCACGGCTTTGAGAGTAAAAAAAACATACACAAATTAAACCCTGCGGCTCGTGACAAAACATTGATGTGTAAAGACACAAAACGACCAGTCTGTGCAAGAAACTGAACAGTATATAATTTTTTACCTCTGAGCACTGCCGTGTCCCTGACGCGTCCTCCGACGCCGCGCGTCCGCCATTCCCTATCTCTCAAATGGACCATTGACTCTATCTACAATCTCAATTAGGAGAGTCAATGGTCCATTTGAGAGATAGGTGGCGGTAATGCACTTGTAAGTCTGCGATCCGCCATAAAGCAAGAAGAAGATGCGTCACGCGCCGGCTGTTGAGGACACGCTCAGGACAGTTCAGACATTGCAGTGCATCAGAGGTAAAAAATTATATAAATACTGTTCAGTTTCTTGCACAGACCGATCGTTTCATGTCTTTACACATCAATGTATCGTCACGAGCCGCAGGGTTTAATTTGGTTTTGTTTGCGTATGTTTTTTTTTTTACTCTCAAAGCCGTGATTCCCAATCACTTCCATTATATGACTGACAGACTGCAACGGTTTGAGTTAAAAATCTCAGTTTGTGTTCTACTCAAGAAACAAAGTCACCTACATCTTGGATGCCCTGGGGGTAAGCAGATAAACATCAAATTTTCATTTTTGGTGAACTATCCCTTTAAAGTATATCTAAATATTTATGTAAATTTGATCATATAGATAAAATGTTTTTATTTTTCTAGCTAAATATGCAGAAATGATCACAGCTATATAAATATTGTTTTATTAAATGTTTTTTATGTATAGTTCTGTGACATTATAGTGGCACAGAATCACACACTATGAATATACAGTATATGCACATAGAAATCATCAAAAACTTATTGGCTAACGATGAGCTTTTTGAAACAGGTAGAACATGTGGACTGAGGAATTTACTCTTGCCAGGTTGCTTATGATTTTAAACTCTTTTTTTCTGTATTTCATTTTCATATTTTATCAGACATTTGTGCCAAAGGACCCTTAAGGTTTCTTGTGTCATTCTTTCTTAAAAATACATTCTTATTAAGAAAAGAAAAACAAAAAATTCAACTTAACAGAGAGTGAAAATAGCATCATATCAACACCTTTTAAAACTAACACAAATCGAGCCTACACGAAACTAAGTAAAAATGATTTCATGAAAACACTCTTCTTTTATCAGGTTAGCTGTAAGGCCCTGATGATCTGATGTGTGTAGTCAAGCACATCTGTGGTGTAAATCACAGCGGCTGGTATCTTATCTTACCTTGTATTAAGGAAGTCACAAATACACCAACGAAGACTGCAGTATTAACACCTGCATGAACAAAACAAACATGATTTAGAACCAGTTATTTACCTAACATACTAAAAGAAAATATTATTTTTAACACAGCATTATTTTATGACAAAAGTTATGACTTTTCCGTTAGCAAACTCATGCAAGCAGTACATGTTTGAATACAGTTTGCAACATTTCCCATAATTGCCTGTCCTCTCTCTGTAGCATTGTGAATGAAAATGGAAAAGGCCATTTTAAATAAAGAAGTATTTGATGCAGACGCACAAAGCATAAAAATCGCAATATGGAAATAAAAGAAACCCGAACACTATGAGTTTTCCTAAGCTATGCGTGCTCATGTGCATTTCTACTCAAGAAGAAAGTAATCTGCAGTCTTTTAAATAAAACATTTCTCAGACCCATGTGAAAAGGGCATCTTCTTTTGAAATATCTCTAAATATCTCTAAATACAACAGGCACAGACTTGCGAAAAATGTCAAATTCAAATATTGTTACTTTTGACTTTAACCCAAGATCAACCCGTTTTAAAGAACATTTCCCTGAGTTTTAACCTGTTCTTCAGTGAACAAATGGTTCAAATAATTCAATCACATGTACACAAAAGATAGCTGAAGTTCCTGCCCTTGATCTCAAGTTATCATCTCTATCATTGCGAAAGCAATCACAACCTCAACATGAACGAAGGCCGCTGTTTACAGTATGAAGCTATTGAAATGTGAGATGGGATTAAGACTGCCAGGGACTGTAAGATTAAAAGCTATTTGAGAAATCGCTGGGTGAATGTGAAAATATCAGAACAGATTGAATGTAAAGTCATTAAAAAGAAGAAGAATAATTGGGCACTGCATTTATGACTAGGCTGAACTGCAACAAAATACCTCAAGTTTTTACGAAAACCAAATATGCTGTATGTATTAGTTGGTATTGAACTACACTGGTATTGCATCTCAGATGGCAGATAAAGCACTATCTTGTCACATTTCGCACTTAAAGACAGAAACATATTAGGTTTACATGATCTTATTGCACAAGAGGTTAAGACTTGTCAACGGTTCATCAGGTTGCTCACCAGCTAATTCTCAAGTTAATGAAGTCAATGAGCAAAAAAAAAAATCTTTGCCGATAATTCTGCAAATAATAAACTTTGCAGATAATTATGTGTACTGATATCACAAAAATTGTGGCTGATGTATAATTTCTAAAATAGTTTTTGCCTAGCCTTTTGTAATAAATTTCTTAGGTGAGATTGCAATGCTAAGATCTTCATTTTCATTTTGCTGACTGCAGTGGATTTCGTAATTAAGTCTTTTAAAGTGAGATACCCAGAGCCAAATTGAGGGCTGGACTCCTGACAGGACTATTGCTTAAATTAAACATTTTTATTTTTCTCAGTCATTTCTGTGCATGCAGAAATCACAAACTGTTAGTAATTGCATCAAATTCTGATATTTTCTGTCACAAACAAAATAGATCTCCTCACCATTCAATGAAAAATTGCAGCAATCAACTTTGTGTCTGTGCAGGCGGATAAAATGAAACAAGAGGAATGGAAAACAAATCATGTATAACAAACATAATTTGCATTGCACTGGGTGTATAATACTCTTCAAAAAGCAATATAATGTATTCACTTACACTGCATCCAACCAAATATCTTTTGTATTATAGCAAGCCTAATAATTATTCTCTGCCTTGGCAGTAAAACCAGGTTTGAGTGCATGCTCTGATTCATCATCATTCATCTAAATAAAAAAATGATGGACGTACAGTATTTATAGAACAGACTTATTTACATTTATTATGTGGACGTCAGTCAAAGTGAAGTGAGGGAAGAATAGACATCAGTTTGCCTGAAATGAAATGAATTAAATTTGTTTTCTTGTTATCAATGCAACCAGAATAGCTTGCAAAGGTGTAAAAGTCTTTTTTGTTGTTAGGAAGAGTGAAGTTTAATTTACCAGCCTCATTTAAGTATCATATATTGAGGTATGGGGACAGTCGCTTTGTGAATCACTGACAAAGAGCATGTACATGTTTGTAGTATTTTGGGTAAATTTGACATTTTCTTTTTTGATTTCTCATACCTCTTCGATAGGCATGATATGATAAGATTCCGGGTACAAGTGTTTGTCTGTCCAAGCTGCTTTATGACCTGATGCAATTATAGGCAGTCAGAAGGTATTTATTGTGAAGCGGCAATTTTGGACCAATATGATTTCTTAGTGGGCAGGGCTATAGTGCGATGGCGCAGAAATACAACCTGGTCACAGTATAGTTGATGCATTTTCAGTATGTCATTCTATTTTGAAAAATAATCTGTTCATGCTGCTAAAAATGAACATTCTGCAAGGAAAACTTTTGTATTGCAGCAGTGCATCATAGCTTGAACAAGGTGAACAATTATCAGCGCTTGAATGAAACTCACCCAGGATGCTGACAATTTCCCACACGGTTTTCCATGCACCATTATCTCTCTGCATGTGGAAAGAGACGGATCATACAGAATAGTGAAATGAATGTCTCACTCGACTGCAGCATCTTCCAGGAGATGGATCATGTGAGCTCCACTGTCTGTCACTTTCAATGGTGGTCGCCACATCGCATAATCTTTTGAAGTCGCTGTTGTCCATGCCACCAGAAATCACGTCCTACATTGAAAATGAGCGAGTTTGTTAGCTGCACATCTGTATGAACCCCCCTTTAAAACAACAACTCAGATAATAAGTCTGTATTGATGAAATAAGTTAACAACTCTGTATTAATAAAATAATGGGGGAAATGCATGAAATACAGTCTTGCAAATGGAAAGACTGTGCTGTTTCACACAGTCCCAAATTATGATTTGTCATATTTAATTCCAATTCATCAAGTGGGGTAGACAATGCTGGGCTGAGGTGCTGCCAAGTCCTTGAGAACTCATTTATTTGATGGCTTTGCTATTTGATTGCCCTTATGTAACTTCCTAACCTAATTTACATAACACACTACATTAGTCTTGGACACAGGCACCCTGAGTAGGTGCATAATTAGCCTTGTATCAGTCCATTCTGAGTCCTATTTCAGCTAATCACTCTCAGTATTTTGTGAGAGAGGGAGAACCATTATGTTTACATGCTGTAATAGACCACCATGGTGGTTGCTCTTGATTTGAGAAGATATCTAAAACATGGACAAATTACTGCTACAGACAGTTAACACAGATAAACGCCTTTTCCTGCAACATAATGGAAGTACTGTACTCTATAATCACAATATAATGACACAATCCACAAACAGGCAAATATAGGCTCCTTTTTTCTCTCTTACATGATTATTTGCCTATTCAAAAATAATAATAAAAAAAACAATAAAAAAAAAAAAAAAAAAAACTTAATAGGCTGTCAAAGAGAATCGCATACAAAATAAAAGTTTTTGTTTACATAATATATGTGTGTGTAATGTGTATATTTATTATGTATATATAAGTACACACACATGCATGTAATATTAGGAAAAAATATGTGCGTTTATTATTAAAATATTATATAATATCACTTATAGATATAAAATTTCTCCATGAAAATATTTAAGAAATATTTACATGTATGTGTGTGTATTTATATAAACATAATGATTATACACAGTACACACACATATATTATTTACACGAAAACTTTTTTTTGGATGCGATTAATCGCAATTAATCGTGTGACAGCACTACTTTCCGATAAGGTATAATTCATTAAAATTTGCTTATGTATTACATAATAATACAATTAAAATAAAATTAGCTTATGTATTACAAAATAATAAAATTAAAATTAAATTTGTTTTAACAAGTATATATTAATATACAGAAGAGTCATACATGCAAACACAAAACTCCATCATAGAACCACACATTTTCTGTTTATACTATGGGAATTTACTGTTAACCTATTAACATTTTTTTTTATCCAAAATGCTTAAACGGGGTTTGTTTGTGAAAGGGAACTAACTGAAGGGTGTTCGTGAGGTGATTAAGATTTAGAGATTGCCTTAAGATTGCTTTAGAGATGGCATTAAAGTGGTCATTTGATGTGATTAAAATGTTTCCTTTCTCTTTGGAGTGTTACAAGCTCTTGGTGCATAAAGAAAATCTGTAAAGTTGCAAAGACTAAAGTCTCAAATCCAAAGAGATATTCTTTATAAAAGTTAAGAGTCAACCACGCCTACCTAAAACGGCTCGTTCTAACACGCCCCCACATGTCTACGTCACGATGTGGGAAGATTTGCATAACGCCGCCCAAATGTTCACACAAAGAAAGAAGGCATAACTTTTATTCTCGCTTTAGTCATTGTTGTTGCCGCCGCCTCCATGTCGTGAAGGCGCTGTGTGTTTGTTGTGAAAACGAAACTACTTTGATTGGTCTTCCAAAAGAGGACGATACCCAGCTTCGTCATGCCTAGAGCTGTATCCGTGCTGGCGCGATGGATAAATACATTCATACTTGTAATGCTGGGATCGCCGGGATCGGACGAAGCAGGGTCCAGCCCGGGGTCGTCACTTGTGGTTGCCGCAAGCCCGCCCGCCACTCCGTTCTCAAGCCCGCCCGCCTCTGCTCACTCAGCAGCGGGCTCCACTCACCTGCCACAGTCGTTTCGTTGTGAAAGTGAAACTACTTTGTTTGGCCTTCCAAAAGGGGACACGACTATCACTAGGACCAATCATCCTACTACTTGTCCGCTTGATCCTATTCCATCTCATCTCCTTCAAGCCATTTCTACCTCATTTGTACCTGCACTCACTCACATCATTAACACATCCTTCACACTGGTGTTTTTCCCTCAACATTTAAACAGGCTCGTATAACCCCACTTATTAAGAAACCCACTATTAACCCAACTCTTTTAGAGAACTACAGACCGATTTCCCTTCTACCTTTCATTGCAAAAACACTTGAACGAGTTGTATTCAACCAAGTCTCAGCCTTTCTCACACAGAACAACCTCCTGGACAGCAACCAATCTGGCTTCAGAAGTGGACATTCGAACGAAACGGCCTTGCTTTCAGTTGTTGAAGCCCTAAAACTGGCAAGAGCAGATTCCAAATCTTCAAAACTTATCTTGCTGGATCTGTCTGCTGCAGATAAGGGGAACCACCCAGATCTCTGTAGGACCCTATTGGAAATGGCATCTCATGGAAGTTCCGACGCCAGTGGTTGGTCTAACTCTCGTAGGTCCTTCAAGGTATCTTGGAGAGGTGAGGTGTCCAAGTCGCAAAGTATCTTGTGCTACTTGGGGGTTAGGAGGGGGTGCCTCAGGGCTCAGTTCTTGGACCACTTCTCTTCTCTGTCTACATGGCATCACTAGGTTCTGTCATTCAGAAACATGGCTTTCATATCACTGCTATGCTGATGACACTCAAACTCTACCTCTCATTCCATCCTGATAATCCGACGATAGCTGCTCACATCTCAACACGTTTAACAGACATTTCTTGTTGGATGACGGACCATCACCTTCAACTCAACCTGGCTAAGACAGAACTGCATGTGGTTTCAACAAACCCATCACTTTATCAGAATTTCACCATCCAGTTAGGCTCATCAACCATAACTCCTTCAAAAACAGCTAGAAACCTTGGAGTTGTGATTGATGATAAGCTGAATTTCTCAGACCACATTGCTAAAACTGCCCGGTCCTGCAGATTTGCTTTATACAACATTAGAAGATCAGGCTCCTCTTCTTTCAGAACAGCAACCACATCCTTGTTCAAGCTCTTGCTCTGTCTAGACTATTGCAACTGATTGCAGGGTCTTCCTGCACGCACGATCCTGGTAGAGGGATGAGGCGAGGACTCAGTACTGCAGAAGAATGGCATGATGGTGAATTAAACAAACAATGTCAAACAGAAACTACCCCGTGGGGAAAAACAGGCTGGCAAGGCAAGGTAAGGCAAGGCTCTGGACACATCCAGGGATAGACGATGACAAACTGAAGCACGACTGCAAACACAAGGAGAATAAATGGAGAGCAAATGAGGGGGGTAACGAGGGAGCACATGTGGGGCAAAATAACTAATAATCAGGTAACAAGATGGAAGGGGTCAAGACAAATGACATGAGCACATGGCACACCGAATAAAAGACAAAAAGCCATGTGCTCACACAAAACAAAACAAAAGCACATGGCCAGCAAAACAAAAATCACAAGCCATGTGCTAGAACAAGAGACACGAACACGCAGCTAATGGGAAAACTCATAAGCCGCGTGTTCACACAAGCCAACAAGAAAAGCACGCGGCTGAACACAAACCACGTGCTTCACAAAACACGTGGACAGAAGAGCACACGGCCGAGCGAACTCGAGACCGCACGCTCCCACCACAGACAGAACACATGAGCGCGATGTGGTCGGACCTCCGACTAGAATACGGAACTCAAGATATGGATGTGCGGGATTTTCTGAAAACCACGCTCCAACATGAAACAGTACAAGCAGACAAGAGCGCACGGCTCGAGCACACTCGAAACCGCACGCTCACATGAAAACAATGACAAGACGCGAGTGTCAGGGCTCTGTCACAAAAACATGAATTACACTAGACCGAAGTGACAGAACCCTGGGACACTAGCCCCCTCTCATAAAGGGACGTGCTCTGCGTCCCTAACGATGGCACAACACCTAACGAACACCACGACAGGAACATGACCGAACAAATGACAACACAGACCGTCACTAACATGCAATACAAGACAGGAAAACCAAACACTGGGCAAGAGGGGAGGGAAGGGAGGGAGGGAGAGGCCAAAGCCAGTGCCAAGCAGTACAACCAAGGTAATGTCATTACAGGAAATGTGTGTGGGAGGGGCGGGAGGATTGAGCCAGGGAGGCTCAGGCAGACCAGGAATCTGGGGAAGCCAGGGCGGGACCGGAGGAACAGACCAAGGAGGCTCCGGCTTAACAAGAACCCCAGTAGACCACCAGGGCGGAGCCGGAGGGAGCTTGGCAGACAGGAAGGGTGGAGCCCATATCAAGGAGGGAGCCGGCATCAGGGAAAGGTGCTTGGGCGGGGCCGGCAGGGCAAGGAGCCTGGGCGGGGCCGGAAGGGCAAGGAGCCTGGGCGGGGCCAGCAGGGCAAGGAGCCCGGGCGGGGCCTGCAGGGCAAGGAGCCCGGGCGGGGCCGGCAGGGCAAAGAGCCTGGGCGGGGGACGCCGGGCAAGGAGCCTGGGCGGGGCCGGCTGGGCAAGGAGCCTGGGAGGGTCTGGGACGGCCTCCTGGCCAGCAACAGCGGGCTCCTGGATGGTCTCCAGACCATGTGGGATGGAGGAAGCCCTTCTCCTACTCCTCCATCTCGAAGAGCGGGGCACTGCCACTTCGTCGGACACCTCTTGGGGCGCAGCCGCCTCTTCAGCCGTCACTGGGACCGCTGCAGCCTCATCAGCCACCCTCGGGGGCACTGCAGACTCCTCGGCCGCCACACGGGGAGCTGCAGCCTCATCAGCCACCCGCGGGGGCATTGCAAGACTCCTCGCCGTTACTTTTTTTATCCACCGGGGAGCTGCATGCCTCATCAGTCACCTCTAGGGGCACAGCAGCCTCTCCAGCTGCCTCTAGGGGTGGTGAGGCATACCCATTCCTCCTCCTCCGTCTCCGAGAGCGGGGCACTGCCACTTCATCGGCCACCTCTTGGGGCGCAGCCGCCTCTTCGGCCGTCCCTGGGACCGCTGCAGCCTCTCCGGCCATCACTGAGGGCGCTGCAGCTTCTTCGGCCGCTTCCCGGGGCCGCTGCAGCCTCATCAGCAGAGATTTCCCCCCTGTCGGGCTAGGAATTCGATGAACCCCTTAAACGACAGGTGGTCCAACCCTCTCATCATCCACCAGTTGAGGGGCTCATCCAGGGCGTAGCAGAAGAGGTCCTTGAGGGCCGCATCGTTAAACCCCAACCCCTCTGCCGCCCTGCTGAACTCCAGGGCAAACTTACTCACGTCAGCCCCCTGTTGACGGAGGGACCTCAAGGTCTTAAATTGGAGCATGCGCTGGTAGTGGGGACTGGAGAGAGTGGAGGCTGGTGGACGACGCAAACCATTCCTCTGCTGAGTCCTCATCTTGGTCAGTTCGTACTGTCACGCTTCCGGGTAGAGGGATGAGGCGAGGACTCAGTACTGCAGAAAGAATGGGCTTTTTATTAAAATAACAAAACAAACAACAGGAACTACCCCGTGGGGGAAAAACAGGCTTGGCAAGGCAAGACAAGGCAAGGCAAGGGAGGATCTGGACACATCCAGGGATTGACGATGACGAACTGACGCACGACTGAAAACACAAGGAAGAATAAATGGAGAGCAAAACTGAGGAGGGTAACGAGGGAGCACATGTGGGGCAAATGAACTAATAATCAGGTAACAAGATGGGAGGGTTCAAGACAATTGACATGAGCACATGGCACACCGAATCAAAGACAAAAAGGCCATGTGCTCACACAAAACAAAACACAAGCACATGGCCAGCAAAACAAATCACAAGCCATGTGCTAGAACAAGAGACAAGAACACGCAGCTAATGAGAAAACTCAAAAGCCACGTGTTCACACAAGACAACAACAAAAGCACGCGGCTGAACACAAACCGCGGGCTTCACAAAACACAACACACGTGGACAAGAAAGAGGCGCATCGTGGTTTTTTTTTTTTTTGTGTGTTTTTTTTTTTTTTGTTTTTTTCTTTATTTCACCGGCGAACTCGAGAACCGCACGCTCCCACAACAGAAGAACACTGGAGCCTGCCGACAGTGTCCGAGAACCCCGACACGAAAAACGAAACTCTCAAGACATGAGTGCCGGGATCTGAACCCCACGCTCCAACATGAAACAGTACACACAGACGAGAGCGCACGGCTCGAGCACACACGAAGCCGCACGCTCACATGAAAACAAGACATGATGGGAGTGTCAGGGTTCTGTCACAAAACCATGATTACACTAGACCGAAGTGGACAGAACCCGACATTCCAGCCACTTTTATCAAACCTCTACAATTAATCCAAAAATGCCGCTGCAAGATTATCTTAATGAATTTTTTTTTTTTTTTTTTTCAGCCGGAAAAAGAAAAACACATGGCAACCTCTGTTCATCAATTTACATTGGCTACCAGTAGCTGCTCGCATAAAATTCAAGGCGTTGATGTTTGCCTACAAAACCACCACTGGCTCTGCACCCCCTTTACCTAAATTCATTACTTCAGAGTTATGTGCTCTCTAGAACCTTGCGTTCTGCAAGTGAAAGGCGTATTATTGTGCCATCTAAAAGAGGCACACATCACTGTTCAAAAGACTTTTTCTATTAACTGTTCCCTCCTGGTGGAATGAATTGCCCAACTCAGTCCGAGCAGCTGAGTCCTTATCCATCTTCAAGAATCGGCTAAAAAACCATCTGTTCCACCTTTATTTGACCCTCTAACTCTAACACTTTCTATTCTACTATAATTCTACTTAATCTATATTTATCTTTTTCATTTTTTTGTTCTTTATTTAAAAAACAAAACAAAAAAAAAACACTAGCTTTCTATTTTTTTCTATTCTATCTACTTTTTTTCATTGTGTGTGTGTGTGTGTGTATAATATATATTATATAATATACCTTGCTAAGTGTACTGCGTTAGGCTAACCGAGACTTGTCATTTGCAATTATATATTGTTGCTCTTTTGTTAATTTTGACTGCTTTTATTGTCCTCATTTGTAAGTCGCTTGGATAAAAGCGTTCTGCTAAATGACTAAAGTAAATGTAAATCATGGTTTAAGTTTATTTACAACACGGTTCCAGAAATTCAATGCATTTTATGGATTAGATTTTTCCGGGCTGTTCTGACTCCAGACTGTAAGTCCGTTTTTATATTAAGAATTTGCACGGACGACACACGAATGCGGCGTTTGAGCAGTAGTAGAGTTAGAACTTGATTGTTTGTATTTCTGGCGCGATTCACAAATGCAGACATGGTTTTATGTTACGCAGCGCGATGCAACGCAACGCGTAAAAAGACAGTATAAGTCATTATAATCCGTAATTATTTCACCACTGGATGCAACAAATGCCTCATTTATAATGGGTTTTAATGTTTTTGTCTCGTCGCTCCGGCCTGACAGGGCATCACAATATGGCAAGGGACGTAACATTTCCATCACACGCTTAAGGTATTCGGCCAATCACAACGCACTGGATTAGCTGGCCAAAAGAGAACACTCGCTTTTCAGACCGATGAGCTTTGTAAAAAATTGAAGCGTTTCAGAAAGGCGAGGCATAGAGAAACAATAATATACAGTATGTGGAAAACAATGTGTTTTTTAACCTTAAACCGCAAAAACACATTTCATTACACCAAATACACAAAATAATGTTCTTTTTAGCAACATCATATGAGATCTTTAAAGATTTGCCTTTCCAACAAGCTAGTTTATGTTCTGGACAACTGACATGCCCCTAAATTAATATTTAGTATATTACACTGCACAAAATTATAAACGCCAACACTTTGTTTTTGCCCCCATTTTTATGAGCTGAACTCAAAGATCTAAGACTTTTCTATGTACACAAAAGGCCTATTTCTACAATATTGTTCACAAAATCTGTCTAAATCTGTGTTAGTGAGCACTTCTCCTTTGACGAGGATAATCCATCCACCTCACGGGTGTGGCATATCAAGATGCTGATTAGACAGCATGATTATTGCAACGGTGTGCCTTAGGCTGGCCACAATAAAAGGCCACTCTAAAATGTGCCGTTTTTATCACACAGCACAAGGCCACAGATGTCGCAAGTTTTGAGAGAGCATGCAATTGGCATGCTGACTGCAAGAATGTCCACCAGAGCTGTTGCCCGTGAATTGAAATGTTCATTTCTCTACCATAAGCCGTCTCAAAGGCGTTTCAGAGAATTTGGCAGAACATCCAACCGACCTCACAACCGCAGACAACGTGTAACCACACCAGCCCAGAACCTCCACATCCAGCATCTTCAACTCCAAGATCTTCTGAGACCAGCCACCCGGACAGCTGCTTCAACAATCGGTTTGCATAACCAAAGAATTTCTGCACAAACTGTCAGAAACCGTTCAGGGGTAAGGGAACAGGTCAAATTAGTCAAGGGAATCATTTAAGAATTTTAAAGGGAAACTCACCATTATATGTAAGGGAATAATAGGAGCGAATCACTGTTCACGGCGATCACTGAGCGGCCAGCGAGATGTCAGTGAACGAGCCGTATTATGACATCAATTCGCCAGATTCAATATCCAAAATATAGTGAAACACTAATTAATTAGAACAGTGTAACAAGATCAGCAGTTTAAGTACATTAAACTGTGAGCACAAAACCCAGAATACTTCCTCTTTCAATATAAATAAGGCTTATGGATTAACTAAGAAATATAAAACTAATCTACACACGCATTCCACACACAAGATTGCAGAAAAGAAAGAACAGAAAGATAGAAAAATTAGGAAATAAAATAGTTTATGAGAATGAAAATGTGAAATCCCTAGTTTACAGCAATATGTGCAATTGCAATAGATCTGAACAACCATCAATCACTTAATTTACCCTCGAATTGAGTTCCTCAATGAGTTTAATTTATATTAAATGCACCAGTTCAGTTAGTATCTGGAAGTACTTGTTCCTGTGGGTTTCCTTTCTTGTCTGGTTGCCGAAAGGGGTTTCACGAGGTTGCTGATTGGCTGGAGGTTCAGTCTTGGGAAGCTAGTGGTTGGGCGTTGGCTGGCGACGCGGTGCTGTGGTCTGCAGTTGAAGGGTAGACAGAACTCTTCTGGAAGATGCGGCGTTAGGCAAACTTAACTCGAAACACGAAATTCTCAACGGAAAATAAAATAAACTAAATAAATAGAAATAGAAGTAAAGTTTGATGAGATTAGGTGGCGTTTCTCCTCATGGTTTTGAAGGAGCTGGCGTGTAAGCCAGAGCACGCTCAAAGCTAAAGAAGCATGATTAAACGCTGCCTCAAAGATATGCCTAAAAAGAGGAGAGCAGAGCAACGAAGGGGGTGAAGAAGAGAACAAGAGAGTGATTGATGGTGTTTTAGTATTTAAAACCGGGCTGTTTAAACACACCCAAAAGGGCTTTGACCACTTAGATGTCGCCGTGCTGGTGGGTTTTGTTAATTGCCTCATGCCCTCATTCATAAATGATGGTTTATCTGTGACATGCATTCACAGGCTCCGCGGTTTCGGCCGCGTCAGGAGAGCGTACATTTATCGTTTTTATAATGACGAATTATGATACAGTTGCCCAAGCGATTGAGTGGATGAGAAACGTTTTTCAAGTGCTAGGTGTCGATTTCCTAACCTGTACATACTACATGCATAGCAATCTTTCACCTATTCAAATTAGTTATTCAAACTACATTCAACCTAGATGCGTCAGACGGATAAGTCACACACGGCTGGGTACATACATACTATGGGCAGAAATATTACAATATAGCCATGAGGATTAGGTGCTTGAGCACCTTTAGTGTCATTTAGCGTGCATGGAAAGGCCAGTGTCCGTGCCATCTGTGAATGAAGGCTACGTTCTGTGCCGACCAAGACGGACGGTCCACACATGCTCTCCTGTAAGGAATTTTAGTCTGTTCTCTGTCTTAGGTGGAGGGAAAAGTCAATCCGAAGCTTGTGATCACTATCACATGTTTCCATGCGACGGTCACGCTGTGCATCTCTTTTGACTATTATTCTTGATAACTTGCCCCAAAAATTGACAATCTCCTTGGAATTGTAAATAAGTGTTCTTTTGTTCATGTTGGAAAACTCTGTTGTGGGACAGAGGGGGGGGTTTAGGATGCTTCAGATGGTAATGCTCGGGTCTGATTTCGACAGACTGTTGTCTGGGGGTTTTGGTGGGGGGGCCTCTGTGGGCCTTTTGTTGCCCCTAATGTTTGGGACGAAATCTGAGATTGTTCTGATTCGGGGTGTCTGATATCCTAACAGGGAAGCTCATTGCATGCTGTCTTCCTCACTGGGGCTCTCGACTGCACGCCGTCGTGCGTAAACCGTACTTTGATGTGGGCAATTATGCTCCCAATCGATGCTATCGCACTTGGAGAGGTGTTCTATTCCTGATGAATCTGGTTTTCACGTACTGAGGTGCAGGACGCCGCGCCAGGACAGCGTGGATGGCATCGTGTGGGTGAGTGGTGTGCTGATGTCAACGTTGTGGATCGAGAGGCCCAAGGTGGCGGTGGGGTTATGGTATGGGCAGGCGTGTGTTATGGTATGGACAGCGAACACAGGTGTATTTTATTGATGGCATTTTGAATGCATAGAGATACCGTGACGAGATCCTGAGGACCAATGTTGTGCCATTCATCCACGACCATCACCTCATGGTGCAGCATGATAATGAATGGCCCCATGTTGCAAGGATCTGTAAACAACTCCTGGAAGCTGAAAACATCCCAGTTCATGCATGGCCAGCATACTCACCGGACATGTTACCCTTTGAGCATGTTTGGGATGCTCTGGATCAGTGTTTACGACAGCGTGTTCCAGTTCCTGCCACTATCCAGCAACTTCGCACAGCCATTGCAGAGGAGTGGACCAACATTCCACAGGACACAATCAACAACCTGATCAACTCTAAGCGAAGGAGATGTGTTGCACTGCGTGAAGCAAATGGTGCTCACACCAGATACTGACTGGTTTTCAGACCCCCCAATACAGTAAAACTGATTATTATCCTATACTATTATTATACTGCCTCTATATAGATATAATATTGTGGCCAGCCTAAGGCACACCTTTGCAATAATCATGCTGCCTAATCAGCATCTTGATATGCCACACCTGTGAGGTGGAGGGATTAACTTGGCAAAGGAGAAGTGCTCACTAAAACAGAATTAGACAGATTTGTGAACAATATTTGAAAAATAGCCTTGTGTCATGAAAAAAGTCTCTAGATCTGTGTTCGCGCAATGAACATGGTGGGCGAAAACGAAGTGGCGTTATTCATTTGTTCAGTGTAGTTTACGGAGAAGTGAGGAAAGGACTAGCGGATGGGAACGCAGCATGCTGAGAATAAATGCATATGTGCTGGTGCTATTCAACAGGGTGGGATGAGTCAGAGACAGATGAGAAATTAATGGTCAGGAGAGAAGATGATTTACCCTCTCTGGTATTAACCTGGAGTAGAAACAGATGGAAAACTCGCTGACTCTCCATGGGCATTGAACACATTAAAACACCTCTAAGCTGCAGATGCTTTAACGCTACCTGTGGCGCTGAGCTAAATGCCTCTCATTCGAGCACTTTCTCCTTGAGTTCATTTCCTCCTTCGTTTGTCTCATCTAAAATTATGCACAGTTTTTGTTCTAGGATTTGCTTATGATTGTTTGAATTTTCCATTATGTCCAGGTGATGGCAATGTTTCAACTGGCTGTGACCAGCGTGTGCAACTGAACTGCTTAAGGCATTGTAAATATGAAGTCTGTTCCAAAACTGATAAAGCCAGTCCACAGCTTCTGTTTACACCAGGCTTAAGCACTGACATATGTTTTGGAAATGAACATCTGCTGAAGCAAGTGTTAATCCTATAGACAGCCTATTTGACACCCAGGAATCTCTGATATGAAGCATGTTCCCCAATTTACCCTGTGATCCAGCAAACTGGTTTTCAATAATATGCTGAACTTCTAAGCTCCGCCACACTAAATCTATTTATCTGGTCTAAAACGTTAAGCGAGGCTTTTTTAGGGGCCGTATCTCACAGATGACAAGAGGTAAATCTTTAATCATTGCACTTAGTGTCAGCAGATGTATCCCTACTTATCTATCAAATCCTGTAGATTTGGGTGCCTCAACACTGATGTAACACTCTGCCCTGATGAAAGGGCCTCAAGATGACGGTATTTACATGAATGGCAGAGCCAAGCAGAGGAGAAGGAGGGGGCGAGGGCTGGAGACGACGCGTGGGGTGCCAGACACATGTGGTTGCTGGGTTGTCTGACTCTGAAGCAATGTTCAATGGAAGAGCTTATCGAAAACCATTTGTTCTGGCCCACTTGGGATGGTTGTCACAATTATTTAGCTCGAAACAAAAATGTTTGAAGCATGCAAAATAATATATGAAATAAAAATATATAAAAAAAATAACAACATTTTACTCACCCTCAGGCCAATCAAGATGTAGATGAGTTTCTTCATTGGTACAGATCTGAGTAATTTAGCATCACTTGCTCAATGAATCCTCTGGAGTGAATGGGTGCCGTCAGAATGAGAGTCCAAACAGCTGATAAAAAACATCTCAATAATCCACAACACTAAGAATAAAAAACATCTTGAGAATGTGAGAAGCTGCATGGGTGTAATAAACAAATACCCCTTTCAAGACCTTTTTAACCTCAAACCATTGCTTCCAGTTAAAATACAAGTATTCTACCCATAATATTGCATTCTTTAGTGAAAAAAAAAATCATATAACGAAATATTGCACAGATCAAGCATTGTTTACAAGCGAAAACAGTCCAAAATCGTTCAAATATGTTACTTTACGAAATGTTGTAAATCATGGACTCCAGACGTGTGGATTACTTATTGTGATGCTTTTATCAGCAGTTTCGGACTCTCATTCTGACGGCACCCAATCATTGCAGAGCCTCCGTTGGTGAGCAAGTGATGTGATGCTAAATTTCTCCAAATCTGTTTTTGTAAATTTTCTTTTTTGGGTGAACAATTCCTTTAAATGCTGCCTGAGATTTGTACCTCTGCCATGTAGATATAGAGCAGAAGTTTTGTTTACAACAAAGTGACTGTATTGTAAATCTGAAACTCGAGTAATTCCGTCACCGGTTTATTACCACTTGTTTGGCACAAAACCAGAAGAAGTATATAACTATTTCTTGTTTTCCCAGCCACAGACACATACCACGCATGGCTAACCCACCGTGCCGCGACCTTGCAACAGGGTCGACATGCAGACGCACTAGCGCGTGTCAATCCTGCGCTGTGTACTATTGCACCACTGCTTAAAATATTTGGCCGCAAATGGTTTTTTATGGGACTTTTCGTGGACTAAAAGTACCTGTGTACCATTACACTAGTGTACTAAATGTCAACTGACCTGTAATTGCCTAAGTTAAGTGTGTGTCCTTGTTATGGGGCTGTTCTCTGATTTACACGCGCGTACCAAGTTTTTTTTTTTTTTTACATGGCACAGGAAAGTCCGAACAATTAATATAAAGGTCAAAGAAAAGACCCCAACAGCTATAATGATACACACGCGCGTGAGTGAAATTACTCAGGGGTTGATTCACCTTGGTTCATGTCGATACACCCTTGCAAAGTATGAGAGAAACAGATCACTTTTTCTAGCAGGTGTGTGAAAATTGCTTCTGCGTTCACCCTCTCTTTAGAAGAATATGTTTGCCTCTGGCAGAACATAATTCAGAGAAAGAAATGACTCACTTGTCACTTTAAGGACAAAAACACAGGCTGTGATGTACAAAATATGCATTATGTTTACAGTCTGCAGGGTTCTGAATAAAAGTAAACATGAGAGTGGCACATTTTATCATTATAGTGCACATAATTAAAAATAATTTCTTCACAAATTCTTTTACAGCAATCACGACTATTGGCAGATGTATTTACTCAGTGAGACTCATCATCAAATTATCATCACTTCAGGTCTAGGTTGAATACCACATCCTGTGCTCTCATTTGCCTCTTTGCATTTTCTTCATTAATTGTAATAAAGCATACAATGACATACATTACATGCCAAACTATTCCTGTGCTCGTCAGCTAAACTTGAATTCACTAAGACTATTGGCTAATAAAAAGATTATGATTTCACACAGAGGTTAAATGGTCTTTTAGAACATTGATACAAATGGGAAAAAAAGAAGCGCAAGCAGTGCTTTATTAGGAAATTGCAATATTATCACTTTAAAGATATGCTGAGGCGCTTATGTGCACCTTGCCAAGATTTAAATGCACCTTATGCTATTCAATATGTCTGGAATGAGCTTGTACATCCATATTTTAACTACGGGTATGCTTGAAAATGGCATATTATCAGATATAATCCCAGAAAATAAAAAAGAGATCACATCGTAAAGCTTATTTCATTCAAGCCAAGGATCTAAAGACCATTATCTGAAGTTCATCAACTCCATTCTCGCAGCCCTACTCTAGTATTAAAAATAAATCAATACGCTCACAGAGAATCTGTGAATTTTCAGGCCAAGCGCTGAAGTAGCAATCAGAGAAATAGTGATGAAGAAGTCGGTGGAAATATTGTAGTCCCTGTCTGCTGTCTAGCACCTCCTATTGATTTGGATTCCCACTAACCAGGATGGGCGAATATGTGAAAGTCGCACAATGGAATCCATCTGTAAGCGGGACAAAAGACAAATGGAAATTGCCATACAGTATTCTCGATGCTAGTTCCCTTATTATTATCCTGTGTAATTCATTCAACAGGATTAGCCTGACTGCATTCATTTTCAAGATTTTCTGCTGAGGCACAATCATATACATTCGCAGTCATCTTTTTTTATGATTAATTTCTAATAGATTTTTATTCTTTTTGAGTTTCGCATCTTTGGCATGAAAAATAATGTCAAATATAGATTGAACTCGTCCTAGTCTGCGGTCTTCCAAGAGCCATTTTAATCATGTTCTTGACAGTCCGAGTAAATTGGATGAGCTGGAGGCTTGGAGATGATACACACAAACTGTGAAGGTCACAGGCAAAAAGCATGTTAGCACTGAGCTTTGATGTCCTCTAAATTTGAGTGAAATTGACAATGTTTTCATATTCAGATGAACGGACTTTTTCAGTGCATACACATCTATTACCGTCACAAAACATCAACCAAATTCAGTGCTGCTGCTGTTCGCAATGAAATAACACTTTAAAATAAAGTTTAAACCAAGATTTGTTTCAAGTTATATCTCTTGGTGTGAACTTCAAACCTGTAATCACATTCTATGTGTGACTCACTTTTTGAGGGCAAACACAAAAGCCAACACGTCTTCATAACAGCATTCAAAGAAAAAAAAAATGGGATAAAACATTGTGTGCCTGCAGCTACAGAAAAAATGAAATAAACAATATATATATATATACACCGAAATGAAACAAGGTGCATCCAGCAGCTGTTACCGCCACCTTCAATCTCAGGAGAAGATGACCATCTGAGTGGTCAAATACAATTTCTCAGCTTCCAAGCGATCCACGGAACTATTTAATCATGTCTGGCTTCACCGCGACAAATTGGCACGCAGCGATTGGTTTAGGTTTGACTACTTTAACCATATGGTGGATGGTGATATAGGTGGCGGTTATCGTGCTCTGACTGAGGCCTCCAGTAGAGATGATTGCTTCATTTAGCCAGGCTTTATTGTTGGGGGTAGGAAGGGTGGGCGCTGGGAAAGGTAACGGTTTATCGAGGCTCTGTGTGTGGCAGTGCACCTGTGGCTTCAGACAGTGGTTTTCAATCCTGGCTTACGGTGGTGAAGTACACTGTATGAAATGGACATTTTCCTGGCTTTACTTAAAGAAAATGCTACACCACTAATTTAGTCATACTAAAGACAATTATTCTAATTATAAAGACAATCTAAGGTATAATGCATACAGTAACTATATCCACAATAGTCATTAATTAAGCAACTTTGTGTCTGGTGTATGAAGGGTATTGTTACCCACAGCTGGATAATAAAAGGAAGGAATTATTCATTACTCCATTATTCATTCATTGTCTTTTCCCCAAGATGACCTAATGTGAAACAGGCCCTAATTATGAGGCACATGATATTTAATGGCTAATTTGTACGATGATATGAACGTTGATATTAACATATTGTGGATTAGTCATTGCCAAAACCATGTGGATATGTGGCATTTACAAAAATGTCAGCTAAAGGAATAAACAACCTACTGTGTCTTCCCCTTTCACAGAGAAGCACTCATTAGCCCGGAATGTCAGTATGTGTGTGTGTGTGTGTGTGTTTACAGTAATCCACAGCTTTTACTCAATAAAGGCACAAATTATAAAATGTTAATGTCCTCTGACTTTGGCACTTGTGGCAAATGATGGTAATGTAGGATATCATTTTGGAATTATTAGTATATGCCAGAAGTGAGAATGAAAGTACACACCACTGACTAATTTGTTCATTAAATGGGCAAATCTAATCACATGGTCATTAGTAATGTGTGTCTGGAAAGGGTGGGCTGACTTTATGACACCCTGTTGCTCCGAGCCAGCGACATAGTAGCAATGCTCATAAATTGGATTATCACATTAGGTCTCTGCAAAATTAATCGTTCAAACTATTTGTTTAATTAATTATCAACTGGCCTTTTGAGCACTCCATATAGTGTGATACAGAACATTTTTAAAAATAATTATTTGTATAATTTTATAAGAGTTAAAAAAAATAATTATTTGAATTATTTTATTTTGTGAGAAGGAAGAGAAAGCAGAGTGAGATGAGAGACACTAGCATAGCACTAGCACACAGAAAATTAGTTACCTGAACAAATTAGTTAATAACAATTCTTGCAGTAGTTTTTGAAAACTTTACAATTGCTATGAACAGGCTCACTTAAGCAGAATTCAAAGTTGGGACTAGCGAGGCACTTTTGAAATACTGGTAGACCATTCAAACTCAAAGACAACCACTATATAAGACAATAGTATTTCCCTTTGTTGTATTTTTGTAGTGCTGTCATGCAAGATATGTCTACAAATGTTTTAACCAAACTTTAGCACTTCAGTATTTTGTATGCATGTCCTGCTGTGTCATATGTTCTAATGTTAAGATTGCAATGCAAACCTGTCTTTATATTTTTCATAAGTGTTTCCATTTTCTCTTGTTTTAGTACTATTCTGGAGAAAATGAGCCTGCTGGGGAAAGACTTAAAAAATACAAAGCAAGCAAGTTAATAGACACATTTTTGCTGAAATTCATTGTGCTGTTGTTGTTAACAGGCATGGTTTATTTGCTCTGCCTTAGGATTGCAAGTGTCCTGGGACAGGTGAGGGGAAGTGAGTGGAGCTACTCAGGGAGGATATCAAACTCCAGAGAGAGACAGAGGAGAGAAGAGCACAGGAGAGCAGGGAGAGAATGGAGAGACTGTTTTCTCTTCTTGAGAGAATGCTTAACAAATACATGATTTATTAGCCATTCTCTATTAGGCAAGAGAAAGCAGTGGAAAAAATGGGTACAGTACAGTTTTTCAATATCTTTTTATAAAGATCACATTTTTAATGAAACAACCTAATTTCTGTAGTTTATTTTTGTGATGTAAGTTAAAAATGAAATAAGTTGTATACATTATTCATTTTTGTAGTGTAATTTATTTGTAAATGAGCCTGAGTACTTTCTGTACATTTTGTATTTTTGTTTTGCATATTCACATAAAAGAGAAGTAATTATGTACATTGTTAATTTTTTTTAATGCAGCTTATAATATTTTCACAAAACATTCTACTATGTGTTTATTTTTTTGTCCTGTAAATATTTTTTTTTACACATTAAAACAAATTGTTCTATACATTACTGAAAGTAATTTTTACAACATAGCTTAGGTTTAACATAAGAAAAAACAACATCAGTTTTGAGTAGGGATGCACCGGTTGACCGGCCATAAATCGGAACCGGTTTTTGTATTTTTTTCGTCCGATTTTTCCGGAAGTGTGCACCGAGGCGCCAGCAGAAAAAATACCACGCAGAGCAAGCTCACTGTTAGCGATGCACGATGGAAATGCAGAGCTACCTGTCTAACCAAGAAGCGAACAGCCGTTGGTGTACTGCCGCACAAATAAGAGCCGCTTTCCTGCACTCGCTGAAGTTGCGCGAGTGTAACGTTACCTGTCCGCGCCCTGCACAAGCGTAGACAGTGAACGTTTGTTCAGCTCAGCTTCTCACGTGTTGGATGAGAAACGAAACAGACTAACTTGTGACCAAAGGCTGAAATGCTTCTTTGGTACGAAGACTGCATGCACTATTTGAAAAGCCAGAAGTAAACGTCAGTTCTGTAGGCTATAGGATTAATATTTTTTTTATTTTACCTTAAAATTACATTGACTTAATGTTATTTAAAAAGCACCTGCCGTAGTTAAGATTTTGGAATAATTTATTTATATAGCCTACTTTGGTTTTATTTAGTTTCACTGGTAAAGATCTTTTTTTCTTTACACCAAATTTAGAAACGAAAACAAATGCTGAATGCTGATTAAGTAACATCTTTGTTTGGAGTGTTGAATGTGTTTGGATTGTGGAACTATGCAGTTGTTGCCTTTAAAATTACATGGTTACAGTTAATGTTTTCATTTAAGGCCAGTTTATAGTTTCAACCCAATTTAAAAACAAAAGCTAAATGCTTTTGTCAGTAGGCCTACCTATGTTTGTATTGAATGTAGCCTACTTACTGCGCAGTTACTGCTGTTAATTTCAGATAGTTACAGTTGTTGTTTTCAATAGCCAAAACCCAGTTTAGCCTGTTAAATACCAAATAAACATCTTGTTTGTGTGTACTTTTATTCTTTCTTGTTTGTTGCTTGATAAAAAAATAAAAAAAAAATCGGAAATCGGTATCGGAATGGGCCAGTTTGCTTGTAAAAAATCGGTATCGGAATCGGCTATGAAAAATCATGATCGTACATCACTATTTGTGAGCCCAGCCCTGCCTCCATGTGTTCTGGGGTCTTCAGGAGGTGAATCTCTTGGTGGCGAATGAATGGCCAGCACCTCCTCAGCGACTCGGAGGACAATGCGGTGACAGTGGAACGAGGCATGTCAAACACTCTGGAGACCACTCTGTATGATGTACCACTGGCAGACAGAAAAGAAACACCAGGGTCTGGATTGTGGCACCCCATCACTGTTGCCTTTCACTTCTCAGAAGATCCAGCAGCACTGTCAGGGCCTCCTTGCTCAGCCGAAAACCATTAAAAACCTGTCCAGCGCTGGCACATGCAGCTTTATCCTGCAGTGCAGGGGTCTGGTCTGATTTAGGGACGGAAGGAAAAGAGAAATTGTTTAGAGCTATGACAACGTAATTAGTAGAAGAAATATTGAGATACTTTAGTAGACTACTTTGAGTAACTACTACCGGTAATACCACATTGGGGAAAAACCACTAGTCATATTTAAAACCTTAGCTAAAGGGATAGTTCACCCAAAAATGAAAACCTTGAGGGGAGTAATGATTACAGAATTTTCATTTTTGGCTGAACTATCCTTTAAGTAAAAGTATTTTCTTGCATAATCTAATATACTTAAGGTTTTAGGAGTAAAAGTAAAGGTATACGGTATTGTTCTGAAAAAGAATTCGTCAGGATGGTTTGGCATTAATATTACTGCTGCACTACTGTGTATGCTGCATTTTACTTCTGAATATGTTCAAGGTTATTAAATTTAAAGTTGCCTACTATATATACTGTTGGGTTGTTTAATCTACAACAATGCATCATGTTGTAAAAGACCATGTTTTTGTAGTGTTGCTGTCCTGTGAGGAAAAAAAAGAAAACTTAGTACTTCATATTTGTACGAGTATACTTAACGAATGTACTTCCTTACAGTCCACCTCTGATTATTTTGAAAATTAAAGTATCAACATTTTGTCAGAATATTAACAAATTTTACTAACTATATCAAAGGCTGCATCTGAAGGACTCAGAGCAGTCAAACAGAGCACTGTTCAGCTGTGACAGCTGCCGCTGAACATTGAGCTGTACAATGCTCTATTTTTTTTTTTATTCATAGTTTTATTTTTACGCTTAACTGCCTAAAAAATACGGGTTGCAAACCTGTCTACATATGATCACCATGGTCAAGACAATAAACTATATAAAATCGCACCTTTGTAAGATATCAGTCAGCATTTGAACTGCTATGTTTGTGTGTGTGTGTGTGTGTGTGTATTTTGTAGTTTTTCATATGTATCATTACATTATTCAAGTAAGCTCCAATCCAATTCCAAAGCCAATTCTCGCATTTAAAGTTATAATCCGACAAAGGATGCAGAAAACCAGTGTAACTTACCTGGCCTTGGTCTTGGCTAAGCCTGAGGTACATCACCGTCTCCTCCATTATGGCGTAAAACATAAAAACAAAAACGAGCAATTCTGGCTCCACCTATCCTGGCAGGATTGTCCTCTTGTCTGCTCTCCTCTTGCACCGTTGCTATGTGACAGAGCGCTAATCGGGAACCTCTGGTGTCGCAATTAGGAAATTCTGGGAAGGCGGTGTGTCCTTCATGCACTTCGGAGGGCCCTTTGTGCACTTCGGAGGCCTGGCCTTCGAAGTCTGGTCTTCGAAGTGTGCACACTCAACTTTGGGACACAGCTTATTACTCCTACAAGTCTTGCTTGTGGACTTTTTGCACGAGGGCACTCTCCAGTGTCGAGTATGAATTACAAATTACATGTGAGTTTATTGCTCCATAATGGCGCTGGATTATTATGTGTCATATTGTCCTGTGTGTACTATTCATTTTTAAATATGGTCAATACCGGTATATAGCGACACCCACAATTAACACAATAATGATATTTCATTATTTAACTATCACGATTACCGCCAATTTGGCGGGTTACTTTTCGTAAATTATGTTCACTCAAGTTCATGGAAGCCAAATCTGTGCAGGCTTAGCACAAATACTGAACTCGTAAGACATCATGACATTATCGAGTATATTGCAAAAACCAAACAAAACACACCTACAGAATGCATGCATACACTGTGTGATGAAGTCTGTTAGACTAAGTTAGTGCACGTACGCATTTAGAGTGCGTTCATTCACTGCATGATTTAGCCTATTGATATGCATTAAGAATGATCACATAATTCAAGATAAGGGAGCAGAAAATGTATATATTTATATAAATTCATAATTAATCAATATCACACGAAGAGTATTATTATAATTGACTGATTAATTGTAAGAATTTGACTCAAAAGATGATGGACACTTTTAGAAAAAAATGTGTAATTTATAAAGGTAAAAATGCCCAGAAAGGTAAAAAATCAAATTCTAAACTTATTGGGAACAAGATTAATTTCTATCATGCTGTGAACTGACACACGAATATGAAGACTATCAAACACTTAGGAGGGCAGCTGTCCCCCGGTAGTACTTAAGACCATTTGCAATGGTCGCGTTGTCCGCCCAGTATAGACAGCCTCAAGGGTGGGGTTATAGCCGGGGGGTTTTTTTTTTTTTTTTTTTTTTTTTTGGCTAGTAGAAGTTATGAATGGCCTGTAACTTAAAAATTTAGTAGCCAAATGGCTGGTGAGTGAAAAAAGTTAATTTCAAACACTGCGTCACCAATATATTCCATTCTACCACCCTTCATTATGGCAAATATCATGGGCACTGTCAGTCATACTTTGAAATTTTAAAGGTGACATATCATGAAAATTTGACTTTTCCAGGTTTTAAGTGCTATTTTCAGGTCCCTGGTGTATCTACCAACCAAGGAAACGTGAAAAGACTAACCCAGTAACTTTGTTTTGGTACGCCTTTTCTGCAAGTGTCTGAAAAAACGATCACGTCTGATTTCGCTCCCCTAGTGACGTGGCAAAGGGATCTCATTATAATCTTACCGGCCCTTTAATCTGTAAGTTTCCACCCACGGCGCCTTCATT
Source organism: Sinocyclocheilus anophthalmus (assembly GCA_018155175.1). Lineage (NCBI taxonomy): Eukaryota > Metazoa > Chordata > Actinopteri > Cypriniformes > Cyprinidae > Sinocyclocheilus > Sinocyclocheilus anophthalmus. The sequence goes on along the minus strand of JADLZN010009484.1, from coordinate 14,445 downwards.
TTGATTTCGCAAGCGACAACGATGCACTAGTTCTAATGCCATGGGTGAAAGTTTGAGCAAAACATGCTAACTGTTCTGTCTTTGGCTGCACAGACGAGCACAGAACACTATTTACAGTCCCAGCCTCAAAGGAGATGAGAGCAGAGGATTTATTGATTTATTTACTGTATATTTCTGCTGTCACACAGATCTAAAATAAACGTGATTTATTTTCCAGCTGTTTAACTTCACAGACATAACCGACTGTTTTTGTATCTTGTGTTTTTAACGTAAACTTGTGTGAAAGAGAACTTAGTTTAGTACTCACTGCTGTGTGACAGCCACTTTCTGTGCATGTTCTTTCAGATGTGTGCACTCAGAAAACAGTATATCAGAAGTTTAAACTCATATGGTTTTAAACCCATGATTTCAGCTGCGATAAACATGATAATCAGAACCATAACAGATGTTTTTAGCAGGTCGGAGCTGTAATGACGCAGCTCTATTCTGGAAAAGGGGGCGGGGAGCAGCAGCCGATTTGCATTTAAAGAAACAGGCCCGAAAAAAAGTGTGTTTCTGCTTCCACTCAAAATATGCATTTTCAAAATGATATAATAAATGATCTGTGGAGTATTTTGAGCTGAAATTTCACAGACACATTCTGGGGACACCAGAGACTTATATTACATATTGTAAAACGGGGCATAATATGTCTCCTTTAATTTAGAATTTATCAATATTTTTGCTAAATTTACTTTGTACCTGTTGCATTGACCACAAGCAGGTTTGATGACACACCAATGTGACACTGGAATCTGCTTAGAATGGTTATGCATTTTGGGAGGAAGCTTAAATTTGTTACACTGACTGGTCAGTTTAGTAATGACAGGCGCCTTTATGCAGTCAAACTCCTTTAATATTCGTACAGTGATTAAAAGATTGCCTGGGTTGCCACGTATGGAAAAAAAATACATAGATTTTTTTATATTCTCTCTCTCGCTTTCTCTCTGTCCGTCTTCTCATTTCAAGCATGAAGCATTTGGTTCTGGTTCAGATTGGATACCTGTATTTATATTAAGAAAAAGGCGATTCTTGCTCCAGCTTCAGACGGTTTGTGGACCATATTGACTTTGTATTAGTTTTAAAATGGATGTACAGTTGCTTAACTTTGCTCTACCTTGTTGCTTAGCAAGCATACAATGTAATTTACTCTATAAATAACGAATTATCCTTTGTATACATAGCAAATATTGTAGTTTTCCCTATGACAGCAAAAAGAGCGATACTATGATATACATTACCTTTTTTCCTGTTTGGGTTAGATGAGAAAGCCATATTTTTATTTTTCTGTTCTGGTGAAGTTAGTTACCTGAAAATTCATTCAGTTAGCTTTGAGATTTAGTATTTTCATTTGTCTAGCAATCCTCACTGCAGAAAAGCAAACAAAATAAAAAGCACATTTATTTTGCTGCATTTACACTGCTTGCTCAGAAGACAAGTAAAACCTGGACTGATGATTAATACCTCCCTTGGGTCGCAACACAAGGTGGAGAGCCATTTCATATTAATGCCATCTTACGGCCATGTGTGAGGCTATTTCATGGCCATTTAAAATCACTCCAGAAGGTCGATTATATTTGTTGTTGCTCATATCCATAATTCATGGAGGACAGGGACCTCTTTTGACCAGTGTTTATATCAGGTCTTTGAACACCTCACCTTCTCCCTGATCTGTATTCTTCGCCACAAATGCAATTTGTTTGTTTCCATTCCATTTTTGTTAAAATGCCACTAATATCAATTACACTGGAGATTGCCTAGCATCTGCCAGCCTACATGCGCAGTACAAAGACTGAGGCAGACAGAGAAGAGGCGTAACCTCTAAGCACAGGATATCTAATTGCCCCGACATTGCTAACACTGCTGGGGCTCATTTGAATGTTTGAGTGAAAGAGTAATTAGACCTATTCATTTGCACACTTCATTTCTAATGCACCTTTTCTCTGCTCTCCTTTATTACTGAAGGGAAAGAGAGAGAGAGAGAACAGAGTGAAGAAAGTTATTTGCTAAACTCATTGCCTCACCTTGTCAGACCAAATTTCACCCTCATAGTTTATTGAGAATGTAGCGCCTGAGATTTTTGCCCTTATAGTGCTAGAAACAGACAGAGGTCTGAAGCAACAATACAATAATGGAGCTCAGGTATGTGTTCATAAAGATACCAAAAACCTCAAAGTAAACAATTTGACCTGTTTTTCACATCTACAATGAAGTAAAATGATACAAAACTCAGAAAAAGATTAAAATGAAACCCCACAGCGTTTAACTGAGAATATTAGTTTTAGTTTTTCACTTGAATATTTAATGGCATATATGCGTGAAGCGTGAATACAAGACTCTAGTTAGCAACATTAACCAAAATTAAAGCCCAATTGGATTGCAAATATGAACCTGGGAGCATGTAATTACACAGTTAACTTCAAATGTTTAATTAAGTTACCATTTTGTTTGTAGCACAGTTGTGTTGTGAGAAAGAAAATATGGTAGCATTTACTAAAAGCAATTCCGGTTTGTGATTTCTGTTTATTATGAACGTAGTTGCAAGGCCTTTCTGAATGAATCTTTCATTATCGTTTTGCAAAAACTGATTAAAAAGAATATACAACATAACATATTTTCTCATATATATGTTTCTCAGAAGTTCACCGACTGGTGCCTGACTGTAAACAGCATGTTTTGGTGCAGTATCCATTGTAATCTGGAATTGAAAAGAACCGCACTTTGGCCTCCCGTGCCACCAGGTTACTATTAATATGAAGCCGTGCCACTCTTTTGATGGAAGCAGTCGAGTGGCTGCCGTTTCAGATGTAAATAGGCCCATACTGTATGACTTATTGAATGAAGCTATGATTTAGGCTACTAAAAAATAAACCTTAGTTGACTCCTATTCGTACGCGCTGCCAGGAGGATCTGCCATTTATTGCTTCGAAGGGGTCACTTGTATGTTCAATAATTCATCCAGCATATGTTGAGCTGTCAGTTAGAGCGCTTTGATCTCGGCTGGCCTGTCTCTACCACTGCCATCAGTTGCCTGTGCAATCATTGTCATACGCATTAACACACAGGCTGCATAATCTGTGTGTAATTTGCTTAAATCTGGCATGCATTATTGCATTGATCCGATGTTGTTCGTGCAATCACAACACCTTTAAAAAGACAGGGTTTGACTAGATGCACAGTGTTTTTATAAACAGCCCGAGAGTGATTTTTTGGAGCAAGATATGAAAAATGAAAACAAACACATGCTGGAGTAGTAGAGATGCCCTGATGACAACAATATATTCTGACTGACAGAACCCTGCATGTAGAAGAGGGAGGAATCCTCATAAAGGAGTAGTAGCAGCGTCAATCTGTCAGCGTAGCAGAATCCCCACTAAAAAGCGCAAGGGGGAAAAAAAATCAGGCACATTTGAAGTACGGGAGTGAGGTGGAGTGCCGCTGAATTAAAATGGCTCTAAAAATACCTGCAGAGAAGGTGAAAACAAAAAAATCTTTCTTTATAACAGACCAAAAGTATGTAGCAATACATGTTATATAAAGCGTATAAAAATAATTCCCATGTGTTTATCTGTATGTGTTTCAGTGGTTCAGTGATTACCTGGTTAACATGGTATAACATGGTATATTAGGTAACTACATTCTTCTCTACACAAAATTTTCTTTATTGACAGCCATTGAAAAATGGAATTGTATTCTAATGAAGTGATTCATTTTTATCAACAAAAAAGTTTTTCATTATTACATTATAGACTACTGATGAATATATATTGTAGAATACTGAGTTATGTTGTGTTTCCGATGCCGCAGCTTATGAACTGGCAATATAGTGGCACATTAGTGAAGGAGGATTGTTGTGGTGCCACAAAATTCCAAATTAATTGGTCACATGAAATTTACAGCTCAAGTGATTGGCTCAAAACGGCTGGGTTCAGGGCACTAGTGTAAGATGATTCTAATATGAATGTAGATATGGCTAAAAAAGCAGTCTAAAATGTAAAATTGGGTGATTAGGAGTATGCTCATATTTACAGCACCACCAGATAGTTAAGGGCAGAAAGCTAATAAAGTTACGTTGCCATGGAAACACCCCTTGCCAGTACAAATGTCTAAGGAAGGGAGGAGGAGTGTGGAAAAGGAGCTTGCAGAGCAATGTTTCTTTCTCTTGCGTTTTCCTTCCTTTCTCTGCCTCTCTCTTTTGCTATTCAAATCTTTTGTTATTCAATTCAAATTAGACTATGAAAAAGTATTACAATGCATGGAAACAAAAACAACAGCAATACAATAAATAAATAAATATATAAAGGAAGACAGAAGGAAAGAAAATTCCAGTTGCATATTTTGCTCACTTGGAGCATCTTTTATTATTTTTTTTTATAATCCTACATGTACACTATTAAACTATGTAATGCTGCATTTAAGACTGGTCTTAAATTTTGACAGATCTCTGGTTGATAAAGCATGTAAGCCAGCCTGTGGCTTCACTACCTACTGGGAGAAAGACTTTTGTTTCTGTTCATAAAAAGCCCCCTTGGTGAAATGCAAACAATGTTTGGCCAGGTGTTTTGCATAGTGTTGTATAATTGGGTACTTTGTGTGGGGTTGATGAATTAGATAATACACACGGAGGTTAATAACCCTAAATCAGTGACCAGCCCAAATGTGGGGCACACCTGTGTGCTTTCTAAATATACCTGACACACAAAACTAGCATCCCGATGCAGACTGCAACAGCTAGTGGGCACACTATAAATCTGAATGTAGTTTTGACACCCTACTATTACACCCCAAGAGCGGTTTAAGGAAATACAAAACAAAAGTTACAAAAAAAATAAATAAATCATATTTTGATTAATTTAGTCTATTACAATAGAATAATTTCTTCCCTGGATTTTTGTGATTGCAAAATTATAATCCAGACAGAATGAATGCAACAATCAGTGGTCATTTCCATACACTTATTTCCCATCATCCTTTTTTCAATGGTCCATTCTCTCATTGCTTCTCTTGTTTTCATTAATTAACAGGCTGTCCCACTTCACATAGCCAAGCTTAATCAAACTAACAATTAGCTGCAGGCACTTGTAGACCCTCTGATTGATAGCCACAATCCTTGGAGTTTAATTTGAGCGATTGAGTGGGTGCTTACCAGTGCTCCAATCACCCTCGGGGATGTCTTCACAAGGACATTTCAACTGTGGAGTGTCAAATTTCTGTTCTAGATTTCAAGTTTCTGCATGTTGTAGCAGGTATCAAATGAGAATGCAAGATTTTTTAATATTATTACCTGTTTTTGAAAGAAAATCTCTTATGCTCACCAAGGCTGCATTTATTTGATACAAAAATACACAAGTTGAAAACTGTTTAATATTTTTGTGGAAAATGTGATGTACTTCAGGATCCTTTGATTAGAAAGTTCAAAAGGGGAGATGGGGTCATGGGGAGAACAACACAAGACACGGGAACTAGGGATGGGCGATACCCCTTATTTTGTTTTCGATACGATACCGATATTTTTCAAGGCAGTATCGTCGATATCGATACCGATATGATACTTCTGCACTAAACTTTTAAATTATGAAATGTATTAAATTATTAAATTACTAAGAGTAAAATGGGTAATGAAAACCACTTAACTTTATGTTTAGAATGCATTTTAACCTGTATTTGATCTCAACCTATACTGAGATCAAATACAAAAAAAATACAACCATCAACGTATTTCAAAATTTTTACTTTTTTGTAACATATATCACCACATTTTATATTAGTGCTACCAGTATTACAGCATTAATATTCTAAATTGTTTGTAACATTTGAACTTTTGATTTAGTGCAGTATTTTGTCCTGTCTTTAGGGACTGCCAGTGAATGGCTGTTACCTGCATTAAATGCAACCTTTTTATTCTGACAGTGTGATTTCTATTAACATTACAGAATAGAGCATGATCAATATTATCTTTCAACATTCAATTTAAATAACTGTAATTGCACAAACTATGTAGGCTACAATTTCAGTTTGTTTATTGTGAAATAACTCTGTCCTTGTGTCCTCTGATAAGCATTGTTCAGGGCTGCCGTTCCCAAAAGCTTTAATGCTTTCTTATGATACTTTTGGGAAGCGCAGCACTGTTTGAATGCACTGTCAGAAGTGAACGAACGCTCTCTGTGATTGATTAGTTCTTGCAACATTTGCGTGTGTTCAGAAGAGCAGGAAAATAGTTCTATCCTACACAATTACTCGCTAACAAAGGTTAGTATCGATATTTTTTGTTTGAGTATCGATACTTTCGATACTCGCGTCAGTATCTATATATCGATACTTAGGATCGATACGCCCATCCCTAATGGGAACACAGGACTGAGATTACTCCCCCCTCCCCGAAGACGCGGGCGCGCCACACAACATCCAACGGGAGGGGGGGTGGCACTCTTGGGGCCCCTCAGGACAGGCTTACACGGGACATCAGGCCTCCAGAGCGGTACACGTTCTGGGACCCATGGTGGAGCAGGCTGACAAGGGAGCCATGTCGGAGCAGACTGACAAGGGAGCCATGGCGGAGCAGGCAGCTCAGAAGGCCATGGCGGGGCAGACAGTTTTCTACGGCCGAGCCTCTATAGCCCCCCCCAATTCCTTGGGGGAAATTTTTCTTGGTTCTTGAGGCCCTACGGAGGAACATTAGCTTTCTCTGGGCTTGACTTGGGGACTGGAGCCCTCTTTGGGCTGGACGTGGGAACTGGAGTCCTCCTTGGTCTGGCTGTGGGAACTGGAGCTCTCTTTGGGCTGAACGTGGGAACTGGAGTCCTCCTTGGGCTTGACGTGAACTGGAGTCCCTCTTTGGTCTGAACGTGGGAAACTGACCCTTTCTGGAGTGGACTCAGGGCTGGAGCTGGCACTGGAGTGAGTTCTGGGGCTGGAGCTGACACTGGAGTGGACTCAAGGGCTGGGACCAACAGTCCTTTTCTCCGCATTCTCCTCTTTAGAGCAGAGGTGAAGGAGACAGCTGTTGTCAGCTGAGGGCTTGGGAGATAATTGGCTGATGGGCTTGACTTGGGATTAGCTGGCGGGCTTGAGAGCTGAGCGGCCAGCGGGTTTGGCTTTGAAGCAGCCGGTGGACTTGACATATGAGCGGCCGGCGGGCTTGACTGCGAGCTGGTTCTGGATTGGGGCCGGACACTCTCCAGACACTGGAGGATTCCTTCCCTCCAGCTCAGTCCCGTGATGTCTGGGAGGCCAACGGGGCAGTAGTAATTTGCCTCGATCCAGAACAGAGAGTTAATCTTGGCGTCGTCCAACAGCATCATCACGGCTAGCCCGCAGAATTCCCGGGCGTACTCAGTGAATGGGAGATCCTTCCGGGCTAGGGCGGCGAATCGTGCGGCGGTTTCCATGACCATGGGGGAGAAACGGAAAACAAAACACTCTCGAAAATGAAACAAAAATGAGGAGAAGGGGCGCCGCTTACTTTTTTTCAGGTCCGGTATTCTGTCACGGTGCTGCTACTGTGTCGGAGCGAGGAGATGTAGCAGCATTTACAACTAGGAAAGTCTTTATTTATCCAAGGAACAAGGAACACACACGTCGCAGGGGAAAGACTAACAATACCGGACGCTAGAAATGGAAAAACACAGGGCTTAAGAAACAAGGAACTAATTGGGACACACTTGAAATCAATGAACATAATTGACACGAGGGAGAAACTAGGTCATGGGGAGAATATGGGGAGAAAAACTCAAGGCACGGGAACACAGGACTGACAATAATTGTCTTAAGTGTCCCTTTTGATTAATGTAATACATCATTGCTTAATAAATGTATTAATTTCTTTTCTTTTTTTCTTTTTAAATCTTACTTACTCCAAACTTTTGAATGGTATCACAGTTTCCACAAAAATATTAAGCAGTGCAACTATTGTCATTATTGCTAATAATAAGAAATGTTTCTTGAGCAGAAAATCTACATATTGGAATGATTTCTGAAGGATCATGTACAGATATGGCTGGCTTCAATTCAGCTTTATCATTACAGGAATAAATTACATTTTACAATATATTACAATTTAAAACAGTTATTTTAACACTGTACATATATTTTTTCTAATATTACTTTTCTATTGTTTTTTTTATTATTATTAAATAATGTACATCTGGGAAACATAAATAATTCTTTCAGAAACATTACAAATTTTAATGTTCAGTAGCCGTATAATATTATTAATCATATATATAATCATATCAAACTAAAATATATTGCTTTAATTACATATCAGTTATGTAGTAAAGAATTTGTTCACTTCATACAGCCAGTAATGGAGTTTGTGGACCAAGTACCCACATTTATATTTCCGTCCATATATTTTCTACATCTCTTGTGGGCCCTCAAAGCATACCCTCTGTTTAATAAGATATAATTTTTCCCTCAGCAAACTGAGAGCACTTAATGTCAGCATAAAACTGTGTTAGTTTAACAGCTGTCTGCACAACAATGTGAATGTGCCCGAAGCCTACACCCACCCCCCGCCAAGATCCAATCAGGGTGGAAAGGGATATGAGGACATGCTGCTTAAAAATATCTATGCATCCAATATCAAACCAAACTAGTGCTAAGTATAATAATATTGACCTGTTGCCCTCACCCCACCATACAAATTTCAAAAAGTAATTAAATTTTCCACGCATTTCATTTTATGAAGTTTCACAAGACCTTTAGACAGAACTAACATTTTCCTTGAATCTAAGCAGCCTTTTGAAAGACCAAAAATAAATCTAAATAAAATAAAATACTTTTTTTGGAAAAATTATTTTCTTAGGAGCAATAACTAGAGCATAAAAAGCACAGAGCTCATTCTTCATAAGTGACTAAAAAAGTCTTAATAGGAGAATTTTTCCAAACATCATTTTAAGTGTGTCATGCATCAAAGTACAGATAACTGCAACCTCAGTCTAAAATGTGCTTGAAGCATTCTTACAGCTATTCTTTTTTTGTTTGGGAAGTACAGTATTTGAAAAGCTTTAGGGAAAATATACTATATTTTCACTAGGAAATGTCTCTTTAAAACTTTTATGCTGTTAAGGGTCATCTTGACCTTACTTACCATCAACTATTACTATGGATTATGAACTCTTATTTAGGCCAGAAGCAACAGTTTAAGCAATAAAACACCTTAATCGTGGATTTGTTTCTTACAAACACACAAATTTTCACTTCACAAGACATTAACTGATGAACTGGATTCTTGGATTCGTGACCCTCATGAGACGGCAACCCATTACCTGTCCTCTCCATTGACATAAGATGTAATGCTACATTACTCCAAATCTGTTCAGGTTAAGAAACAAGCTCATCTACATCTTGGTTGGCCTAAGGGCGAGTAAATTTTCATTTTCAGGTGAACTCTTTCTTTAAACGTGTATTTTTGACAACTCTTTCATGGGATTCTGTCTATACAGTATTACATTCCTAAAATCAGTCCAGATTTTAAGTCCCAGTCCCTCTGTGAGAACAGCACAATCAAGACACATTTCGGTGACAGATGTAAAACTTTTTCTCTCCAAATTTGGTAATACAGAGAGATTAATGTGGCAAATCCCAAGGGCCTACAGAAAACTCCGGCATTGTTCCTGACGATGCCCTTCTCAATCCTCGCACTTTTGAAATTTTATTAGGGGATTTGTATTCTTAATGACACCTGGCCCTTGCCACTGGAGCAATGTAAATAATCCCATCACCCTGCCCAAACTCATCAAGCGCAGGCTAATCCCTTGTTTAAGGCAGTTACACTGGCTCCACCCATTAATTCCCGCTTCATAAGGACACAGCTTTGCATATATTACACTGCTATGATCTGGTGAACGCTTCCAGCGCGTCTTGAGGAATTCGCACAAGCTCGGAGAGTCAATGTCACTTCCTCCAACTGCATAAAGACCTCTGCCACATGATATCAAAGAGCCTGCAAAAACATGCACTTTTAAGTTTAAAATTTAACTTCCCATTTGTGACACATTGGTATGAGGTTCAGGCGATGGGATTTGTGTGTTCTGAGAACATAGAAGTTGGATTTAGTGCCAGAGACCTCTGGCAAACAGCCAGGCAGAAGGAGAGGGATCAGAAAAGAGTTAGCATGTGTGTGCCGTGCTTTGGGTTTAATACGTCCTCCCCGATAAGGAAACAACAACTAGTAAGTCCACTAAATATTATTTTCAAGGGCAAGGGGTTAAAACTGTGCCTGACATGGATAAATCTAGAAATATTGTTTACTTAGTGCAGTATCTAGGCTGAACATACCATTGGAAGTGAACATCTAGCTAACCTTATATGGACTTAAAATGTGTTTACATCGAAAGAATCAAGGCCATATTGCAAAATTGCAGAAACACACATTTTGCTTTCTTATTATAGAAGTGTATGATATGAAATTCCACAGCACACCAATTACAAACTGAACTTCTTTCAGATATGGCAACACAGGCATTTAATACAAATTATCTGTGACTAATGACAAGTTTTCAAGAGGGAAAAAATAATTCAAGACAAATGCAAAGCCCACATGAATGAGATCTCTAAAAGCAGAAAAGATCAAACATTTGGTGCTATATGTTCTACTTACTAAAAAATGGTCTCTATGCGCTCATAAGGCAACAAAAAAGAGAAAGAGAATAACATTTAAGTGAAAGGGGAAGAGAAGGAAACATAAGGCATGGAGGTTCCGTCAGCAAAGAATGCAGGCAAAGAGTCCCCCACTTCACCAGTCGATCCCCCCGCATTTCACGGTACAAACTGAACTTTAAAATAAGAATCACGGTTCACTGTGAAACTAGTTTAAAAGTGCTCGGCAATACCACCACTCACACACCACACACATCACACTCTCGTCCTCTCTCTCTCTCTCTCTCTGTCCCCTCACATACACTTACACACACACACACTCTCTCTCTCTCTCTCTCTCTCTGTCTCTCACACACACTCTCACACACACACTCTCTCTCGCTCTCTTTCTCTCTCTCTCACACACACACACTCTTCTCTCTCTCACACTCTCACACACACCCACTCTCTCCTCCTCCCACACTCTCCTCTCATCAACATCACACATTCACACACACACACTCTCTCACACACACTATCTCTCTCTCTCTCACTCTCACTCTCTCACTCTCTCACAGTCTCTCACACACACACTCACTCTCTCTTTCTCACACTCACACACTCACACACTCTAATAACCACACTCTCTCTCTCTCTCTCTCTCTCATCTCACATACCCTCTCACACACACCTCTTCTCTCGCTCTCCTCTCTCTCTCACACACACACTCCTCTACCACTCTCACACACACTCTCTCCCTCTCTCACATAACACTCGCACACACACACATTCTCTCTTCTCTCTCCCGCTCTCTCTCTCTCTCACACAAAACCACTCTCTAACACTCTTCACACACCACTCTCTCCTCTCTCTCTCTCTCTCCTCTCTCTCCCCCCCGTCACATACACTCCACACCCACCTCTCTAACACTCTCACACACCACACACACTCTCTTCCTCTCTCCTCATCCATGTCACGCCACACCACACCACCAAACACAAGACCACACGCTCTCTCTCTCTCCTCTATCATTCCTCTCTCACTACACTCACACACACCTCTCTCCCCTCTCACGACCACACTCTCTCCTCTCCTCCTCACATACACTCACTACACACACTCTCTACACTCTCACACACACACGCTTCTCCTCTCTCTCACAGCATCACACACACACAAACTCTCTCTCTCTCACACACACACACACACTCTCTAACCCTCTCATACAACACACACTCCTCTCTCTCCACAATAACACTCTCACACACACCTTCTCTCTCGCTCCTCTCATCTCTCACACACACACTACCCTAACACTCTCACACACACACACACTCTCTCTCTCTCCCTCTCTCTCTCTCTCTCTCTCTCTCTCTCACACTCTCTCACCCACTCTCACACACTCTCTCTCTCACACACTCCCACACACACACACAAACACACACAAGGTTTTGTGTTTTGTGAAAAGTGGGACATCCCATATGCTTAAATGGTTTTTATAAAAGGAGGGAAAGTCTGTACAGACCGTATATTCTATTGCCCTTTACCAACCCTCCCCCTAAACCTACCCCTCACAGGAGACGTTGTGCTATTTCAGATTTTCAATACACTCCATTCTGTGTTATTTATAAGCGTTTTGAAAAGTGGGGAGATGGGGTAATGTTCTGAAAAGTCACCTTCTCCTTGTAATCCCTGTCATACCTTTGTCATTATACAAATGTATGTCCTCAATTTGTCCACAAAAAACGCACACACACACACCCAGCCATTTACTTTCATATGTCCATATCTGGATTTGCTTCTCGGATATTCACACCAATACTCACATACCCTTTTTGCTCTTTCCCTATCACCTATTCTTCACATTCACACACACAGAAAAAGAGACACATACAGTGAGAGAGCAAGGGAGAGGGAGAAACAAGCTAGGGTGAAATGAGTCAGAACCTTTTTTCAAGAAAATATTTTTGCTTTACAGACAACTACAACAAGGGAGGAGACAACATAGGAGAGATGCACAAAGGAAACAAAGGGAGATAAAGAAACTGAAAGACAAGATCATCACTTGGAAACGAAGATATGAAAAGGTGAAGAAACGTAACATACGACTGCAGCGTGCAAATCTTGACAGCCCAGAAGTTAAAACAAAAAGAATTCTTCAAGGTCAGCGAGCCAACACCCAAGTCAGGAAAGCCCTGAAATATCACTTCGCTGTTTTGGGAACACTGAAATACAAATACAAAAGTTTTAAAGACACAAAGTCAAAACAAAGTCTTGCACAGCTGGTATCAGAGAAGCTGATCAAAAAATACAAATGCAAGACATACTGTAAGAAGCTCATCGGTTGTGATCCTCGAACCATCAGAAAAACAAAGCAAGTCCAAGAAACTAGCATACAGAAGGAGACTGTAAAATCTGTCAGACCATTTTTCCTCAGGGATGATGTCAGCAGACTGACTACAGGGAGGAAGAACACACTAAATTATGTTTATGTTCTTTTACTAACTGTTTTCACTAGTTGGCAAATGTATGCCAAATGTAACAATTTAGTAATTGTTAATTATAGCTGAAGAATAAAGGTGTTTGGTCTTATGTATGTCACTGGTGTTACTGTGTGTTTTTTTTCTGTCACATTCTATAAAATGTGTCACATGTGACATGATAATAATTGTACATCTATTGAATTCTGCTACACTCAAGAGTTACGATTTAAAGGATTGCATCATTACTTGTTTATAACTGTTTTTCTAATATTTTCATTGTTAAAGCACATGTTTGTGCAAAGGAACTAATATCATTCAGTCACACTTTTAACAAACCTGATTAAAATAAATAAAACATAATCTCCTTATTTGTTGCATTATCATTATTTTTATGTAACTCTGACTACATGTGCTGAAAAAAAGAGAAATAATATTTCATAAAAATAAAACCAAAGAAGTAAGGTAACACCAGAGACAAAAATATGGTACGTGTGGTCTTTAAATAAATGCACAAAAAAATATAAAAAATCATTAAGCTGTTATTTATGTGTTAAAAAACAAATTCATAAAGTAAAAAAAAAGGTAATCTATAATGGGTCCCTACATTTCCAATGTTAAAAAAAGAAATACATTTTTAAGACATCTTGCCACACAAAAAGTGGATGTTTCTGTAGAATGACGCCAATAACGAGGCCAAACAGGCGTGTCTACACCGGACGCGAGCGGCGCGGTGTGACAAAATACTATAGAACCACTGATCTAATAGAGATTTATTATATATAGATCAGTGTATAGAACTTATTAGATCTGGATGATGTCTACCTAAAGGCGGCGCGACACGACAAATCCTCGACAGTAAACTGCTGCCGCTTTCTATTTATGATGTGCTCACACAAATTTAAAATGATTTTCAACGATCGCTTTGTGGCGTCCGTGTATACAGCCTTAGCATGATGACACGACAATGGTTGCCTCCTGTGGTGACATGATGTAACCTTGCCTGTTTACATTACAGTACATAAATTTCACTTACCACATAAAAGAGTAAGAGAATGACTGAGACGATGGTGAATGATTGCAGTGCCTGAGCCATCAATTGACAAACATCTCCTCTTTTAATGTGTGGTAAGTACTTGCTGCTTCATAGTACCTAGCAACATAGTATGTCTTCGCCAATCTAATGTGAAAGATATACTAAAATGCGATCGTGTATTCAAAAGCAGTTTCAATGTCAGGTATAATAGCGGCTCCCTGATGCCTGAAATATATGTAGTATAATTACCCAATGATATAACCGCGAGGGAAAATATTGAAATATATATATTTTCCTCACGTCTCTCGT
>JADLZN010009483.1:0-21760 GCA_018155175.1 Sinocyclocheilus anophthalmus | reverse complement strand
ATCACCTGATTTTGTAAATGTGGCCAATTACATTTGCATTAAGCACCCAGTTTGCACTTGTCTATAATTTAAATTAATATCTTACATTTAAAACTTTTTTAAGAAACTAAAGTCCATGCTTAATAAAAAGTGTCAACTAAATTAAAATGTTTTTAAGAGATTGTTGTTCAATTTAGTTTTATACATTATTATATGTATATATTTTATTCTAATTTCACAAATAATAATCTCAAGGCTGACAGATTGTACATGATTCTTTGATTCTTTTCTAGTGTGGCTTTGCTGAAGTGTACTAAAAACAAACATCTTCACGTGTGTCCTCTAAACTGACCCACAACCTGATCAGTTAAAACTGACCCATGCGATACTTGAGTGTCATCTGGAGTCATCCGCCATCTCTAATGAAATCTGCTGGTTTTCTGTGCATCTGCACTGTTTTGAACTTACTGTTTGAATTCATTTACTGGATCCTTAGACTTTCCAGGAGTTCACCGGTGTAGAAGGGAAATTAAGTGATTGCAAAAACATCAAAGTAGAGTCAATGTGCAGTACTGTCAATGGCTCACTTCACTCAGATTACTCAAGGTAGACTCAATAGGCTTATTTATTGTCTGTGGTCATATGTTTGTTTTCTAACACCAGTCATTAATTTCATTGTGTGCAGAAAAATACAATGACAATAAAGGCTTTAAAATCAATTAAATAATTCAATAATTAAATCCAGAAGCTTTATTGAGAAATTTAAAACAGAAAGTCCACAAAAAAAGCTAAATCTGATGTGTCTTGAGGACTTATGGTTGCTGTGTGCAGTGTGTCTGTTAAGTCCACATGACTGTCGTAAGACATTATAATTATAAGTTTGGCACCTCACTGACTATAACGAGAAGAATTGGGGATGATGATGAGAAGTGAAGCCACTGCACCGTCCTATTGCTTTCACTAGTGATCCATAATTCGGTGAACTTAACAGTAAATCATACAATTTTTATGAGAAAACAGAAAATGAATTAATCTTTTTTTTATATCGAAGTATCCCTGGTACATTGTACACACAAGCCGGACTTAATGGTAAAGTGTTTTTATTAAGACTTGTTTAATGTTGGGAATTTCCCCTGCCTATTAAAAAAAAAAAAGTCTCATATTCATTACGTAGCAAACATCAGATGAGACATCAGATTGCACTGTATTTTATGTATGTTCATTTTTATTCTTAACAGTTTTAATTAATTTTAAATCAATTTTTGAATAATTTTATAATTTCTTGTTTTTATCATTGTGATGATTTTTTTATGATTATTTTAATTCCTTATATGTAAAGCACGTTGAATTACCATTGTGTATGAAATGTGCTATATAAATAAACTTTGCCTTTGCCTTACATTAATAATTAATTCAACATAAATGCATAACATTTCACTTCTATGGAAACTGTAATGCTAGAAGAAGATATATGAAATAGATGTTGCTCAATCAGAACATAAATAAATACACACATCATAACATCATTCAGAGAAATAACACTGACAATATACAGTACAGACTTAAAGACAAGAAGCTTTATTTCCAAGATGCTGCATGGTAAGCTTTAAATTTTAATAAAAGTGTTCCTGTGGCTCAGTGGTAGAGCATTGTGTTAGCAGTGCAAAAGGTCGTGGGCTCAATTCCAAGGGAACACACATACTGGTAAAAAAAAATGTATAGCCTGAATGCACTGTAAGTTGCTTTGGATGAAAGCGTCTGCTAAATGCATAAATATAATGCAACATAGTAACAGAGGCTTGTATTGTAAAATTAGTTGTATATTCTAATCAATTTCTGATACGAATACCAGCTATATGTTCATGTTTAATATTTCCTGCATGAAGTTATTTTGTTTTGAAGGAAAAAATAAACCCAAAAGCTGTTTGTGGTGTACCATTCATCAGTGTCTTTGCAAATCTACACAAATCTTTATCTCTATAAATAAATACACATTTGCATAGATGTGCGAACATAATCATCTGATTTTGTAAATGTAGCCAATCACATTTGCATTAAGCACCCAGTTTGCACGTCTCTATAATTTAAAATAATAGCTTACATTTACAAATAGCAGAAATAAGCCTTTTTAATGAAAGTAAAGTCCATGCTTAATACAATTTCTGTGAAAATGCACAATAGCACAAAGGGTTTGCTGTGTTTTTATCAGTTGACAGATACATTTGGCCTTGAAAAGACCATATACATAAATGATAAACTGAAGCAGGAAGCCTTGTGATAATCTGTCCATTTGCTTATCCAATCATTTCTGAGAGTCTCTGATCTAAAATCAGTGAGTATGCATAACAAGAAGAGCATATGTGAATCAAACCATTGCTTGTGTCTCGTTCTTTTTGTACTGGAAGAAATTTTCATGTCAAAGTGTAAATATATTTGCAAACACATTTATTTAATATTAAATGTGATCTATTTAGTGATCAATGTCTCCATCAGCTGGTGTTTATCTTTGGACTGAAGAAGCTTATTGAGGATGTTGGCAGGATCTTCACTGATTCCTGAACACAACACCTTCCAGACGCAGGAATAGATGTAGGAGTACGGTACACACAGTTGAGCTTGTTCTCTCCTGAACGCTGAGTCTCTCATAAGATCTCCAGTGTGGAGCAGCATCTCTCTCACATGATGGACGCTCTGCTGCAGCGCTCAGACCTGATGATGAAGGATGAAGCTTTACTTCTTGAAGCTCTAGAGAGATTATCTGAGACAAAGCTGATTAAATTAATTAAGAACAACAGAATCTTATCTGCTTCCTCTTGATCCCAGTGGATGAACTGTGTGAAATACAGTTTTCCTCAAATGTTCTCCATCAGAGTCATGAGAAAGTGATCTGTCCGAGGTTCTTCACCGCTTGCTATCTCTACGACACGGATCAAATGGAGGACGATGAGAAGGAGTATTACCAGAATCTGCACTGGAGATGAGTAGAGTGTATTTATCAATACTTCAAATCCCCAAAGCATGGCCAACATAACAGAATGCAGTCTTTCTCCACTCCTGCACACACTAGTGCTCTTTATAGAGAGCAGAAGCTGCTGTGGAAAGCCCAGGTTTTCTCTAGTGGTAGAACCAGAGCGAACATGATGTTAATGTCATTCTTTTCTTGTCAGAACAGCTATGCTAGCAGCATTTGTTTCAATGACAGGTTGATTCTCAGCCAAAAATCTAACAATATATTAGCCAACAGCTAGTCATTACTTAGTCTAATTTAATATAATGTCCTTACATGCTCGCTGCTGCTGCTCTAAATGGAATTGGAATATGGTGTTTGTCCAGTGTGAATCCTCTCATGCTGTTTTAAACACTTTGCTGTAGTAAAAGTCTTTAAATTCATACGCAAAATCACATGTACTCTCTCTAATGATATTTGTCCTTTTCGCATCATTTAGTTGATCTGATGCATTTAGTCATGTAAACGACAGTCTCTGTGTCGTTCTGTGAATGTGAGGATGTGTTCTGTGAGGAACAAAAGGTCAAAGGGTCTAGAGGAATCAGTTCTGGTTCTTGTCTCTAGGTGTGAAGAAGTCACTCCGAGGAATTCTTTAGCTTTTGTTTGCGATTTGATTTACATGTGATGAGTCATGCTGGTCCTTCTTGACCATTTACTCTTGGTCCTTGCACACATTGACAATCTCCTTCCGTGAGTTGAAATTATCAGTCAGTGTTCTTTTGTTTTAATGCTGCAAGCTGTTCAAAGAGTTGGTAGGTTAGGCTTATTTCAGGCTGGTGCTGGGATCTGATTTATGATCGTCCTGTTGTCTTGGGCCTCTTTGTGGAATTCAGCTCTTTGTGTTTCAACAACGTTCTCTTTGAATCTTAATGTATGATCGCTCTTGTTGTGGCCAAAAACAATTACTAACAAAAATAGCATCACAGAGTAAGAGGACAAGGAATCAACTTATAGTTAAGGAAGAAGTTGATTTCCTTAAAAGAGGTATGTTCATGTTTCAGCAGGTACCCTGAAGCACAACAGACCTGAAATCACACTGGAAGCAGACAGCCTTATTATACTGTTATCACCCCCACTTCTTGCAGGTTTTCCTTAAACCACACCTAGCTGTATTCAGAAAAAACAATGGTCCTTCTAACCCCCCTGGGCTTTTATTATCTTCACATCTGTGAGGTCAACAAACCCTCTGTCTTTCCTGCACTAAAGAGTTCAAAGGTTCTTTCTGATCATTTGTTTTTACTGTTTGTTTGTGTGCCTTCACACCCGTGAGGCCAGAAGTACTAACCCTTCTGTCTTTCCTGATTAAATTACCCGCACTAAATACTTCAAAGGCTCTCTGTTTTACTGTGTGATGTCTTTGTTGCATTTCAGGTGACATGCATAAAGAGAAAAACATTAATTTTCCCACTACAATTCCTCCTCTTTATCATTCTCTGATAAACGATTTGGATTCATTAACATTAGTTTTGATTATAACAACTTAAAAACACGCTTGTTTCTAATTCTAAGCAAAGTCATACATGATTATAATTGTTTCAAGTCATTTCATCACAGTTATACTCCTCATGTCTGACTTTCGTATACCTGATCATTCTTCACATTTCTGTGTAAATGTCATCACTCTCGTCACTCTCATAATCATCACATTTGTGTTCACTATCTATCGTCTTGGTCAGTTTTACTGCTTGTATGGGCGTCCCAGCCCTGACCAATCTTTGTACTGAGCTGGAAATACACCTCAATGCATGGCAAACAAAACAGAATCAGAATTCCTATCACTACAATTGGCAGAACAGTTTGAATTATCCAGTACATCCATCCTCCCCACAAAGACATAACCCATCCGGCCCACAGGTTGTCAGTCCGCTCAGGTTCTCTTACGGCCTCTCTCATGTGTTCAATTATGTTGGTTATATTATCACTGTAATCAGGAATGTTAAAACAACAAGATATCCCCAGCATCTTACACACTCCGCCCCTTTCTGCCGTAAGCATATCAAGAACTAAACGGTTTTGAATGACTGCGTCCCTCAGTTGCCTCATTTCATCACTTATTAATGTCAAAGCATTTTCTGTGCTATTGGCCATTGCTAATACCGTCCATGCTAACCCATTAATCTTGTTAATCGTTACTGCTGTACCCACCCCTAAGAAAATGGACCAACCTATATTTGCTCCTGGTGTCGTCCACGGATCAGTTAGTGTGTACCCCGCATAATGATTTGGCAAAGCCCCAGGCAAAATCTTAATGTCTCGTCTCTCCCTCTTACCTACTTTGCTTGGTAAATACACAGAAGTTCCCACATTCATCAAAGCTGGATAACAGCAACCTGACCAGTCTTTTTTTGGCAAACGGTGATAAGCTCTGTCACCACACACCCACACCGCGGCTGGTGAACTTTCATTCGGTTTGTGAAATGGACATGTGAAGTTGATTTCTTTATTGTTGATGATTGCTGTACAATTGTTCATTGTTCCGTCCTGTACGTTGATTTTAATCCTGCAGTCAGACCATCCGGTCTTTAACATTCTCGATCTGTTGAAACAGACACAAACATCACCCTGGGCATATGTTACCCTCAAAGGAGGAATTGCTATATCAGTGTTGTTGTATTGCTGTATGTGGTCACAGTCGTCAGCAGGCTGTTTAGTTGGTGTCCTTCCTTCCTCCAGGTCCACAACAGTTTTTAGCACATCAGTCATTTGTTGAGGAATAAGACACTTAGTTTCGTTGGCTGTTGCTGGCGTCAGAGGGACAGTTTTCCAGGCATGAGACATTTGCAGACACATCCAGCAGCTCGTTTTGATCTTCAGTTCCTCTTTCTGCAGTACTGCCAGCGCGCAGGCTTTGTTCCCCTGGCATTTCATCATGGCTTTCTGTACTTCAGGATATACCTGACCTTTGCTTGTGTCTCCATCCCCCATCCAGGCCAGTTCCTCTTCAGTAGCCTGTTCGACCTCAGGTGACACAGGTGACAAGAAAGGTGTCATCGTCGTTGCGGTCCATGGTCTGGCTGCCTTGACTACCATAATGTCTATTGTCTCATACCAGTCAGTCCCAGTCAAGTCCAGGGCACAGTAATACCTGCCTTGGTCAGCACCTGTTGCATGTTTCAATTCCACTCTCATCCCATACCTGTTGTTACTCAGTTTGTCTTCAGCATGCACCCGAAATCTTTCATCGTATCCTGACTTGTAGTTATAAGCGTATGCTTTCACGTCGGTCCATTTACATGGGCTTCCGCAGATGTAGAAAGGTGCGTGCTCCTCAGTATGTCCATCGCACCCGAGACAGTTCTCCTAGAATGGGTTGCACTTGAAAGTCACACTTGATCCCTCCTCTATTGTGATGGTGTTTTCGTACAGTCCTCACACCGGCTCCACTTCCATGAATGTGTCTCTTTTTGTACGTTGTCTGATGATGCTGCTTAGCACGGATGTTTCAGTCCAGTTGGTGTGTTTTTCAGCAGACCATTCTTTCAAGCTCTCAATGAAGCACAAAATTATCAAACAAAAAAGTCACTGATATCAAAGTCAAAATGAATGTAGTCTTACAAAGTCTACACATTCCTGGCAGTTTGAATGGGTACCATGGTCTTGAACGATCTTGTCTAGTGATTTCAGCTCTTTGCAATGATCAATGTCTCTGGTTGTGGCTGCACAAATGGTTTTACTCTGCACACCGGCCTTATCACTCCTCCTGAATGACCTTGCTCTTGCACTTGGTGTTTGGGCTTGATCTTGGGGCTTATTGTTGAACTTGTTGTTGCTGCTGAGACTCCTCCTCCTGTTGCCCTTCCGATATGGGCGGAACTCTCCTGCAGTGGCTGGCGTGCACCCACGTAGCTCTCTCTCCGACCTTCACCACCGTGTGTGTTATCAGCAAAACTTGGAATGGCCCTCGCCAACGTTTCGCCTTCCAGTTCTTCCTCCTCAGGTCACAAATTACCACGTAATCCCCCAGCCTGATGTAGCATGCGGAACAAACGTAGCACAGCCAAAACCTTCCTCGGGCGAAGCGTTCACATGACAGAAATGCGGGATAACAGACCAAGACATTTTTGCATTAAGTTCACCTTATTTACCCACACATCCGTTGATGGTACCTGCGTTTTTCCACCCTCTTATGTCCCATGAATGTGGTCTACCCAAAAGAGAATTCGGACTTGGGCTTAAGATTTGTTTTGACTCTCTTCTAAATTCTCAGAGACATGAAAAACAGGTTGGACGTGCATCATTAACCCATGCGAGTCGGTTTTCCTACCAAAAACTTTGCCAATTTGTTCTTGACCGTGTACTGATGTTCCCGTTCTTAGCGCCGCCGCTGGCGGCCAGCGGGCTAGGCGCAATGTGTTCTATATCAATCCTAAGAACTGACCCCACGTTTATTGCCTAATTGACAAAATGTGTTCCATTGTCAAAATTGCTTTTTTTGGGATCCCCAATCTAGGAACAACTCTGTTAGCCAGCGCCCTTTGCTTATCTGCCGCATCTGGTTTGATGTTGGGAAGGCTCGACCCTTGGACCACATGTTCAACATCACAAAAAATATTTCTGTTCCCACAAGGGTGTAATTCAATGAAATCGATCCGTAAGTACGCGTCAAACGGCCTTCTGATGGGGGCCGGTTGGGATACCACAGGGCAGTTTTGGAATGCCTCGTGCCAATTGGGTGTATTACAGATAACAAATCTTGCAAAAAATTCTAGCGAAATATTGTGAAGCCCTTGGTAAACCACAATTCTTTCATCTGTGCAATCATTCCCCCTTTTGATACATGGTCTAACCCATGTGTCAACTTAGCATAATGTTGAAAGAAATGTTTGGGTAAACAGGGCGTTCCAACAACGGATCTCCACACACTATCAACAAGGCTGCAGCCTGATGCTTTCCAGTTGTTTTTCTCAGCTCCTGTGGAAAAAGACTGCATGCCCTGTAAACAAGGAGAAATGTCAAGATTAATGTCAACTTGTGCGCAAGTGGCGCTTTTACTATTATCTTTAGTCTGATCCGCTGCCGCTGCTTTCGCAGCCATATCAGCTCTGGCATTTCCTGTTGAAATGAAACATTTATCATTAGTATGCGCTGCGCATTTACAAATCGCAATTTTGTCTGGTAACAGAATAGCTTCCAGCAGGTCCGATACCAGAGACGCGTTTAGTATAGGCCTCCCATCTGATTTCAAAAATTTTCTGTGCTTCCACAAAGCCCCAAAGTCATGCATGACCCCGAAAGCGTATCGTGAGTCTGTGTATATCGTCACACATATATCTGCCATCAGTTTACACGCTTCGGTCAATGCGACCAGTTCCGCTGCCTGCACAGAATAGTGTGATGGTAATTTGTCAGACTTCAGAGTTTCAAATTCAGTCGTTACAGCATAACCCACTTTATTCTGCCCTGTCTGTGGATCTTTCGAGGCAGACCCATCCACAAACAGGATATTGTCACAATTATCAATCGGTATGTCTAAAAGGTCTGGACGTGGTGTGCACACCTGTTCGAGCGCTGACAGACAACAGTGATGTTCCTCGCCATCCTCCTGTGTGGGCAGAAGGGTGGCAGGATTCAAAGTTGTGCATCGTTTCACAGTTATATTTGGCATGTCCAACAAAATTGTATGATACCTCAGCCATCAGGCTGTAGACAAATGTGACGTTCTCTGCTCTTGCAAAATCATGGAGACTGCGTGTGGAACCATTAAATTCAAATCAGAGTAGCCTACAAATTCTCTCGAGGCCATCACAGCTAGCTCGGCCGCTGCCACTGCTCTCAGGCAGTGCGGAAGTCCTGCAGCTACAGCGTCAAGTTTCGTTGAGAAATAAGCCACAGGTCGCAGTCTGTCACCATGAGCCTGCAAGAGAACAGAAGACATAAAACCATTATTTTCATCGACCATTTGTACAAACGGGTGGTTTATGACAGGAAGGCCTAACGTTGGAGCCATAGTTAGTTGCACTTTCATGTTATCAAATGCTTCCTCAGCCTCCCTTGTCCAAACAAGTCTGTCACATGACCTCAGCCCTTTCCCTGTCCTTAGGGCTCGTAAGGGCTGCTCAAAAATGGCATAATTAGGAATGAATGTTCTGCAGTAAGCACACATCCCCAAGAATGACAGCATCTGTCACCCCGTTTTTGTACTGGTTTTTTTTTTTTTTTTGTTTGGGGGGGGGGGGGGGGGGGGGGCACCATCTTTTATGGCACCTGCAACCGTTTCTCCGACAGTGCCTTCATTTGGTGATGTTCATTTCAAACTGGCAGAAAGCGCGCACACATTCTCTGTCCAGAAAATCTTGTCAAATTTCACACTTTCATTCTCCACACCACCAAACCAAGTTTCTTCATACTCTAAGTCTTGTTCTACTACGACATGTGACGTGCAATGCATTTTATCAGGCGTCATAAACTCTGTGTTGATTGGTGTTGTTCGATCCTTAGCCAATTTCAAAATCATCTCTGCCCAATCAACATCTTATATCTGCCATTCGTAAGCCCACTGCGGCTCAAACTTAGAACATGTCATTTGTGGTGCTTCCTCAAAGCTAATTCCATAGGAATCAGCACTGAGGGTCAAATTTAATTCACACATTAAATCTCTGGCCATTAGAGGCGCGGGACATTCGGGCGACCAGAGAAACTCATGTTTCAGAGCTCTTCCCCCCTCCGTCTCACACTCTAAGGGCTCAGTAAATTGTTCAGAGATCAAATGGCCTGAAGCCAAAGTGCTTTCATACACTTTTCCTGTCATTTTCGGCACACATGGCAAGTCACATGGTCGTAAAGTGCTCTGACACGCTCCAGAATCGACTAAAAAGTTAATTACTACTCCCTCGACTATTATTGGGTATCTTGGCATTTGAGAAAACCCTGTGCTTTTGTACATTTTTAAACATTCATCAGAAACACTGCTCAAAACTTCATCATTCACAACATTGCTCAAAACACACAAAGATTTGCAAGCAGATTCTTCATTGCAGATAGCAGACAGTAAATCAGTGTATGTGTTTGTGTTTGTGCGTGTTTTGCGTGTTAGAAATAAATGTTCACTTCCCTTTCTCGTAGTCAGCCACCGACCTCCTTGAACTGGACCATCTCATTCCTGCTCTCCGTCTCTTTCGTTTCAAACAGACCTTACATTCGGGCACGCACTGCTCCAATGCCCATCTCTCCTGCACACTCTGCATCTGGTACAGTCTCTGAGAGCATGGTCGTTCGTAGCACACACATAGCACCTCCATTTCCTTGCGTCATCTCTTCCTCTCGCCTTTTGTTGGGTTACAGGCATGTTTGGTTCACGTTGCACAACCGCCATTGTGAGTGGTTTTCTGTCTTTCTTTTCTTGCAGCTGGTCTTCGGCGTGCATCAGGGCTGACGTTAAGCGCCCGTTCTTCCACTCCACATAACTTGCCTTTGCTCCCTTTGAAATTTCTGGTCTCAGTCCTTTCAGAAAATAACCCAAAAGAAGGCTTTCTCACGTACTTGGTTTGTTTCCTCTGTCCGTAGGCTCTGTCAAGCCGCTGTGTTTTCAAAATGTTCTTCTTCGCTGTCTGTGGCAGCGAGCGCTGAGGATTTTACCGCCGCCTGCTGTACTGGCGGTATTGGTGCTCGTGAGAATTCTTGCGCTTGTAGCATGTGCACTGCTGCGTCTGCCGCTGCTCGCGCTCCTCTCGCTTCTGCTTCTGCTCGTGCTGCCGCTTGTGCTGCTACTCGTGCTGCATTTTGTGCTGGTCTTTGGAACGGAGAGCAGTCGAGATCGTGGTCCAGTTTCAGGGCTGTCAGCTCTGCCACGGGGTAGTGATGTTTATAAGCCGGCGGTGCTGACCCGATTTCGGGTGCATGTTGGAAAACACAAACACACTTTTCATTAGTAGCATTCTGCTCCGGTGGAGCTGATTTCTCACACACATTCTCTTCCACTTTTTTCATTTCATTCCTACATGCCAATTCTTTCTGCATTTGCTTTCGTCTGATTTCTCACACACATTCTCTTCCACTTTTTCCATTTCATTCCTACATGCCAATTCTTTCTGCATTTGCTTTCGTAGTAGCATTCTGATTTCTCCTAACCAACAACCTATAGTTTGCTCACATCCGTTACACACATAAAACAACCAGTTCTGGGTTTTTTTTTTTTTTTTTTTTTCTTTCTTTTCAACTGACTCTGTCACACATTCGTCTACTTTACTCAATGTCCCTTCTTCGGGAAAATCATGATATTTGATCAGCTTTTCTATGTCTAGCATACACTTATGCCCATACTTCTTTTTCATTTGACCGAAAACTGGTGTTTAAAAATGAGCTAGCTTACTGTTTGGTGATCCCATATTGGTTGATTTCTATCTCTTCTGGATCGTCTTCGTGAGCCACGTCTAATACATCTGTGAAAGTCCTTAAACGATCCGATTTTGTCACTCAAATCGGACAGGTTAGCAAAAATGATCTTGTAATTCGGCGTACTCAAAATTTCCCGTGAGGCTTCCAGCGCCTCAGATGATTCTAGTTCAACATAATCAGCTGTGGCCTTCAGTCCACCTAGATCTAGAGTTCTTCGGTATAAAAATGCTGACTCATCAGGTACAATTCACCCCTCGAAACCCTTCTTGCTCGCAGCCAAAGAGGTGGTCTACGCCACTATGTTTTTTTTTTTCGTTCACTCACCGTCATCATCGAATGACACACCATAACCCATAAAAACATACAGTCTCGTACCCGAGATGCTGTTTACTGCCACCGCGTTCTTTCTGAGCTCAGCCGAGTCCACTCTGGCCTGAAAGCAGTTGTGGCTCTTCTCTCTCAATTTTGAGGGTAAGACCAGGCTTGGTGCTCTGAGATGTCACTTCGTCAAAGCGCTCAGGAGAAAGAAACGCCGTGAGCACAGAACTCGTTTTGACACCAAAAATTTTTCTGTGGCAAAAAACAAATTACTAAAAAAATAGCGACAATACAGCGAAGAGACAAGGACTCAAAATTAAATTTAAGGAAATAAGTTATTTTCCCTAAAGAGGTACTGGTTCATGTTTCGCCGTACCCTGAAATACAAAAAACCAAAAATGAAATCACACTGAAAGCAGACAGCCTTATTGTACTGTTATCACCCCCACTTCTTGCAAGTTTTCCTTAAACAAAACCTAGTTGTTTTCAGAAAAAACAATGGTCCTTTTAACCCCCTGGGCTTTTATTATCTTCAGATCTGTGGGGTCAACAACCCCTCTGTCTTTCCTGCACTAAAGTGTTCAAAGGCTCTTTCTGATCATTTGTTTTTTTTTTACTGTGTGTTTGTGTGCCTTCACACCTGTGAGGCCAAAAGTACTAACCCCTCTGTCTTTCCTGATTAAATTAAAGCCCTAAAGACTTCAAAGGCTCTCTGTTTTACTGTGTGATGTCTTTGTTGCATTCCAGGTGACACTAAAGGGGAAAAACCATAATTTCCCAAAACATACAGTATGTGGAAAATGTGTGTTTTTGAACCTTAAACCGCATAAACAAACACATTTCATTACACCAAATACACCAAAATAATATTCTTTTTAGCAGCATCATATGACCCCTTTAAAATTTCCTTTAATATACAACGGCAAAATTATAACACTAATATTTATGGTTGCCTTAGTTTCTTCATTTTCAAACATTATATATTTTATTTTTTAAACCATCAAAATTATATGTTGGCTGAAAAATGCAGGGAGCCCTTAAGGTTTCTCATTTGTTGATAAGCGCTTCTTATTACAAATTTGTGAATAGTGGCAAGTTGCATTCCCAAATGCCTGTTAAAGTTACCTAAACTTAGATCAGATGCAGGGATGGAGATCATGTGACGCAGCATTTACTGTGAACTGAGATGCTGAAAACACCGGATCTTGAGTTGCTTATGTGTATAAATGAACACTGTGCCAAGCTGAACCCTGAAACCATTCATCAATCATGCAGCCCTACTCAAGACTCACAACTCCAGTGGGATAAAGGTATATTTACTGGCTCTCTTACCTTCTTTAGGACTGAAATGAATCAGTTTGCCCTTTATGTTGACTGGAGTGGGCTTGAAGTTGCATTTTCCTGGAGGAGCCCTCCTAAACAGTGAAAAAAATTTTTTCACAGCTGTTGAAATCTAAAGTTCAAAACCATACCTTACACCCTACAGTACATAACAGGGTAAACATCACTATTAGTATTGCTCATGTGAGTGAATAAATGACAGGGTTGTTATTTTATGTAAACTATTCCTTAAATATTGCTTCAGAAAAGCAATCTCGCTTTATTTTGGACATTGTGAGAGGTATTTTGATATACCACTAAAGGATTCAAAAGTGTGCGGCCAGTAAGATTTTAAATATAGAAAAATACAGTAAAAACGGTCAAAAATGTGAAATATTTTTACGAATTTAAATATCTGTTTTCTACATGAATATGTTTTAAAATGTAATTTACTCCTGCGACCAAAGCTGAAAGTTTCAGCACATTATCAGTCTTCAGTGTCACATGATCCTTCAGAAATATTTATATTGATGATTTGACTGCCCTGAGAAAAATTTAAGAAAAACAGTCAATATTTTTGTGGAATACTGTGGACTTGTATTTTTCAGGTTCACAGATGAAGTAGAAAGTCCAAAAGGCCAGCATTTATTTGAAATAGAAATCTTTTGCCACATAAATGTATTTACTGTCACTTCTGACCAATTTAATGCATCCTTGCTGAATATTAAAAGCCCTGTCCATTCCTAATATAATGCAGTATGTGTACCTGGAGGGATCCACTATCTTATACACGACTCCTGCTCTGGCTGTGGCGCTGGCCGCTCCGGTCGCAAGGAAGAAAAGCTCACCTGAAACACAGACGACAGAGATGAGTGTGAGAGTGTGTTACACTGAAGAACAATAAAAAGACGTTTGCATAAAGCAGTCAAAACACAGAGCCGCTCTCATGTTACCTGCCTCATCTTCACCAAATGATATGATGTACTTGTAGTAGCTGTTTATTAGTTTAGGGAAACTGCATGTTTTGTCAGCGCCCATACAGATCTCCTTATAGCTCCACTTTCCAGTCTCAGGGTTCTCCTTTAGGGACATCAGTCGCCTAGGATGCACAGAATGGGAAGAGTGTGATTTAATCAGTACATAGTAAATCTATGAATATGGAAATAATGCAAGTCATACGGGGATAAGTACACATGCATATTTTTGTGTTGATGATGTAGAAACAATTTTTCTCAGAAATTGCTAGTAAATGTCACTATTAATTATAAAGAGACTAAGTAACGCATTGAATTATACTGGACTGTAATTCATGAAGTAAGGTCCATACAGTAGAGAATACATGCATACCCACTCATAAAATCCCCAAAGATGTACAGGCCATTAAGATTGGGCATCTGGCAGCCTCTGTAGATGTAGCCGCCAGTGACAGACTTGCCGATTTTATGTGGGTAAGCAAAAATCGGAAGGATATCATCTTGGGTAAAAGTGAACAAAAAAAACAAAAACAGTTTAGATGTTTGCTCTCATATACTCTTCAACATAATTTTTAATGAGAATAAAATGACAGGCTGTGATGTAGTTTGATTATATACTAGCCTGCATGTGAGATTGTCTTATCTAATACAACAAATGCAATACTTCAACACTGATGAATAATTTTTTGAGAGTGCATGAAATGTGTTAACATCTTTAACTGTCAGAAAACAACATAGAAACACAACAGTAAGCAATATTGCCTTAAAAAAATACATTTATAGAATTTGAAAAAGACTTGAACAAAAAAGAAAATGTGCTCTCCTCTGTGGTAGGTACAAATGAGTGTGTTGGTCTGTCATCAGATTTGGAGAAATGTAGCATTGCATCCGTGTCTCAGCAATGGATGCTCTGCAGAGAATGGAGGTAAGCCGTACAAGAGATAAAAATCAGAGTCCACAAAAACAGGCTGATAAAGAACATCACGAAAAAAAATCCACATGATAAAATGAGGAGTCCCTAATCATAATAACGCTCCCCAGTGAAAAGGTTTGGGTGAATCAGGAGAGAAATGCTGCACAGATAAGTACACGTTTTTAAAAAGCTCTAATAAACCCATTGTGGCTGGATTTTGATGAGAGAGACAACATGAGATGCACTTTTCACTGGAGGAAGCATTATTATGGATTATAAAGTCTTTTACATGTATGTAGTCATTTAGTCGATTACTTGTGGATTATTGTATCAGCTGTTTGGACTCTCATTCCGAAGGCACCCATTCACTGCAGAGCATCCATCGCTGGACAAGATGCAAGCTACATCTCTCCAAATTGAGGCAGAAAACAAATCATACTGATCTTGGACAGCATGAAGGTGAGTATATTTCAAGCATCATAATCATTTGAGGAATACGCTCTTAGAATTAGACAATATATGAAGAACATGGTAGTTAATTTCACATTTTAAAAGTTTGTGAATTGGCCGATTATGTAAGCATAAATAGACTACATGAAAGGCTTGCTCACTGAGTGATGAGTTGGTGCAGAGTTTCTTGTCATAACAAGAGAAGCCCTCCTTTGCCCTCCATCCATAGTTCCCTCCTTTTTCGATGAGATCCACTTCCTCGTATTTATTCTGCCCGACGTCCCCGCAGAGCATTCTGCCGCGGCCCTGAGCGCTGACCGGATCGCCTCTGTCGATGGAGCACCTCCACATGTTCCTCACACCATAGGCGTAGATCTCTGGCCTCGCGTCCCTCTCTCCCACAAAAGGGTTGTCTGGTGGGATACTGTAGGGGGCGCCATAGTCATTGTTGTCTACATCGATTCGCAGGACCTTGCCTAGAAGAGTGGACCTGTAAAACACCAGTGCTTGTTTTTACACAGGTTTTTTTTGCGCTGCATGCAGAGGCGTTTGTGTAACATTAAAATAAGAATGTGTGCTTAGGATTGCATTCATAAGACTACAGTTTTAACCTGCCCTATAAACATTTGCACCATCTGCTGTTGCTTTCTCACTCAACCGCATCCTCTCAACCTCACGTAGCCCACAATGCCCCTGTGTCAATATTGACCCTGGCATGGCTCTGAACCGTCTGTGAAGGGCCTCTTCACTCATGTTCCCTCCTGTGAAAAGAGCTGGAGCGACTCCTGGCTTAGATCTGTCCTTCATTCACTGTATCTTAATATTTTCTGCTTTGTTGTTTTTATCTGTTGTTTTTGGCTGATTTAGAAAGCGTGAAAGATCTTCTAGCACCGCAGAACAGAACAAACAAACATCTAATCACCGTGGGTTACATTTATGGATTAAAACATTGAGACAAGCCAACTTCAGATCAAAGGTTAATACACTGCAAAAAATGCTTTTCTTACTTAGTTTTTTTTTTTTGTCTTGTTTCAACCAAAATATCTAAAAAGTCTTAAATCAATAAGGATTTTCTAGACAAGTAAAAATGACTGTCTTGTTTTCAGACGTTTTTTGCCGTAAACAAGCTCAAATAATCTCGTTTTCTGTTTGATATATTAAGAATATTTGCCTTACACCATTGGCTAGATAATTTTTGCTTTTTTCTAAGCAAAAAACACTTAATTTTGACTTGTTTTTTTTCTCTGAAAACAAGACAATAATTTGTACTTATCTGGAAAGTCCTTCTTGATTTAAGACTTTTGAATTTTTAAAATATCTTGTATTTTTTATAAGTTTTTTTTTGTCTTGTTATCAGGCCAAAATAATAAGTAGAAAAAGCATTTTTGCAGTGTACTTTTTTAGGACAAAAAAACGCAACAAACAAGGGCGCAAAATCCAATGGGTCAAAATAACAGCTAATAATAAAACCAAAATAGCTGATATGGCTTTGTGCCAGTTATCAAATAGCAAAAGATATTTATGCATGCACGCTATTTATTTATTAGTGCATTTTTATGCAGCAAGGCAGTTAGATTGTTGTTTTTTATATATTAAGTGTGGGCAAAGTATTTATTTCCGCGATTCCACGGCGTCATGTTTCTTTTTCATATGCACTAAACTATCACACGCAAAACTGAGATAGAAACTATATAGACATATTATACAAAAATATGTGTATTAAAATGTAATAATTAAAATGCAATTCAAAATATTAATAAAAAACCAACAATGTATACCAGTGCACTGCCTTCCCCAAAGGAATAAATTAAATCAAGGATGACTAAATAAATCCACCATAACACATGACATTGTTAAATGTAGACAAGTGTTAATTTGATAGTGATTAGCTATACTGTAATGCAGATGCATCTGCTCCTTGTGATCATATATTCTGAATGCTAGCTTTGCCCAAACAGCTAGAGAGGATTGGACACGAGAATAAAACTGAAATTGATAAGGCTGGTTAGCATACTCTAGTTAACCTCTGCTTATAACTACACTTTTCTGTGAGCTCAAAGCATTGCATGTAACCACATATTAACAGATATACAAAGCAACTGGAACGGAGTGCCCAA
Organism: Sinocyclocheilus anophthalmus; assembly: GCA_018155175.1. NCBI lineage: Eukaryota > Metazoa > Chordata > Actinopteri > Cypriniformes > Cyprinidae > Sinocyclocheilus > Sinocyclocheilus anophthalmus. The sequence continues at coordinate 4,348 of JADLZN010009483.1, read as the reverse complement.
AGTGTATTTAAAAGTTACTGTGATGCTGATCATGCTGCTATAAGGTTTTAAGCTTGTCCATAAAGAGCTAACAGTGTGATGAGACTGAACCTCCACATTCAACATGTAGTGTCAATATAGTGTGCGTCTCTGCTCGTCATCGGCAGCAGGACTCCAAGACCGCTGTGGCTCTGTCAGCTCTCTCTATAAGAATGAAAGGCTCGCTGTGCGCTTGTGAAGCTGTGAGTGTATATTCACCAGGCTCTGCAGCGCTGCTTATGTCACGGGGGAAAGCAGGGCGGCAGAGCCAAGGCTAATATTGTGAGGCTGTGTGTCTGTCTGGCTAAATGTGCATTACTCAACCGGGGCAAATCAACGTCAAAATCTGAACCTGAATAATGCAATGACACAAACATCATTAAAATACCAATAAAGTGATCCATCCACATCTTTTGAAAACATACTATATATTTTTTGTAGGTTTTGGACTTTTTTTGATGGTGATTTTTTTATCCTATACTTGAAGCTTGACTGCAGCAGAATGGAAAAGAGCAGCTAATTCATTCAACAAAATATATTTTATTATGTTCCACGGAAGAAAGACAAGCATAAGGAATTGGAAGGACATGAGGATAAGTAAATACAGATTTTTTTTTTGTATTGCATTATCCCCTTAAAAGCTGAATTTGCTTCATTATTTTTAATTGTAGAATACAACAATAAGAGTTTTTTTAGCCATTTACAGTCAAAATGATCCTTAAAAAAAAAAAAATGTATATATAGAATATTAAAGTGCTGTGGTGGCTATGTGGTGTGTGGGCTGTGACTAATAGTAGAATAACATTACGGGGCTATGGAAGTCATTTTCACACAATCTTAACACATAATGATATGATATGAATGCATTGGAGATGAGACAATGAAATGAATGCATGCAAATGAATATCGTTAACATAATATCTGAAAGTAACACAACTATTTACAGAGCGTCTTAAGGAAAAAAACATTTGCAACACAATCACAATCTCAGATGTTCAGGTTAGTAAGATCATCATACGGTGCGAATTTGAGTTTTTTCCTAAAGAATTTTAAGTTTATATCTTGAATTAAGAGAAATAAACATAATCAAAGCTTGTAAAAATACAGTCAAGATTACTTTTTTTTTTTGTTGACTCCAATTTTTTTCTGTGTTGGAAACAGCGCTTCAGTAGTAGCAGATATGATAATGTGACAGCGTTTGACACTGACTATCAATGTAATGATAATTTCAGTACACAAAATACAGAGTTAAAAATAGTTGTTAGTCGTAAAAGGCAAGTGTGTAACAAAGTAAAGATAAAATAAGATATGTCATTTAATTGTTTTGAGGACATTCCCAAACTCTTCCGAATGAGGTTATCCGCGTTGCCCCCCACCGGTTTCTTCCTACTGTATATGTTGTCAGTAATTCCATCATACCCCAAACAGCAGTTGACCTCGATTGTGGGTTGTGCCAGGCAGCCTCATCAAATATAGAAGGCTGTCGGGAACGCAAAAGTTATAGCGCTTCTCGATAGTGAAACATTCAATCAAAGCATGATAAAAATGGTGAAAATCACACATCTAAGAGAAAGTCTTTTATTTCAGAATATGTTCATTTTGAGCTGCTGATTAATCAAATAATGTATCCTTTCCTGCAGCTTTGGACAAAAGCATCTGCCAAACATGTAAATAAAGCTAGATTCTGGGCTCTCTTTTGACACCTGTATGTTAAATATAAAATGGCAAGAGGAAGTCACTTTTTTTTTTTTTTGTGCACTTCAACAGCATTTTTGGTTTGTGGTTCAGAGCAGATCTGAACAGCTACACAAATATCACTACAAGATATAAAGTATAGCCTATTCAAATTAACGTTTTTTTTTATCAAGTATCTGCCACCATAATTTCTGGAACACACATGGATGAATGATGGAAGAATATTTGAGGTGAAGGAAGATTATTATAATGAGTTTTTTATTTACGGATTTATTTGTTCCTAATAAAAAATAAAAATAAATCAGTGTTCCTTAGTGTAATTTTAAGCTTAAATGACAGCATTTGATGCATACTGCCAGTTACAGAAAAAAATAATAAATAAATAAATCAATTTGAATCAAAATTATCAGTTTAGAGTATGGCACCAATTTTAAAACTTTAAAAATTGTTTTTTAACCTTTATGCCTATTAAATATTGCACTTTACTATCAAGTATAATGTATTTTTTATAAAAAAGTACTCTCAATTATTGATCATTTCAGTTAAATGAATGTACTATATATTTGTTCAATGTTTTTTGTTTAATATTTTGTATTTTTAGGGTATATACCAAATAATATTTATGAAAGGGCCAATTTAACCTTTTTTTATGATACTAAATTATATTTATTGAAGGATATTTAACTTTTTGCATTACGGTTCAATGATATTGTCCTCCTCACATAAAGAAAGTTTCACGTTTTGTACCATTGCTGATAAAGTTCAAAAAAGAGGTTTGTGTGTGTTGTGATATATATCTATATTATATATATATATACTATATATATATATTTTAATTTTATAAATTTTTTGTCTATACAGAGAGGTATATGTGGCTTTTGTGATATGAAGACTTATAAAAATAAATAAATGAATATAAATAAAAAATACTCTCAGAAATTGGAATACCAAAATATATTAAAAATAAAGTTTTTAACCATGAAATATGCGGGTCGAGTTGAGTGGAACATAATATATCCCATATCGGTCTCTCACCTTTCTGAGGAGTGATCCAGCATATTCATATCCGAATCAGACACCAGAAACTCACTGATGCGAATCTTCTCCTGCTTCTTCACAGACACCGAGTAGTAAACGTAGGCCTTTTTCACCTTTGTGAAGCGAGGGTGCAGTGCGATGCACAGCAACCCTCGCTCATCTCCGGCCCAAGGTGAGGTCAGAACCGCCCGGGTCAGGTTCAGGAAGGGCCTGTCGATCCGAGAACCGTTGGCCAGGTAAGTCCACACGTAACCCAGCTGCTCCGCCACGAAGAAGCGGTGCGTGCCGTCATTGGCGTGTACCATCGCCACAGGATTGCGAAGCCCATTCGCCACTTCTTCCAGGCATAACCGAATGCAGCCCTGCGGATCCGCCTTCACGTCTCCCAGGTCGGCATTGAGCTCGGCGTTGGAGAGGACGTTTGGGTAGCAGTACTCGGGATCTTTCAGCTCTAGATATTTGCAGAACTTGCTCCGGTCTTCTTCGATAGCATGCGTTTCGTTGTTGTCGATCAGAAGGCTGAGAGTGTAACGGCAGTGGAGCCAGAAATCCTCGCAGTAGTTTCGGCAGAGGCCGGGAAGCTCCCGCATCGGGGTGTTTGCGTCTTCTGCATCGTACAGATGCGCTGCGTAAGGAGAGCATTCCTGAAACAAACAAATCAAAGCATGGACATTTCTTCAACAGTGATCTATGAATCCTAAAGCCTCTCTAACAGTGACAGTCCCAGACAGATTCAGCTTTACGTTGACCACATTAAAAGTGTCACATTAGTGAAAGTTTGTCTAAAGCTCTATTACCTATTATTCATTAGTGTAGTGATATACTGTATTATACCCTTGGTATCGAATTGACTGGATTTCGGAATGCTTGGAGGTATGCAGGTGCAGGTACAGTGTTTATGCACAGCTAGCCATGCATTATCCCTTACTTAAGCACGGTGATACAGTTGTGGTGGGAAAATTCACAGCATGAATGTACCCAAAAGGAAAGAGAACGACAATAGTGTGTAGACAGAACACTTTGGGTTTCTAAAGTCGTGCAAACTCATCACACATATCTACATATTTGGTTTTTCATGTAAAAAAGAAAGATAGAAAGAAAAAGCATTAAAGGTCTGGATCCTCAAACGTGAATGTTCTGAGCAAAGATGACCGAAAATCCACTGGTGTAGGTGTGCTTAAACTTTAAACTATTAAGTGTTAAGCATGAGTATGAGACTTTATGACAGTTAGTTATATAAAAAAGGAAAAATATTTTAAAACTTTAGTTTAAAACGCATATGCCAAGGTCTTAGAAATGCATGTATATTTTATTTGTTGATGGCAATGTTAAATGTTCAATTGTCAGTTTTTGAAAAAACCTCTATGCCACATGCCATTTTTCTTACACACTGAATACAAGCGTACATATCTTAATTATTACTTTCGAAAATACATTTTCGAACGATCTGATATGCATTTTTACTGTTTTATGTTTTTGTTCCGCATTTCTGTGCACGATAGGTTTTGTTAAGCCAAGCAGTTTTAAAAAAAGGTTTTCTTTTCAAGATTTTTTTTTTGATGTGGATTCTTCTGAGGGTTTTTTTTTTTTTGCAACA
>JADLZN010009482.1:67500-189188 GCA_018155175.1 Sinocyclocheilus anophthalmus | reverse complement strand
CTCTCATTAGAGTTGCAAATGACCTGCTCTTATCATCCGATCGTGGCTGTATCTCTCTATTAGTGCTACTCGATCTATCGACACTATCAACCCCAACATTATTTTGAATAGACTAGAAAACTTTGCTGGCATTAATGGAAGTGCATTAGCATGGTTCAAATCTTACTTATCTGACCATCATCAATTCGCAACAGTGAATGAAGAAGTATCATATCGATCACAAGTGCCGTATGGAGTACCACAAGGCTCAGTACTAGGGCCGTTACTCTTCACGTTTTACATGTTACCCTTGGGAAATATCATCAAGAAACATGGTGTTAGCATTCACTCTTATGCTGATGATACTTAGCTCTATATTTCTTCACGGCCCGGCAAAAAAAAAATACCAATTTGAAAAACTAATGGAATGCATAGTTGATATTAAAAAAATCTGGATGGCTAGTAATGTCCTACTGCTAACAAAAAACAGAGGTGTTAATTATTGGACCTAAAAACTCTGCATGTAATAACCTGGAACATTTTCTAAGACTTGATGGCTGCTCTGTCATTTCTTCATCAGTTAGGAACCTATGTGTGCTGTTTGATAACAATCTTTCCTTTGATAGCCACATTTCATTTGTAAAACTGAATTTTTCTATCTTACAAATATATCTAAATTACGACCTATGCTCAATGTCAAATGCAGAAATGTTAAATCATGCGTTCATGACCTCAAGGTTAGAATATTGTAATGCTTTATTGGGTGGTTGACCTGTGCACTTCATAAACAAACTCCAGCTGGTCCAAAAAGCAGCAACTAGAGTTCTTACTAGAACAAGGAAGTATGACCATATTAGCCCGGTTCTGTCAACACTGCAATGGCTACCTATTAAACATCATATAGATTTTAAAATATTGCTTATTACTTATAAATCCCTGAATGGTTTAGAACCTCAGTATTTGAACGAGCTCTTATTGCATTACAGTCCTTCTCTGCTGTGATCTCAAAACTCTGGCCATTTTTGATAATACCTAGAATATCAAAATCAACTGCGGGCAGCAGATCCTTTTCCTATTTAGTGCCCAGACTCTGGAAAAATCTACCTAGTGTTGTTCGGGAGGCAGACAGGCTCTGTCAGTTTAAATCTAGATTAAAGACCATCTCTTTAACCTGGCTTACACAACTGTACACCCACGGTGATTGTTAGAAGATTGGCATCTACTGTACACTATTATTAGTCTGTTTCATTTTTATTCCGAGGTCACCGTAGCCACCAAATCCAGTCTGTATCCAGATCAGATGATGGATCAGCACCTAGAGATGACCTCTACAGCCATGAATGTCAGTGGAGACCAGGACAACTAGATGAGCCCTAGAGACAGATCTCCTCTGAAGACCTCATCACCTAGACGGCCATTGGCACAGATCCTCAGCAAAGACCACAAGAACCAGACGAGTCCTTTGCACAGACCAGCTTCGGCTCCTTCACCATGCGATGTCCCACGTGGAGGGAACTAGATGGATGTTCCGAGTGATGCCAGTTCACAATCTGACTTTGCTGCAGCCTGGAAATGAACTGCTGGTTTCGTCTGGCCAGAGGAAACCTGGCCCCCCGACTGAGCTGGTTTCTCCCAAGGTTTTTTTTCTTCATTCTGTCACCGATGGAGTTTTGGTTCCTTGGCACTGCCACCTTTGGCTTGCTTAGTTGGGGACACTTAATATCTGTCAATATCATGGCCTTGATTGCACAGACCAGGGGCAAGGCAAGTTCCAGCGGCTCTCCAGGACCGAACCTGCCTACCCCTGGCACAGACACTATTGGAAGAGAACTGAACTGAGCTGTACGATGACATCACTGAATAAATGATGAACTGACTTTAACTGAAAAACTGACTGTTTACTATTGTCCTCTTTTTAGAGCTTCTATTGCAGAATTACATTTTATTTGTGTTATTGACACACTATTTTCCTGTTTAACACTGTAAACATGCTTTGACACCCTCTGTTTTGTTGTAAGTGACTATATAAATAAAGTAATGTGACACACACAACACACACACACACACCACACATATCTTTGTCTGTGGAGTTCTGCTCTCGTTCTCTGCCGTTCATTCGTCGACCTCTTCTTCTGTCTACATCAGGCGTTCACACAGCAGACAGTCACACTCGTTTCAGGCTTAGTTTAATCCTCGATCGCTTTCTTAAGAACTTTAATTACCTCCGGCGCTCTTCCTGTAGATCTGTGCTAATGCGACCGGCTTACACTGACAGTTTAACAGCCCCGCGCTTCCCATGAGCCTCGGCTGCAGATTTGGAGCGGGCCGGTTCATTCTCCAACTTCTCTAATGCAAAGTTGGACATTCAGATGAAAGTTGGCACTGGGTGTTATTAAGTGGTGCGAGCACTTGCGTTTGGGTGTCTGAGGCGCAGGACATTATTTTCCAACGACACATCTTTCATCTTTAGCGCGTCTCTCCATCTAGAGGCCGCGTGTCTGCTGTCGTATATCTGCTCTGCTTCTGATCGTCCTCCTCTCCTCTGCCCAACACTGATCGCCCCCCGTGAGTTATAGTCACTTTTCGATAATCAATCCTCAGGGATACGAGTCCAGCGTGTCCCATAAAGCACTAATTTATGGAGCTGCTGGAAATTGCAGCGTTCTCTGGTCGCCTTTCCTCATCCCGACCTGTCACAGATATCACTCTTTGATATACTAGCATCATCTGCAGCTCTCTCTCTCTCTCTCAGTGAAGTTCTGCTGCTCTTAAAGTCTCTTTTTAGCATGCCTTTATGTGTTTATCTGTGGATACATGCTGTCATTTGTCTATTCATTGCAGCTAGTCTTCTGGCTCGTTTCACTTTCATACACTTGGTGATTTTCCTCTCTCTGCAAGGAAACTAATGGTAAACAGTGGGTAATACAATGCAACAGTCTGGTTTCAGAGGTACAAATCCATTCATTTTCTCCATAACAATAACATATAAAGCTTTCAGCACAGACCTACTCTGAGCTCAGAATCTGTTAAATGATGAAATATACTTCTGGTTATGAGAGTTTTAACTTTACAATATGCTGCGTTCAACACTCAACACTAAAATCCATCAGTCAGAATCACTAGTACCACAGAAATCCAACTGCACCAATCGATATATTTTTTTTTTTTTTTTTTTTTTTTTTTTTTTTTTTTTTTTTTTTTTTTTTTTTTTTTTTTTTTTTTTAGTTTTTTTTTTTTTTTTTTTTAACCACTGAACTGAGTCTCTTCTAAATCTTAAACTACTTACATATTTGCATTGATCACACTATCCACAATAAAACTGCTGTCATCCCTATTGCTTTTATAAAAACAATTACCCCATAATAAAAACACAAGTACCCTTGTGAAAAAGAAGTGTGGGTAACACTTAATTTTACAATTTCCTTGTTACACATGTTGCATGTTCTTATTATAGTAATAACAGTAAATTATGCATAATAACATGCAACTAAACCTAAATCAAACTTTAAGTAACCATAAAGTATGTCGGGACATGTAAAGATAAAATAGTACTCATAGTAATGGTGTAATTACACTGTAATAAGTGTAACATAGTATGGAATAGCCTTGCCAGGGGACGTTCAAGCTTAAAGTATTTATTTAAAAAAAACTGTACTTGCAGATAATATAATATAAATGAAATAAAAGGCCACTTAATTGACTTAATTGTTTCTTACCACACTTAAGTCTACTTTTAAAAAGTCCACTTTGTAATAATGTCAAATTCTGCTTTTAGGTGCATCCAAATAAGCACTCTGAAGTTTAACTATTTGCATTTAATAAAAATGTAAACAGTATAATACGTTTTCAGTAAGTGTCCAAAAAAAACCAGTACATTAAGTTCACACTTAAGCAAATAATTTTACTTCCATAATGAACACTTTTTTTTCAAAAGTGCATTTCTTTTCATAAGGGCAGCCACACAAATCTTCATAAAATAATCTGAATCATCAGGTTAATGACGAGTCTTTCTTCCAGCAGAACATCTATGTAAACTAAGGTCAATGTCTGCTCTATGTAGTGCTGTACAGTGACATATAGACGAGTGTTTCAGCTCACTAACTAATACTGGTGTATTTTAGCATGACTGAAACTCTCTACTGACAAATCTGTATTGAATTTTCCCTTGTACTATTGTGTTTTCGCAAATTTTTAAATACCCTTTCTTGCTTTGAATGTTGCTGTGTTATTCATCTCAGAGCTGATTTTGTCTTATTGCTCTCTAGAGGCCACAGCACTGCTGAAATACGCTCTATTCACTGATTGTAGTCTCGCTAACCCTTAACCCCACATCTGCACATGCCGCTTTGAAACATTATCAGCCAGTCAAATGTCTGCGCCGTGCTCGCTCACTTTCTTAAAGCTTCAGCGGCTCTCAGTCTCAGATCTTCTCTTGAGCCGTGTGTTAATCTGCTCATGTCTCATCACTGACGGAGATTCGCCTCATTTCTCTATTTCACGTCTTCAGTCCTGCTGGGATATTTATAATTCCTTTAACCACTCAAAGCTTTAAGCCCTTCAAACTTGAAATGGACTTCTTTAAAATCTTTATGTGTAAGTGCTGGAAAAACTTTCATGCCCTTATATTGTGTGTTATTCAGTAGAGTGCGTTCAGGTTGAACGTTTGCATCAATTGTCTTTGCACACACATATGAAGAGATTTTAGTTTTTTAGTAAGTATTCAGATTTTAGTAAGAATGCATATGTTCTTATGGTTTGGCAAATAGACCGTCAGGTGAGTACAACATTCATACTATTCAACCTTTACTGTTAATGTATAGGAATGCCTGTGTGTTCTGTCATTTGATGTGCTGCACATGCTGAAGATCAGACTGTGTGTATATTTAGTTTCTCTGTCATTTCTCTAACACCCATCTGAAGTTTACGGATCAGAGATGCTCCTCACCTCCCTGCTCACAGAGCTGCTGTGCCAGAGCGTCCTTGAAGATGATCTGTCCTCGGTGCGTCGCTGTGGCCCTGAGGGACAACAGACCGAGAGAAAGAGAGAAATATTACAGAGCGTCAGCCAGCAGAAGGAGAGGAGAGCGATAACCTGCCCATTACCTAAAAGAAGATGAAGTGTTTCTGCTGGAAGTGGATAAAAATTCTGGAGGAGAACTGAAATCTGGCTGTAGGTCTTCATGTCAGAGACAGCGATCAGAGGTCAAGAGGTCAGGAGGAGGCTTTATGAGCTGCTAGGAGCATCTTTATAGACAGCAGTCTCATTGCATTGGCATAAACCGGGGTACGGGATCGATTTATACTTACGCCTCAAACCTACAGAGCAGACTGACAAAAATATGTTCTAAAATATGTTGGAATATTTTGATAATGTTCCCATTAAGTTATGAAAACATTAATTTGGAATGTTCTCTAAATGTTCAAAACGTGCAGTTTTTACAATATAAAGTTCTGTCATGAAACTGTAGATGGCGCAGTCCAATAGGTCAAACTCAATCTGACGTAATAATATCATTGTCACATGGCTGCTGATTGGTTCTCTCCTGTATCGGTTGCAATGAGCTCGCTGCTCAACATTCAATTATATGACTAGTGCTTGCCGTAGCAGTTGAGCTTGCTTCAGAAACCCTCCACCTTCCCCAGTTCCACCTGTATAGATCTGCTATGGGGGGATTCATGTATGCTACATGGGGGTTATTTATATATGTTATATGTGCAGCAGCAATATTCCTTACATGCTCACAGCAAAAATGTTGTGGATGTATTAGCGAGTCTCAGTACTTGCTCTGCCGCAGCAGATCCATTTCACCAAGACCAAATACATCCACATTGTCATGTACATTACCATGCAAATCCCTCCGAAAGTTGTCATGACACAAATGTTTTTAAGGAGTTTTATTGGTTATATGAATGTTACAGGAACAACCATTTTTTTAATTCAACGTTTTGTGAATGTTACAACTGAATGTTCTGAAACCAATAGTAACATAAATTACTTAGCGTCCAACAAAAATATTTCAGAAATAAAATGATCCATGGACAATGTATAAATAATGCTTTTGTGCTGACGTTTTGAGAGCATTATTAAAGACTAGAAAACTCTCCCTCAAAAAAAATTAAAAAGGTTCTAAGTTTTGCTAATGTTTCACTAAGTTATGAAAACATTCTGATCGTTCGCTGCCTGCCCTGACCTTCACCTGTTTTTGGATTTCCCTTTTGGATTACCTTGTTTGCTACTGTTTGCTGGTACTGTACTTTTTAATATTTTTTTTTATTAAAGCCTGTATTTGGATCCACATCTCTGTTGTCACGACTCCCTATGTTACATTTTTTTGGATTTACAGCTCAAACAAAAAGCTTCTTTGAGTTTTTATGGAAAGTGTGTGAAAATGGTGATATAAGCATATAAAGCAAAATACAAAGAGAGACTAATAGATCTGATTGATTTCATTCATCGCTTGATGGCCTGTTTTATTTCAAGTTTACTTTCAAACAGTGAGGGGGGGGGGGGGATCACAAAAGCATTTAACTTTCCAAAGCTTCCAAAGTTCCCAGCCAATACTTTTGGTCAGAATATACAGTATTCTCCTGTGTCTGGTGTTGATTCCTTCACCTTTGTGTTCGTCACCAGTCTTTTCATTTTATTAAAGAATGAATCATTTGTAACAGAAGCTTAAGCGGAGCATGTGGATATAATTCAGCCATAGCGGAGTGTATTAATAGCAGCTCTCGTGACCCGCGTGTCCACACACACACACAGACACACACACCCGCTGTGGGCTTTCACAGACTTTTGGCTCTCCTTACGCCTCCTCCTCGCTCAACATCTCACCTCATCTCAGATAAAGACCTGCAGCAGCTCCTACAGTTCAGTCTTCTGTGTTCTGTGACCTTTGGCTCAGCTCTACAGCATTCGCTGATGGAGGTTTTGTGCTGCTTTCCTTCCTTTTAGAGACATGAATAGCTGTTTGCTTTAGAACTGCACAGGTCGTCCTGTAGCTCCATTAACCACATGTAAGACCGCTGGTGATCTGCTGTTTACCACAGAACCTGGTTTTAGACTTTTACATTTCATCATTTCACAGATGCCTTCCTCCATTTATTGATGAATACACTTTTAATATTACTGTTACACAGAGAGTCTTACTGAGAGCAAGAGGATCATGCAGCTGCATTTAATGGAGAAAAACACTAAAATCCAAGAACAAAGCCTGATAAAAACCAAAGTAAATGTGAGGGCTAAAATACAGGAGGACTAATGTGACACAGCTGAAAACAAATCGAGAAAGGCTGTGTCTGAAATCTAAGACAGCTGCCTTCGGGCTCTGGTTTATAAAGATCCTCCTCATAATACTGCTTTCAGACTCTATCACATCCTTATGTCTAATGATCAAGAGCAATTTCATATAAGCTTTAGCTTGCACAACATCAGAAAGGTCAGGCCCTTTCTAACGGAGCATGCTGCACAACTTCTTGTCCAGGCCCTTGTCATTTCTAGGCTGGACTACTGCAATGCTCTTCTGGCTGGACTTCCATCAAGCACAATCAAACCTCTACAAATGATTCAGAATGCAGCGGCACAACTGGTCTGCAACGAGGCCAATAGAGCCCATGTTACACCTCTCTTTATCTTCTTGCACTGGCTACCGGTTGTGGCTCGCATCAAGTTCAAGACATTGATGCTTGCATATAGAACAGCCACAGGCTCAGCACCCGCCTACTTCCACTCACTACTACGAATCTACATCCCCTTCAGAAGTCTGAGATCCGCTAGTGAGCAACGCCTCGTGGTACCATCACAGAGAGGCTCAAAATCACTTTCCAGAACATTCTCGTTCACTGTTCCTGGCTGGTGGAATGATCTTCCCACCCCTATCCAGAATGCTGATTCCCTGACAATTTTCAAGCGACAGCTGAAAACTCATCTCTTTCCTCACTATCTGACTTCATCCTAAATTATAAAAAAAAAAAAAAACTTCGCTTGAGTATTCCCCAAGTGTGGTAAAGCAGAGCATGTGAGCGGAGCGGGGTGGTAATATTTCCTTAAGAGCGCAGAGCGCCTTTCTGAAGATTCCGCTCCGCTCGCTCAAAACGCTCAGCGCCGCTCGCTCAACCCAGAATGCCGTTTGGTCATTTGCTTGTTCGGGATCAAGAATCTGTAGAGATCGAGAATAGTAAAGCAGTTATGGAGTTCAGATATTGTTTCAACGAAGTTGCAAGCCTTATACATAAATGTAAAGTAAAAAATCTAAGTTAAGAATGAGCAGGGAGAAGAAACTGAGAGGGAGTGCGGGGAGAGTTAGTAAAGATTCATATTGGAATCTGAAGCGGCACATTGCCAGAAAGCACGAGGATGTGCTACGCAAACATGGTGCCGCAAAAGGTGAGCTAGTTACATACCATAATAAAGGAATCAACAGGTAGGCTAAGCTTATATTCGGTTGTACGGAGCCCCGATCATGACATGCAGACAATCACGGCCAACGAATTTAGAATAGGCTAGTTCTCTTTTATGCTAGGACTACATTATGGCCACAAATTAAGTATTTGTTCTCTTGTTTAGGCTTAGCTGCCACGAATTAATTCGTTCGTTAATTCGTTCGTTCCCTATAGTAGGCCTAAATCGTGGAACGAATTATTATATTTCGTAATTACTTATTAAAATCATTATTACTTAAAATTAATAAATAATAATAAATTAATTAAAAAAAGAATAAAACCTGCTGACGTCGTAGAAACAAATTGTTAATTCGAATTATATTCAATAATTAAATTAAATAATCTCAGTTAAACTGTAGACCAAGCTAACACACAGCTGTATATAGGCCTAAATACAGAACTACAGAGTACAGAAGATATTAGCCTACACACTTGGATTTAGGAAAACCAGTGCTGGATCCCTCCCGCAAAATCCCCAGCATCCCCAGTGCTTCTTCCAGCGCTGAGCGAGTGTTTTCGGGCACAGCGAATGCTGAAGCCTGACACTTTGTCCAAGCTAATGTTTCTTAAAGTAAATTCTAAAATCCAGTAAACATCAAGAGACGTTTTAATAGACCACAGTTCCCCGCAGTTATCGTCTATTTTAACTTGACACTAAGTGTGTTTCTTTCATTGACGTCAGTCCATAAACCAAGCATTCTTTAAGTGCATTTTATCTTGCGTGTGCTTTTCACAGGCTTTATGATCCAGGTGTATTTTGTAAAGATCTAGGCACATTTCATCTCGTGTGTGTGTGTGCGTTTGTGTTTTAATGAGCCTGTTTTGAATGTTCTATTGCACAACAACTGCAGCTATTTTCACGGAAATAAGTTACGAAAATCAAATACCACTTTTCAGTTTTTGCATTTAGGTAGGTTGCTAAGGTTAGCTTCATCTATTTAATACATTTTAATTAATACATTACAATTAACAAAATTAAGAAGAATGTAAGAATTTCGCTCTAAAACATGATAATTGCTATTTATCAGCATGCTTCATTTTAGACAATAATCCAAGAATTTCGTTACAAACAGTAAAAAATTAGGCCTACTAGAGAAATTTTATGTCGGAACGGGATATATGCTCCGATGCGCTCACATGCTCTGATTTAAGTCGCTTTGGATAAAATGTTCTGCTAAATGACTAAATGTAAATGCATGTAATTTGTAACAAATAAGGACTCCTACAGGGCTGAAAACCAATCAAATGAAATTGATTAACAACAAAATCCATATTTGCACTGCAGGAGTGGCACAGAAGCTGCGTTTGAAGTGGCATTTAGATGTATTTACACTAGGGCTGTCATCGTTAATGCGTTTATTTTACAATCCTCAACGCGTTAAAATCATTTATTGCAATTAGCTCAAAATTACTGAAGCACAATTTATATTCTAAACCTTTAACCCAATTTTGCTTCTCTGCATGCGATCAGATCATTTTAAGCCATTAAACTCTGGGAAAGTTTTCAGTCCAATGATCCATTAAGTGTATGCATTCAAACAATCCATCCAAAACAGCGCTTATATAAAGGAAACCAGGCTGATTACATCTGAGATTGCAGAGAGAACAGAGACTCGCTTTGCGTTTTCAGTGAATTATTCATTCCAGCGTGTTTGGCCTTAAAACACGAGCTCTGTCATATTCTGTGATCCCACATTGTATTTATGCACATTCGCGATAATGTTTTGATTTGTCATGTTTATGTTGCTGTGTTTAGTTATACTGAATGGATCCATGTACTGTAGAAGATATATGCAGTCAGCAGGCGGTTGGTTTAGGTTTTTTTTGGCGTCTCCATGTGGTCCTGTTTGGTATCGTAACTTGGCTTCTCTAAAATGTAAAAAAGCTCTTTGGTGTTGCACTGTACACATAGCCTACTATAAAATTTGGATTTATTTTTCTTTCATGTGCTTACATGGGCTCCTTACATCATTTGGTTCTTTGGTGTCCTTTTGGAGTTTCTAAGTGTCCTTTTTTGGAAAGACATCTACATTTATCTTGAAAAAAGCTTGCAGAAAATATAGATTCACCCTTCAATCTTTTGGTTTACTTAGCTGAATATAGCAAATTATGATAAAATAAACATTTGAAACAAGATAAATGGTCTTGCTTAATTTCATGAAGTGTGCGATTAATCACGATTAATAACAGAAAAAGGATGTGATTAATCAGAAATAAAAATTTTAATCAATTGACAGCCCTAATTTACACAGACTGTGTAATGTAACTCAGAGACTGCATTTACACTGCATTTACAACTGCATATTAGATTAGTGTTTTAAATGTAAATAGATTGAATATAGAACAATGAAAGTAATACCTATACTAAAACCAATGAGTGGCAAAATCACTGTCTTAATAAGTGAATCATTAATTTACTAATTCAACCGATGCGTTAATGGCTGATTCCTTCAGGAATGAAGCAAGTGGCTTGATTTGTGAGCCACATACTAGCATACTACTATTGATATTTATGCCATAGAAAGATAAACAGTAAGAGTAGTATACTAATATGCAGTTTAAAATTTAACAGCTCTCTTTATGAATGGCTTGAAATGAATCACTCACTTGATTCATTCAAAAGTACTGAATCATTCAGAAAACACCGCCATGTTGATCAGAGATGCAATTATTGGTGAAATAGATCAACACAGTCCATAATGACAATATTCCGTCTAAAATATAGATCACTTAATATTAACTTGAATAGAACATTAACATGTATTTATTATATTTTTATTTCTGGGGACAGTCGTGGCGTAATGGTTAGAGAGGCGGTGGGGGTTCGCGTTCAGGTCCGGAGGCGGTAAGTGGGGGACGTGAAATAACCATCGCTTCTTCCACCCTCAATACACGACCTGAGGGTGAGACACTGGAGCAAGAATAGACACACCCAGTGCTCCAGGGTGTGGTGTGCGGTGTGTGTGTGTGCTGTGTGGTGGCGTACCCAATTGGATGGGTGAAATGTAGAGCACAAATTCCAAGTATGGGACATCACACTTGGCCTCCTTTCCTTTCCTTACATACCATTGTATAAAAGTATAAAATAATGCTCTTAAAATGAGGATAAATGAGTGTCCGGCTCAAGCCTGCACCGGTAGATGGACATGGCATTTCAAAACTAGACCAACCCAAAACCGACCGGATGACCACCTTACAAACACTCCCACCAAACACATTAATATGCATTCATAAACAAACTCATCGCAGGGTCTTAGCAGTGTCCCGAGTTTAGAACTAACCCAAACCAAACACTAGAACAAGCTAATCAGCGTGTGCAGAATCACTTAAACTCTAGGAACATGACGTGCTTATAAATATTGCATTGTTTTAATTTACTATGAAATATTGCTTGTTTAAGAAAGCACATTTTGGCATGAGGTCAGCAGAAGGAGTTTTGCTGGACTGTTGTTTCAGATCCAGTCTCTGACACCGAAAGCATTTATGGTTGTGAGGCATTTAAGCTTCTGCTCTCATGAATAACCAAACAACATCTCATGAATAAATAATAAACTGCAAAAGGGAGAGATGTTGAAGGGGGGAAAAAAACAAAAACAACAAAATCACATTCATCTTTCAGGGCTTGGTAAAGACAAATTTGGAAATGGGATTTATGAATAAAACATCGAGCATAATGAAGAGCAGGAGGTTATGTTGGAGCAAAGCACTTCAATATTTATGAAACGAGTCCCAGACGGCTTGTTCGCTAATATGGCAACATTAGAGGAAAAACACGCAGTGATGTGCTTCATTTAATATGTTTAATACTCTTACTCACACAAAGTCTGGTGTCAAGGAAGATAAAAATATGTGTAGTTATTTTCATACGTGTTTGGTCTGCCATAATACATTTAAAACAGCCTTGCTTACTGTATTGTAAGCAGCTTCCACTGTTAAATATCTTGAAATTCTGGAGATTAATGTTTAACACAGCTTTTGAAGTGTGTTCAAGGTTTCAGGTATGGACATAATTTCCATCTGTGATCGTTAAAGATAATTTTACTTTGGCTTCAAAAGGCACATAACTTAATGTACAGAACTGACAACCAACCTCAAGGATATCTGACTGATCTGATGTTTAGTTTAATACGTCCTGCTGTATCAGCAGTCAGACTGATTCAGTGTGTTTCTCTCACAGATGACCAGCTGGCTGTGTCATGACGAGCTCTGAGGACATTCAGTGAAGAAGAAGGTGTAGAGACAGAGAGAGACAATACTCTCCAGCACACAATAACAGCTCAAGAACAGAATCCATCAGTTCAGACTAAATGTATTTCTCTGATTGCATTACCATCGATTCTCACACAATCTACTGCCTTTCGTTTATTTGTCATGTGACACTTGTAGATTGAAGCGGTACAATACAAAACAAGAATATAAAACATCATTTACAAATCCTCATGTCACTCCAAGCACAAATTTAGATATCTGCCATAAAGCTGTGCCTCCATTAAAAGCCATTGTGCAATCAAAACTTTAATGCAAAACTGAAACCCAGTTCAAAAGGACATCGTAAGAGTAATTCAGATAAAATAAAACAAAATTTAATTAAAGTAAATTTAAGACAGAGATATTACTTATTAGACCAAAGACAGTACACAGAATCTCGTGGATACAATTTGCAACTAGACGGATGCACGTTTACTTCCTCTACAGTCAAAAATCTGAGTGTTATATTAGATAGCAACTTGTCTTTTGAAAATCATATTTCCCATGTTACAAAAACGGCATTCTTCCATCTTAGAAACATTGCCAAGTTACAAACATGTTACCTGTTTCTGATGCAGAAAAACTATTTCATGCATTCATGACCTCTAGACCGGACTATTGTAATGCACTGCTAGCTGATTGTCCTGCATCTTCAATAAAAAAGCTACAGATAGTCCAAAATGCAGCAGCTAGAGTCCTTACCAGGTCAAAAAAAAATATGATCATATTACCCCAATTTTACAGTCCCTGCACTGGCTACCTATTAAGTTCCGAATCAGTTACAAAATATAATTACTTGCCTATAAGGCCCTTAATGGTTAGCTCCTGCGTACCTAACTAGTCTTCTACCACGCTACAATCCATCACGCTCCCTAAGGTCGCAAAACTCTGGACTTTTGGTAGTACCTAGGATAGCAAAGTCCACTAAAGGAGGTAGAGCTTTTTCGCATTTGGCTCCCAAAATCTGGAATAGCCTTCCTGATAACGTCCGGGGTTCAGACACACTCTCTCTGTTAAATCTAGATTAAAGACACATCTCTGTGGCCAAGCATTCAAATAATGCATATCATAATCTTGTACTGCAGTTATATCTGATCAAATCACATTATTATTCTTTAGTTTGGGTTAAACAAAAAAATTTTGCTTGGTTGGAACAGCAGCTACGCTAATTGTGTCTCTATTTGTTTCTCTGTTTCTGATTAACATCTCGTGGTAACTAGGATTTACACAAGCTTCAGTCTGGATCCAGAACACCTGAGAAGAGATGATGCCAACCCCTCAGAGGACCTCAGATGATGCCAACCCTGAAACAACTTACAGAACTACCACATTCTGCTATAAGTTTGATTGCATCATATAATAAATGCTGTTAATATGTTCATTCGTCTGTTTTGATTTTTACGTCTAAAATTGATTTTTCTGTACATTTCTGCCATATGTACATTAACTGACAGTCACCACTGATAAACTACCACTAAATATTGTAAAAACTTAATTTGCTGTAAAGTTGCTTTGCAACGATTTGTATTGTGAAAAGCGCTAAACAAATAAACTTGAATTGAATTAATTCAAATGAATGGTTTTATTCAAGTCGTCTGAAGAGACACAACCACTTTATATTGATGAACAGATTTCATTTAGGCTTAGATTCATGTATAAACTTTGAACAACCCACATACCAAACTGTGAATAGCTTATATATTTATATATATTGAGATATCTGTCTATTGTATATTCTTTCTATACTTTTACTACTGTATTGTATTTTATTTAATTTCTTTTAGGCCCTTTTTACACTAGTGCGTTTTCATTTTAAAACAGCGTTTTAAAATAAAAGCGATCCTCGTCTACACTGGTGTTTTCACTGCGTTTCAGAAACAATCTCCACACTACACAAATGAAAATGCATGTCACATGAGCATTAATGCATGTACAACTATGAGGAATCACGCCATCATTATCAAAAGTCTCCGTTTTGGTCTGTTTACACTGAAACACAACCCCAGAGTTTTCAAACTAAAACAGGGTCTGCAGCATTTTCGAAAGTCTCCGTTTTCGAGGGTCGAAAATGCCGGAGTAGTGTAAACGACAGGCATAACCGTAGCAAAAGCTGCGTTTTAAAACGAAAATGCACTCATGTAAATGTTGCCTTAGTGTTATTATTATTGTGTTAGTATATCTACACTGTCTGTACTTTCTTCTGCACTACAAGACAAATTCCTTGAGTGTGTGAACAAACTCTTTCTGATCCTGATTCTGATTCCTAGAGCTCATCAGATATGGTCAACAGAAGCTCATTGGTTCTCGGGCGTCACATGGTTGAGATTCTGTGTTTATAAATCAGCCATCAGGCATTATTAGGAAGGCCTATAGACTTTACATCATGTGACATTCATGCACACTTTTATAAAGTGACATACATCATTGAAAACATTTGATCAGTTCATGCGTTCCCTGCATAGTGAACCCACAACACTGTTGTTGTTAGTGTCACAATCTACTGTTCAAACTACAGGAATGCTAATGATGACTAATAAATGAACACTGTGTGACCAAGCTGATAAATGCAGACATCCACAGCAAACATGCATATGAAGTGCTGGAGACCTGCAGCATGACAGAGGATCAGCAATTCACACGTACAGTTACACCTACTAGACTGACTGCTAATTAACATGTTAGGTCTGTGTGATTAGCCATGGATGACGACATTATTGAGCTTGTTCTGTTAGCGACAGCATTAGTCTGTTCCAGTGCAGTTTTGTACAGTAACTTGTAGCAGCAAGATTAGAGTTAAGGTTATGAGAAGAGAAGAAGAACAAAAGAGAAGCACAATGAGAGGAAGACAACTTAAAGGAATTATTATTAAATTAAACCCCCCCCCTGCAATTTAACAACCTGAAATAACTGTTTTATTCCATTATTATTACTCAGTAAAATTTCAGGTTTTACTATCCTTGTGGGGACATTTGTTCCTTACAATGTAGCATAAACAAATACACACACACGCACACACACACAGGCATAAATAAAGCAACAGCATGTCAGTCAGAACTGCTAGAAGCCTCTGGAAACGGTTGTTATTCTGAATGTCATTCTTATGTGATTACACATTCCTGTCCTCACAAACGGACCACACAGAACAGCTAACCCCCCAAACCCTGACCGTCACACGTGTGGCTCCTAACACACTTCTGCTGCTGAGAGCTCAAACTCAGCCTCTAACAGCACAGCATCGTACTGCTCTCTAATCATGATTAATATCGGGAATTACATCCTGTGTCGCCGACTGTTCCACACACTCATTTTGCACATTTGGATTTAGCCTTTAAAATAATGGTTTAATTGGCTGATTGATCTCTCTTGTTGAGCGCCAGCTGCGACGACTGACGAGTAATCAATCAGCACGAGGCAAAACAATATTTAGTCTGCTTTTCTCTCCTCTTATCTTATTTTGTCTGAAAGACGTGAGAGTCTAACCGGCTGCGTTGATCAAATTACGTCGTGTTGTGGAATGAATAGAGAGCGAGGAAGCATTTGTTGTTGAGAGCGTCCCTCGGTGCATGCAGATTTAATGAGCGTTTAGAGGAGGCTTCCAGGGAGCTGTTGGCAAATTACCTGCTCATTATACCGGGTCACTGCAAGTCATTTAAGTAAAGGTGAAAATTAAATGACCTTGACAACAGCTAAGAGCTAATTACAAACAAGAGCATTAAGGCAGTCTGACATCATTTGGCGTCTGAAGGGACTGTAATGTCTGACTGTGATCTCAGTCTCTACACTTTATACTGGACACAGAGTTCATTAAACAGATCTGCTCAGATATGAGGTCAAGAACTGCTTCATTCAGTCTCCAGCGGACCGGCCCAACAACAGCTGCAAACCTCCATCCAACCATCACACACACACACACACAAACACTCAAACACAAACACACACACCCGACCTGTCGCACTACAGACCGGAAGAAACTGCTATTACAGTTTGGTGCCATGCTTACACGATTTTCAAAACTTTGTATGCTTTGACTTGCACACACAAAATGCCTCAAATCTCTTGCAAAATGAAGCACTGCATTTAAAATATCACAAACATCTCAAAAGCAAACATTTGCAAACACCTTTGCCATAATATTAATTCCTGTTAGATTTTTGTCTGTTACACAGAAAATTGTGTGTTGTGTTTTGCAAAAAGTGTTTTATGAAATTGAAGGGTTAGTCAAACGCTGAGAATTAGTGTATGGTTTTGCAGATTTGGTGTGTGCTTCTGCTGTTTGAGTGTCAGCTTTCAGAAACTGTGTGACAAGTAAAGTTCCCTTTCAATGGCATTTCTCGATAGTCCGAATTTGGATCCGCTTAGAGAGGACAATCCAATTAGAGTGTATAACTAAAAAAGCCAATGTACCTTGGCATGTGAGTATTGCATCCAGCTGTCGCTGATACAGCGCGAGTATAAGTGACAGCTGGTGCAGCGAATAGTCACTTGTGCTTCGGAGCCGAACGGTAACATTGTTCTGTTCCTGATCTTCTGCTTCAGTGTGACTCAAGTTCGAGTACAAGCACGTCTTGGAGAGCTCTTTGTGTTGGCGGTACAGCGCTTCAGCGGTGGTGTTTTCCTGTGTCGAGTGGGTTGCACATATCAGGCTGCACTACCCCTGTTTGTGTTGCAGGCAGCCATATCCCCTGTGCGCTTCAGCACACTACAAGAGCGTCTAAAAGAGCATTCACGGGGGAAACATCTTTTTAAAGATGCGTCTTTTTAAAGATACACTTCCATCCGTGCGTTTCTGAATGCGGTCGTTACCTGGTGCCGGGTGATGGTCACGATCGCACGCTGAGGTGGCTTTCATGGACGAGTTATGCTCCCATTGCGGGAAAATGACCGTCTCAGAGTTGCGGACCAGACTTCGTTTCCTGCAAAGGGGCAGGGTGCCCGTGCCGCTGCCCAGATCTAGGGTTCCCCCTGGCGGCAGCTGGGGAGGCGCAACCTCTGGCGTCCGGACTGGTCTTACAGTGACGGTGAGGAATTCCCCTCCGAGGAACCAACCTCCGAGGGCTCCTCCTTCCGCCAGCACTTCGCAGCCAGTGGATCCGCGATGAGCATGCTGGACCCTCCCGGGGGGTACCACTTGTATCTTTCGGTACGCCCCCCGACGATCGGATGTCGATTGCTGCATCGGAGGGTGAGCCAAACTTTTCTGGAGAGGATGATCCGGCGGCAGTGCCAGATTCGGATCCGGAAATGAAGGCTATGCTTTCCCGGCCCGCCAAGAGCGTCGGGCTCGAGAGGAAACCTCCACCACATCCCGAACCCTCGAGGCTGGACGATTGGTTTCTCGGAGTGGCTCGTGCTGGTTCTCAGGGCCCCACTCCAGTGCCTTTCTTACCGGAGGTGCATGATGAGCTCACTGGGTCGTGGAAGGCACCTTTCACTGCCAGAAACCACCCCAGTGGTTCGTCCTCCCTCACCACCCTTGATGGCGGGGCAGCGCGGGGGTATAAGGAAGTCCCTCCGGTGGAGCGGTCGGTTGCGATGCAATTGTGTCCAAATACCGCTGCCACCTGTCAGGGCAAGCCGTCGCTCCCCTCCCGGGCCTGTAGGTACTCGTTGGCCCTGACCGGCAGTGCTTATGTTGCCTGCAGAGAAGCTGCCTCTGCCCTACACGCCATGGCGTTGTTGCAGGTGCATCAGGCCAAGGCACTGAAGGACCTGCACGAGGGTGGTCATGACCCAGAAGTTGTCAAAGAACTCCGTACCGCTACTGATCTCGCACTACGAGCGACGAAGGTCACTGCGCGGACTCTGGGCCGTGCAATGTCCACTATGGTGGTCCAGGAGCGCCATCTCTGGCTGTGTCTGGCCAACATGCGCGAGACAGACAAGACACAATTCTTGAACGCCCCCGTGTCCCAGACCGGCCTGTTCGGCGACGCAGTGGAGAACTTCGCCCAGCAGTTCTCCACTGCCCAGAAGCAGACTGAGGCCATTAGGCACATCCTGCCCCGGCGTGCAGCTGCTGCCTCCACCCAGCCGCCGGCGGCAGTGCCTCAGCAGCTCATCGCCCGAGGCGGCCCCTGCCGCCACCCCCGCTCCGGTGCAGCATACGGAGCAGCTTCCAGCAAAGCAGCATCATGGAACTGGTCGCAGGGCAGCCACCCTGCCCATCCAGGCCCCCGCCAAACCTGGCGGCAAGTGCAAGAGCACACTTTGATCTGGAAGTTTGAGGTTTGCACAAGTTGGTTTGTAGTTTTGAGGGTGTGTTTATAGTTGTGAGAAAATGGTGAATTGTGTGTTGGCAATCAAGAAAAACTGTAAAAAGCGCACTTGTTAAAAGTCATAAAAGTGTCTCACTTTAATACACTTAAGTGGTCTTTTATTTCATTAATATTATATCATCTGCAAGTACAGTATTTTAAATATATAATTGTAGCATTTGAAGTACACTACAAGTTCACATTCCATACAATTATGTGCACTTCTTTTTCACAAAAGACTACATAACATCAGTATATAATTTAGGAAAATATTTCTGTATTATAATGCCAAAATTGCCATTTTTTCGTTACAGCTGAGAGTTAAATGAATGTTCGCGCTCTGCGCAGCGCTGGATGTTTGCTGGCGGTAGAGCTCGCTGTGTCTGTGGACTTCAACATTTAAACATTGGAAACTCTCTCTTTCCTCCGCCATCTCTGTGCCCTTCTGCAGCCGGTCATTTTATCGCCCCAGCTCCACTCACATGACATCTGGCATTGGTTTATTTAACTAAAGACACTATATAAGATTGACTATACCCAGGAAAGGAAAATAACAATAAGCACACAGAACATAACTGCGTTGCATGTGCCCTGAACAGATGGTCCATCACAAACAGCCCGCACACTACTTTCCACCACAATTAATCGTAATAACAGAAATGCCTAAACACTCCTCGCCTCAGAGGCAGCGGTGCTTTTTTCCCATCATGCTTTCATGGCAGGGTTATGAATGAGGGCTGAACATTCGGCCTTGAGCACTCAGAAATGTTGCTCTCTGTCCGCCCGACATAAACGCTCAAAGTGACAAACGGCGGGAAGACAGGAATGCATGCGTGTGCACAGGACTCCTCTGACCCCGGCCTCGCTTGCCTGACAGAGACGGAAACCCTGAAGTGTGCCAGTCAACGCCACTTAATGAATCCTGAAATGCATCTTGGCACAGGATGCTGAATTTATTTATTGCTGTACAGTAACTGACAGTATATTCCAATGTGTGTTTACTGTATATTCAGTTGTTTGGTTTTTGAACTTTTCTCTTCTAGTGCTTTTCATCTACTGTAAGATCTCTTTACAGTAGTGTAGTGAAAGTAAACTTTTCTTACAGCTACAGATACAGCTGACTTTTACTGTATGTGCACCACTCTATTTATGCTGCGTACTAAAAGGAGGTTTTTGTAACAGTGTTTTGAATTGATCTCACTAGTGTCCTCCAGTCAGTGTATTTGACAGGTTTGTGTGTCATCTGAGGCCAAAGATTAGATTCTGACAAGAGAATATGTTTTTGACTAAAATGTTTGACTTTGATCTGGACGTTTGAGGTTGCACAAGTTGGTGTGTAGTTTTGAGGTTGTGAGAAAATGGTAAATTGTTTCATGAATTGTGTGTAAACTGTAAATGATCGTCTGCTCTCAGGGGTTTGTCTGTGTCAGAAGAGCGGCATAATGGACACGCTAGACGGTCTGAGGCGCTGTCACTGTCTGTGTGCTTGTTCTCTGAGCTGTAGTGAACTGCAAACATACATCTCACCGCTGTTAGCAATGATTGTTCACCTCCATATGAACTGGCAAATCGGCATATTTATCCTTGAGATCGGGGTGTATTTATAAATCTGCACAAACAGACGTGAAGCGCTGAGTGCCTTTACTCTGCCTTTGTGTGGAATTTAAAGCACAAAACAAGACATCTCTCAGCAGTCTGTCATTATACTGAGTGCACTTTTCCTAGAGCACTATTCTTTCGTGTTCAGGTGTGTTGTTGGAAAGTACAGGAATCATGCAGGGCATCGGGTTCAATCTTGCCTATTTCTTGAGAAAATCTTATTAAAGTCAAAATGCATTGAAGATGTTTTGTTAGTATCCTACAGATTTTGAATAAAATGTAGAGTTCCATTCGCTGACAGCCATATAAACAAATACAGCAGTCTGATGATTCTGAAAGTTTAATTAAATGCAGTTTATGTTGTGTAAAATACAATATGCATTGAAAGGCTTCTTATATGTAATATGTCAAAATTCAAGACTGTAACGACAATGACTGTTTTAAACAGCAAAACAAATAGAAGTCACTACAGCAATAGTGCTCTCCTCTGCCATGATTATGGCCGTCCAACGAGGAAACTTGCATCCAAACGATCTCAAGGTTTCCCAGTCTTAAAAGCAACTTGAGAGGCCGTTCATGTCCAATTTCTGACTCGGAAAATGATCATTCTGATAACATGTGAAGGCAGCATGAATATTCACACCTGATCATGTTTGCTGACCTCATTCTTGATTCTGCACTCAGAGTGTCATCTAGATGTGAGGAGGAAAAGCTCTTCTCAGCAGGTTTTTGTTTTTGGTCTGACTTCTGTTGTTCTGAAACTGCATGCATGTTTATTGCAAACCTACATCTGAGAAGGGTTTGGTTTCTGGAAGCGTGGCATGTTTTATGCAAACACAACGATAACACAACGATCTCTCAGGTGAGCCTCAGGATTCACTCACTCGTGAAGAATCTGCCTCATGATGTCAGAGTTTTTCCTCATGCCTGAAATAGAGCCGTGTGGTTTGCATGAGCTATGTATGTTGGATGCGTGACTCACATGAAGTTGACGCAGCCGGTGCCGGGTGGAGGAGCGATCCAGATGAAGCTGAGGCTGGTGGAGGGCAGGTGACTGACGTGAGACGCCACCACACTGCACACAAACTGAGTCCCGAACTGCCTGTCTGACATCACCCCTGACAAACACACACATGAAGACAACAGAGTTTGACATGTGAGCTCATTGTAACTATTTTGTGGAAATCAACACAATACAAGCGGTTTGCCTGCAAGATGGAAACGAAGAAGTTTTTGCTTGCAAGTTGTTTTCCAGAAGGTATTGCATTTATATTGATATGTGGAAGCAAGAGGTCATGTTAGTCCCAGCTGGGAAATGTTGTGGAAATGAACTATTTTGAATGAAGAATTCTTTTTTTTTCTCCATTCAAATGTATGACGTATGATTGTGAAACAAATGCATAAATCCTGCTATTTTTTTTATTCCTTTTTTGAGCACCAAAATGTGACCTGAATAAAACAAAGTCAGTGGTGTGTTTGTGCTACGGTTCCTGTAACACTTCTTTCTGAAAATGCTAAAAAGAAAAACAGAACGTCAAAATACAATTAATGAGGAAAAGAGAACACACACACTCACACACACATGTTGGGTTTCCATGTTTTATCGGTCATTCCTATTCTATAAATGGTTGCGTTTTACTGACAGACTGTGGTTCTCCCTCTTGACCCAAAAACTCGTCCACAAAAACCTACAGGCGTTTTACATTCTCTAAACACTTCATTCTGTATGGTTTATAAGCTGTTTTCCTCGTTGCAGCGACAAAACAAATGTCCCCACAAGGTTAAGGATTTTGGATATCGCCATCTTTATGAGGACATTTTTTCCTCATAATCTGACAGCAAAATTTAGACTTTTTGCATATCCAGTTATTATCCAGATGGGTTTCTGAACGTTTGAACAGCAAAGAAAAAAAAAGAAAAAAAAATTCAAATCTGACGCACACCACATGTGGAGATGGTTCTAAAGGCGTTTTGAATGTATGTTATCAGATGCATCGCACATGTCGGAAAGCTAATGGATGCTCAAATTGGATTTCAAAGTGTGTCTTTGTGTCACTCTTAACATGACACACAACGATCACGTCAAAACCGGTGATGGAAATGCTATAAGTATTCATACAGTATTCAAACATCACAATATTTCAATTTCAAACACTTTATTTGTTAGCTCAGGGGCATTTACAAGAGTCAAATAGACGGTACCACAATACACAAAGAGAATCATTCACACATGTGCCTGGCCAATATACGTATTAATAATCTGCTACAGGCAGATACTTAAAAAGATTTGTCTAACAATCTGAGTTGCATCCCAATATACCAAATTTATGCCGTATGCTCATCCATACAGATTTTTATTGTGCGGAAGATGGCACTTATTTGGAGATTGAGATGATGCACTTCCATTTTTCTGCATCTGTTTTGAAAGCCTCGTCACATTTGTATGTGCAGATAAATGGTAAATGTTACTGCATTATTGCATAATAAATTATTCAGTTAAAATTGCTCTTCTAATTGTTGGTTTAAGTCACGATAGACAGAGGATAGAGAACAGGCAGGATATGTCTGTGGCTAATTATAGCTGCCAAAATCTCACAATTCTGTTTCTGTATTTGTTTCAGACCCAAACCACTGTCGTGAAAAACACCCCTGATTAAATGGCATTAAAAACCGAGTGATACTGTGGTCCTGAAAAACTCAGACGTCTGTATTTCTTCAGTTCTTGGTGTTTAGTGAGGATGATCTCATGTCAGTGTTAACAGGCCTCCGGTGTGCTGATATCATCACTCACTCGAGGAGAAAACTGATTGTTTCCATTTCATTTATGATGTCCAGAGTAAACTTCTCGCACAGGACTGAAATAATGACACCAGTCAAAGCATAAACAATGTGTGCATTTCCTTTCACATGCAGATAGAAAACTAGAGAGCCGTGGGCCATGATTAATGGTCGAGCGACCTGCGATCTCCCACGGCCACCCACACTTGAGCTGAATAAAGTCTTCTGCCCTCCCACTTCCCTGCCTTCACGTACACACACACACACACACACACACACACACACTCACACACACACACACACACTCGCTTGCACACACACACACACACTCGCACACACACATACACACACACACACACACTCACACTCACACTCACACTCACACTCACTCACACACACACACACACTCCGTTCAATATCCTCGTCTGAGATTTTCACTCCAAATGGCCTCTAAAACGAGAGGAAAGATGATTTGGCGCACAACAGATGGGCACGGGGTGGCACAGACTGGCACACATGATGCTCACTGCTGCTCATTAAAATGCAGATTCATAATTTCAACTCAACACATATTAGTAGAATAAAGCAGTCTGACTCATTACTGTTAACCTCAGTGTTGCCATATAGCAGCTCAAATCTATGGTTTTGGCAACACGTAACGAGTCATTGACAAACGTTTTCGAAAATATGAAAACTAAACTTGTGAACATGCACTGATCTCTAAACGAAAGTGTTTGTTCCTATCAGTAATTAAATACATTATTTAGTGTTTTCAATAGAAGTGTTGACAGTCTGTTGACACTGAAGGTTTGTAGGATGTCTGGTCATCTATCAAGTGTCACTTCAAGAAAAGAGGCTTTCTTCTCTCCATCCTGAAACCTCCTGCGCCACCCATGCGCCTCGTCTCCGACTCTGAAGTGTATAGCTTCCACTCGCTCAGAACCGGCTCGTCATCCATCATGCAACAGCAGGGTATGAATATTTATTAATCAAACATACAGTATGTGAACGGGCGGGTTAGTGAGATCTAGACGTGTCTGGCCTTCTCAGGCCTTCCTAGAAAGACATACGAAGAACATGACGTCGTTGATATAGTGTTGCGTTATATGGAATCGCTGGCCAAAAGTCACTTTGTTCCCCTGAGAAACTGACCCGGGGTCAGAAACTGGAGGTCCAGAAGCTTCTCGATCACTTGGCAACCCTTCCTTGCTTTGCCATTGGTCCATTTCATAATCTGCCAATCATCCTACACTGCCATTGTCATGGCGGTGACAGAAGTGCTCTTTGTGTTGCCAGGAAGAAGCTGTGTGCCCGACTCAGAGACGCAGGAGCGACGGGGCCGACGGGTATCGGTAGGCGAGGGCAAGTAGTGGGGGCCGACACAAGCAGAGGGATTAGTTGCAGCAAGGCCATTCAGCCACCTGGGCGGATCTGTGTGTGTGTGTGGTGTGTGTGTGTGTGTGTGTGTGTGTGTGGTGTGTGTGTGGTCTATAATCACCAATCATATTTATTCACGGCCGCATACATGCACTGAACTACGGCTGAGGCCCTTTGCACTGCAGTTGTTTTGCTCTTGATCTTTTCACTTTCTGAATGTTGAACTGTGGACTTGGATCTGCACCAGCCGCCCAATGAGCCGTGATACCATAGAAATACAGCAGAAACGAGTGAAGGGTTTTCTGTGTTGGACTGGCCATCTGGAGCAGATCCCAGTGACTCTGAAAAAAAAATCTACAGCATTCTGTTTGATACCAGTAGTGTAGTCTCTAACGTGACCTTCGCAATCATTAAGTATCGTTATCATTACTGTTACCACACACAAACATCTGCTGCAGCTGTGAGGTGACCTCTGACCCATGACCTTTAACCCCAACCAGTGCTGGGTCAATCATGATTTGTCTTTGCACCAAAAATGATGTTGTGATGCGTGTAGATCAATAGTTCATTATACCGCAGTTAATTCGGGTCATTTAATTTCATTTGCTGCTTTCTCGCATCCCATCATCCCATCGGTCTCTGTATCACAAAATAATCAGCCTTACTATGCCTTCAACACAAGTTACTCAAAATGTGTAAAAGCAACAACAGAGCCGAAATGGAAAATGACTAGCATATTTTCCAGTCAAGGAACAAGTCGAGTCGCAAACCTTTGATAACGTGAAATCACATTTGTGGCTTAAGTCAAGTGGCTTTTAGACCTCCAAAGCAGAGTTGGCGTAAATTTCTTCTCTTCAGTAAAAATCTGTTTTGTTACTTTTTAAATAATGTGGAAACTTGGCTGGATACTTTGACTTCTGACTGATGACAGTAAGAAAAATACCTTCTTACACTTACAGGTGATTCCAAAGCTCTTTGTTGTCTCGTCTCCCTTGAATCTCACTTTCTGTCCTCTCTTTCTCTCTTCAGCTGAAATGCCGTTACCTTTTGTCTGTCCATCCATATCCATGTCCATTCAGAAACTGTTTTGCAATGCTCAGAGCTGGATAGATTACTTACAAATTGTAGTTCGTTACTGATTCCAAATTACATGACAAATACTGTAGCTAGTAATATAATCCATTACATTACACGTTTTAGGTAACATAATCAGACTATTTTTTGAACTTAGAATTACTTATTGACGGACAACCGTACAAACATGATTTTAATGGATACTGTTGTACCATATCGATATTAAAATGCAAAGAAAATATATTCCAGTCATTGTTATTAACAACATAAAGTGAATTAAGCATTACATTTTGTCAAGGTTTCCCAAACTGGGGTTTAGGAAGGAACTGCAGGGTGTTTGTGAGTTTAATGAAAAGCTAATAATAATTAAGTCATAAAAATGTAAAATAAAAAAAATCATTTTAATCAAAATAAAACACTTACTAAAAATGAAATATTGGGTTTACCTGGATGATATGTAGACGTTTTAGAAAGTACAATTTAAACGATGAAAAAGAATTAAGGAGAATCAATAAATTATGACTTAGAATTTAGGTATTGTTGTGAATATATGTAACCCAAGTAATCAGTAAAAAAGTAACTGTAGTCTGATTACAAGTATTTTAAAATGTAATCTAATTACAAATTCTTAATTTTTGGAATCTGATTACGTAAACCAGATTACTTGTAACTACCCAGCACTGGCAATGCTTCTTTATCAGATTCATGTCTTCCACTGGTTTCCGCTCGCTTCCGCTCAGAATGGCTGTTTCGGTGACTTTCAGAAGGAATCGCGATCAGAATAAAGTTGAGATGAAAGACAGGAGCAATGTCAAAAGTCAGCCGCGGCGCCAGAGGGCCTGTTCCGTCACGGACGCAGCTGAAGCTCTTTTGCCTCTCCTGGGAGGCATTAGCACTAATTTGAAGTTTAATTTGACGTGACTCCTCGGCTAATTGTGTGAGCTTGAAATGAATTAATCTGACTTGACTTGTGCTAATTTGCGACGGCCGCGACGCAGCGTTTCCTTCGGAGGCCGCAAACAAACAGGAGCGGCGTGGCTGGCGGAGACGTGTCGGAGACACGAGCGGCTGAGACAGGTGGGACACGGCCAGGCCTGGAGAACGCCTCGCGTCTGAAGCGTCTTCACCTCCGGGACAGACGCGTGCCAGCAGCCGGAATCATGCAATTAACAAATCAGGGCCATGTTGCCAATAAGTGAAAAACTTATTTTTTCCCAACAACATTTGGGTCACTAGTGCCCTCATGGATGCCTTATATAAACTGGATGACAGGATGGGACGCTCGCGACGGATGGGCTTTTAGAAGCAGAAATTTAAGGACGGTTTTGCTTTCAACTGAGCCATTTAAAGCTTTGGAAAGTGCACCTCATTCCTCCTCCATTAGGAGCCTTTCTCAAGGGCTCTTATTCTGTTATCCTCAGAGGAACTTTAAAAATTGATCAAACAAGTGAAAGAGCATCCTAGAAAACATGTAGGTCTTTTCAGGCTTTACATAAAGAAAAGGGTTAAGTCAAAATGATAACTGAATAATAAATTATTATATGTATTTTATCTGCTCCATAAATAATTCAAGATACCTTATCCGCATTGTCTAAATGTGTAGAATCCACAGCTTGTTTTTCATCAACCGGTCAGAATTTACAGTTTTCGGGCCAGACAGAAACTGCACACAGACTGAGTGTAATGTAAGTCTCTGTAAATCCACTCTGACAGCAGGTGGCGCTTCTGGAGCAGCAGAATTACAGCTGTTTCCCGTAACCTCCGCGCACAAAGTAGCATTGCGATTAAAACACTGCTTTATTAGGTACTACATGGAGTGAAGATGAAAGAAAAATGCCATCAAATCTTTTCTGAAGACAGTCAGAACCTTCAGAGGTACATTCATATAATTAATTAATTCATATATTCTTTTGAAACTTCACAGTATTCCTTTGAAAAATCACGGTAATCAAATATGTTTTTAGTGATAATTAAAATATGAAATGGTAATGCTAATTGTGGGGAATTTTATCATGATTTATCGCCAAACCAGTAATCGTTCCATCCCTGTATCCCACAATGCACCACAAAAACCAGTGAGCGATGATGTAAAAATTATTGTCGAGTATATCATTGGTATTTTATATCAATATTGAAACGACGGATTTTATGAGAATCTGTAGCAAGAGCTCAACACTGAGTGACAGATGCAGTAGAACAGCAACAATTAATAAATATATTTTGATATCCAAACAGTACAATATTTATAAAACTTCATGAATAATTTGCTCCTAAGCTCAGGACACACTGACCCATGGGCGTAGAATATGTGAGGAACGCAGGGGACGTGTCCCCCCACTTTTAATAAAATGTAAATTTGTCCACCACATTTTCTCGGGCAGCTGTGTTCACATAGAGGTTTTCAAGGGCCAGTGTGAATACATCTAGATTTAAAGGGATAGTTCACCCAAAAATGAGAATTCTGTCATTAAATATTAGCAAATCGACTGGAAACAGTATTACCTTCATTAGTATCTGATGACCAGAAAGAGTTCATTAAAAATCACTACTCATTTTATAATATACGCACTCCACCCGATACTGCAGAGCTGCTTTTGTCGCTCGATGCTGAGAAGGCATTTGATCGGGTGGAGTGGGACTACCTCTTCTATAGCCTCAAAAAATGTGGATTTGGGACAAAGTTTATATCATGGATCCGAATTTTATAGTCTTCACCTGTAGCAGCAATTTGCACAAATAATAATCTCTCACCCTTCTTTTCACTAGAATGTGGGACCAGACAGGGCTGTGCCTTATCCCCTTGTTATTTGCATTGGTAATTGAGCCCCTAGCCATTGCAATAAGGAATGCTATTAGTATTAAGGGTATACAGAGGCCTAAAGAGTCTGCCACAAATATTGACTTTACTGGATGCTTTTGGGAAAATATCAGGCTACAAAACTAATATTCAGAAAAGTGGCCTATCAACTCTGCTGCTAGACAGATTATCTTTAGCTCTTTACTATTTAAATTAACTAAAGATAAATTCAAATACCTAGGTATATGGATCACTAATAAGTACAAATATTTGTACAAAGCAAATTTCCCCCCACTGATGGATTCCGTTAAAAAAGACTTTGAACGTTGGAGCCCATTACCATTATCATTAGGAGGCAGAAGAAATACTATAAAATGAATATTCTACCCAGATTCCTATATCTTTTCCAATGCATACCTATATTTTTGACGAAATCTTTTTTCTCACTATTAGACAAATTAATATCATCATTCATGTGGAACAGGAAAAATGCGTGCATCCGCAAAAGTATTTTACAGCGACACAGAGAGCATGGAGAACTGTCTTTACCCAGCATTCAGTACTACCACTGGGCTGCTTATATCCGTGCAATGTTATATTATCAAATAATAGTGGTCCCAATTGGTTGTCTTTAGAAACTATGTCATGTCGACCGGCCTCTCTTCACGCCCTGCTCTGCTCAAAACTCCCACCACCCGAACCAATATACATTTTCTTCAAATCCAGTTGTGAAACATTCATTCAAAATATGGGCACAATTTAGAAGAAGTTTTGCACTCAAGGAATTATCAGTCTACGCTCCCATAATCACGTTTACCCCTTCTATTATGGATGAAACCTTTAATATTTGGTCTGTGAAAGGTCTTAGGACACTAAAAGATATGTTTATTGATGGAGACGTTGCATTATTCAGTCAAGTGAAAACGAAGTTCCAAATTCCTGACTCCCACATTTTTAGATTTCTTCAGCTTTGTAGCTTTGCGTCTTCCTCATTGAGCCACTATCCTTCGTTGCCTCCCTGTTCCCTTCTTGAGTGTATTATGGCCTCAGTGCCATATTCCAAAGGAGTCATTGGTAAAATTTATTCTGCAATCAATTCTCATAACCTGGAAGCCCTAGCTCAATTAAAAAGAAAATGTGAGGTGGAATTAGATATAGAACTCTCGGAAGACATGTGGCAGTCTGTCTTAAATCATATTTATTCATCTTCAATTTGTCTAAAACATAGAGAAATCAGTGAAATTAGCCAAATTCAAACAAATTTAGACCCTAACTGTGATAGGTGTGAAATAGTGCCAGCTACGCTATCTCACATGTTTTGGCTTTATCCAAAATTAAAAGACTTCTGGCAGTTAGTATTTATATTTCTCTCTGATACATTAAAGACAAGCAGTAAAGATACTGCTCAAATGGAAAGAAAAATCCCTCCAACCTTTAAGCTAATTTTTTTTTTTCCACATCAGAAAGCTCAAATGTATAATTGTGCAACAGGCATAATTGTTGTGGTTAGGGATGTTATCTAAAAAATGAAAAAAGGTGTCTAACTGTATTATATGTCTCATGTTTGACAAAATATTCAATAAAAACACTTTGGAACAGAAATACATTTAATGTCCGCTCCTCTCTTAAATTGAGTTATTGTGTCACTTAATTGCCCTGCATATACAGTATATATATTATTTGTATAAAATACAGTGGAAATCAGATACAGTACTTTTTTGCTACTCCCAGTTGATCCCTGACTTTATGTGTTACTTTAAGAAATAAATTAATTACAGCATGTTTCAGATAACGGCGGCACTAATGGCTATGAGTGTCTAGGCTATATGTGTTTTACAGCACTGAGTTACAGAGATGCATGTGTGTGTGTGTGTGTGTGCGTGTGCGTGTGTGAGAGTGTGTGTGAGTGTGAGTGTGAGCTTGTGCGTGTGAGGGTGGTGTGTGTGTTGTGTGTGTGTGGGTGTGTGTGTGTGGTTTGAGTGTGTGGTGTGCGTGTGCGCAAAAAGTGTGGTCCGTGTGTGTGTGTGTGTGTGTGTGTGTGTGTGTGTGTGTGTGTGAGTGTGAGTGTGTGTGTGTGTTAGTGTGTGTGTGTGTGTGTGTGTGTGTGTGTGTGTGTGTGTGTGTGTGTGTGTGTGTGTTTGTGTGTGGGTGTGTGTGTGTGTGGTGTGTGTGTTGAGTGGTGATAGTCGACGTGTGCGTAGCTCGAGGGGCCGGTCAGAGGAGTCAAGAGCCGAATGATCACGTAGCTGCTGAGCTTTTGAAGCTCTCAGGAATGACGCTCTTCAACCACATGAGGTGTGCGCTAGCGCAAACACACACACCACGCACCCACACACACCAATGTGAACCGAGGAAAGATTGTAATAAGCAGCATGCAAAATGAAAGCAGAGAGGTAAATAAGGAACAGGCACCCACTCCTGCTTCACCAAACACTCTCTGTTTGACTCCATTTTTACTCCTTTCACTTCTCACCACTCCATTAATAATTTTTTTTATTCTTTGTTCTTTCAGGGAGCGATATTCACCCTTTCAGAACCCTTTGGGAACAGATGGTGATAATGACATTGAAGAAACTTCAACTTCGGCAAAGAGCTGCAGTGTTGTAATTCAATCGAACGTAAGATCTTCAACATTAGCATTCATTTTGGGTGTGAAGATCCATTTAATCCGCAGTTATTGTGTAACATCAGGTTCACGGGCAATAAAGGAACCATTGTTAAAGTTTTTGTTTTCATTGAACACATTGTGCAGCACACAAATCGGGTTCTTTGTTTAAAAAGAAGTCGAACCCTTGGAACGATCGCCAATCGCTGAGGATGACATGTTTTCAATGCACACAAACACAGCAATCCTGCAGTGATCTCTCACGTACAGTACGGCTAAACGACTACAGATTGAGCACACCTCACATGAACAAAAACAACATACTGGCAGAGCTGTGCAGAAACCGATTACATCTGGATTACACGATCAGATTCCAAAAATCCACAACTCGTAATTACAGTTTATTCCAGTTTAAAATGCTCATAATTAGATTACGGTTACTTTTTTATGGATTACATGATAACATAGTACTCACGATATGCAGAAAATCATTCCTAATTTATTGATTCTCCCTAATTCTCCTTTTTCTCTTTTAAATGTCACAGTCCTACTGTGTGTCATACCATTTAGTTATCATTTGACTATATTCACAATGTGGAATAGTCATGTACATGTCATGTATCTAAATTTATGATTTCAACTCACAAACGCACTGCAGTTTTTGCATTAAGCTCAGTTTGGGAAGACCTAGTGATGCAATGTTAAAAAAAGGAATATATCTTCTTTCTCTTTGCTTTTTTTATATCAGTATAGTACATTTCATAGTAAGTTTAAAACAAGTTAGATAAAAGTAATCTAAAAGTAATCTAAAAAGTAGTCAGAATACATTACCTAAAACAAGTAACCTAGACTACGTTACTAACTAGTTTTCACTGTGTAATCTGTAATCAGTAATGAACCACAATCTACCCAGCTCTGCACACTGACATGTATCTCAAAAACGCATCGTTTACATTTCCGTTGAGGATGATAGAACAAGTCTTCCAGTGTCTGCATTTCTATTGTTCTTAACGTTTGTCCCAGCTCTCTTCCATCTGACATACATCAAAGTTAGTGTCACTGTGTCCTCATCATAAATCCAGCATTTGAGATCAGACGCCATTAGTCACAATGAAATATAAACTGTAAAACTGAGTAAAGGTACGAGCACACACACTGTTTGACAAACAATCCTGCGTGTCTGGTAATAGTGCGATGTAACCCGCTCTGAACAAATAGCATGGAATTTTATGAATAAAGCCCAATCTGTAATGAGCCTAATTTACATAGAAAGGGGCGTGTTTGCATGGAAACGAATGTCAGTGTTTTAATTTACATACTAAACGAGCAGTTTATGCCTGCTTACACGAGATTGTGAATGATTACTGAATGAGACACAGTGTTTACGCTGGATAACTGTTTAATAATACTTCTCCCCTCAGTGTTCAGGGTCTTTTGTGATGGAGATGAAAAGTGTTGATAATGGTGCGAGGACCTTAATGATCTGCCTGGCAGTGAATGAGTGTATATGCTGCTATCCGTCACTGACCCGTACCAGCCAGTACTGACGAGGTGTAAACAGTTTAATGATGAAAAACTACAAGAGGACCTATCTATGGTCGACTGAACTTTTCACACTGGGCTGTGTCTGAAATCACTCATTCAATACACTCGTGTGTGTGTGTGTGTGTGTGTGTAGTAGGGCTCGAAGCGAGAGTGAGAGAGAGAGAGAGAGAGAGAGCGAGAGTGTGTGTGTGTGTGTGAGAGTGTGTGTGTGTGTGTGTGTGTGTGTGTGTGTACGCGTTTTTGTGACAAATGAGGACATAAATGTGTATAATGACAAAGGTATGACAGGTATTACAAGGAGAAGGTGACTTTTCAGGACATTACCCCATGTCCCCACTTTTCAAAACGCTTCTAAATCACACAGAATGGAGTGTCTTGAAAATCTGAAATAGCAGAAAGTATCCTGTGAGGGGTAGGTTTAGGTGTAAGGTTGGTGTAGGGCAATAGAATATACGGTCTTTACAGTATAAAAACCATTACGCCTATTGGATGTCCCCACTTTTCACCAAAACAAACCTGTGTGTGTGTGGATGTGAGTGTGTGTGTGTGGTGCGGTGAGGAGAGAGTGAGAGAGAGAGAGCAGAGTTGTGTGTGTGTGTGTGTGTGAGAGTGGTGTGTGTGTGTGTGTGTTGTGGTGCGTGAGTGAGAGAGTGAGTGAGGAGGAAGGAGGAGCGAGCGAGAGGTTTGGGGTGTGCGTGTGTGTGTGTGTGTGAGTGGGTGTTTGTGTGTGTGTGTGTGCGTGAGTGAGTGAGAGAGTGAGAGAGAGAGAGCGGCGTGTGTGCATCTATGTGCGTGTGTGTTGCGAGTTGTGTGTGTGAGTGGTGTGGGTGATGACGAGGTGAGAGCGAGGAGAGCGAGCAGGTCAGTGTGTGTGCGTGGCATATGTGGTGGGTGTGTGGAGAGTGGGTGTGTGTGTGTGTGTGGTAGGTGGGGTATGTTGCGTGTGCGTGTACGCGTTTTTGATACCAAATGAGGACCATCAAAAGTGTATAATGACAAAGGTTAAGAAGGTATACAAGAGAAAGGTGACTTTTAAGGGACATTACCCCAGTCCACCCTTTTCAAACGATTATCAAATCACACAGAGGAGTGTATTGAAAATCTGAACCTAGAGGAAAGTTTTTTGTGAGGGGTAGGTTTAGGGGTAGGGTTGGTGTGTAGGGCAATAGAATATACGGTCTGCACAGTATAAAAATCTACCGACTATGGAGAGTCCCACTTTCAAGTTTGTGGGTGAGTGTGGTGTGTGTGTGAGTGTGTGTGGGGTGTGTGGTTGTGGTGTGTGTGTGTGTGTGCGTGGTGTGTGTGTGTGTGTGTGTGTGTGTTTGTTTGTGTGTGTGTGTGTGTGAGTGTCTGCCTCTGATACAGTATCTGCACTGGCATCATCTCTCAGCATGACTTCTAAGCTGTGTTTAATTGTAACTCATTGAATCTGTAGAGGGCACAGAGACGACCTCAACAGAGAGCCAGTTTTCCCAAGCGGGACCGTAATGGAACTGCCGAGGATTCATTAGAACGTTATAGAAACATCAGTGCTGAGCTAAATTAACACATTCCCTTCTGAGATTAATTAAACTTGGCATAAAATGCCATTCAATTTATTTAATGGAGCTAACTGATCTTCTGAAAGCCAGACGCTGGTAAGTGGACGCTAGTCACCTGGATAGTCACCAACTACGCTTAATGCTTGGTCTATGAATATTAATAGATTACGTAGGCGGATGTTCCAGGAAGGTTGCCTAACAACGTCACCTAATTAATATTCATGAGTTCATGTCATAATATCATAAGCAGCATCAAAACTCACGTATTGAATGTTGAGTGTATTAATGCGCTGTTCTCACTAAAAGAGATTTGGAACAGTTTTTGTTATAAAAAGCTCAGTGTAAATAAAAGGAAGTAAAAGTCAACAACACTTATTTCTGATAAATGAGAAAGAGCAAGGTCTTTACTATTTTCATTAATTCTCTCACTGTAAATAATAATCAGCCCCTAACAAAATCCTGCAGCTCTTCAACAAGTATACAAATGTTCTTCAAAGATGTACCGTGGAACTGCATCATCAGTAATATTCCATGTTGAATAATACATCCTCAATATCCGTTTGATTTCTAGACTTCACCATACGGTCTGGATTATGTGCATGTATCTGGATCTTCTGTACCTGCTCCAACCTCTTTCAGACCCACTTTTAAGAATATAAAAGCCAACGATGTGCACATTACACAAGCTCTCACACCATACACATAGAGGAGAATATCAGTGCTTCTCAGAATCATTAAACAAGCCTCAAACGATGCTCCAGTGCTTCAGTTCAGCTCTTATCTGACACATGATGTGCAGTACATTCACTCTCCTCCAGACCCTGTAATGTCTGCCCAGAATACTCACATGGACTCAAACCAGGTGATGAGTATTCGTTGATATAATTAGATTGTTCTCTTAATCTAATTTTAGATTCATTCAAGACTTACCGAAGCCAAAGGCTGGAGACGCAGGGATGGGAGACGACTGGACAGAAGTGGAGGTGTAGAGTCCGGTGACCAGCAGCCCATCGAAGTAAGTACTGGTGGAGATCGTCACTGCAGACACACACACAGAGAGAGAGAGGAGAGACAGAGGGTCAGAATTTACTGATCGATGACATCTGAGGAAAATCCAGCAAAAAATACTCCACAAGTTAATTGTGAGAGGCCTTTGGAAAAGTGCTTTGGTACTCAAAGTAAGAAAACAGTTAAATGGATTTTCCATCTTAAAGGTCTACTTCATTATGGTTTGAGGGGAAATGCTCATGGTGCATGGGAAGAAATCTGGTCTGTGTTTCCCAGAAGCATCGTAAGCCTAAGTTGATCGTAGCTCCATTGGTTTCAATGGGTCCACAATGTACTTAAGCTTACACTGCTTTTGGGAAACGCAGCCCTGGTCAAAGTTAGTAGTAAATTTAGATCTTATTTGGACTGATTCAAACGGTGATTCATTTGGACTGGATGCTGCTAATGAACGAGACTCAAATCATCAATGCGATCATTTGGGCTGGTCACTGAGCTAATTAGTCACAGAATCTGACCATTATTCTTCTTTTGGAGAAAAAATCACAAAATCCCACATTAGGTCAAGGAAGCAGTGCCTCTCTCACTAAAATCAAGATCTGAGTAAATAACGTACAGTACATAAATAAACCAAGCAAAAATTACAAAATTAATTTGTTCTAAAGTACACAGTCCAACAGGCAACAACAGCAGATGACGTTTGGGAAGAGGATGCGTCTCTGAGCTCATGGTGCTCTCTCTGAGGTCCTATAGTATTGAGCGAGTGACAGAAAATAGGTGTATGTCACATGAGAGAAGGCAACGCCTCAATCGTACCATGATCGGCTCATTAATCTGTCAATGCGATACAATGTTTACAAGTGGTCTGCAAATCCACATAAAAAGCATGAAATGGAAATGGAATATGATTTTACATTGGTTCCTCAAGTCCATCACTCACTACTCAGTTAACTACAATTTCAATTACAAGCACACATACGCTTCCCTAGTAAACGCATGCATTACTCCAAGCGTGTTTCTCATTGATTTGTACAAACTGAGGAACGAGACAAAATTAATGTCTGTAGTAATCAACAGGATGGCACAGATGTGGTCCAGAGACACCGAATGGAAAATAACCCAGAATCCTCCTGAAGTGCTGAGAGAGAGCAGATGTGTGTCCAGGAGGCGAACGCGACACCTCACCAGACGGCAGACGTCAAAAAGACATTTTCTCATGGTGAAGATGTCACTAAACACTGTGAGGAAATAGATCTTAAAAGAGTGTGAGATTGACAGAAGAGGGGGAAAACAGACTACCTTGACATTCTGAGTCTGTAGAAACCAAACAACAGCAAACGTAACCAAGACACATGCAGTCATACTCAAAAACACACAAAAAAAATAATGCTGCTTAGTCAAAATTAAAATGAAAAAGAGCTAATGAAACACCATTCTTGAACATTTTCACAACTTCGTTTCATTGCATGCTTTTGTTTCTTTTGGCATTACAATGTAGTATTGCTGAAACTGGGCAGTGTTTTTTATCCTTGGCTTGGGAGAGTGAATGTTGAGGTTATGTGTTATTTTAATTATGTGTGTTTTTCAGCAACATGACAAAAGAGCAGACGTGTTTGTGCTGAATGTTCTGTTATGCTGGAGTTTCTTTAGGTTGAAGAGCGGAGCTTGTGCGGTTGAAGATGTGCTGTAAAAGTGCAGTAAAAGCTCTACGTTTAGTGAAAAGACAGAGTACTTCATGAATAGACTGGTAATTGTTGAGACAAGCATTTTTTTTCTGACAAGAAATGTGGTTCAAAACCACAAGCCAACAGCAGATCCGCTCTGAAAGCCTGCTGCGGGTTTAACCAACTGTTTGACAAAATCCCAGACAGACAGATCATGAAATAGTCAAAGAAAATCATCATTGCTAATAATATTAGTTCTAGTTTGATTATTATTTTACAAAAACAAATTACTAGAGACTCTCACTATTTCTTTCTTTATGAGTACTCAAGGGAGAAGCGTGAGCACTCTGTGTGTGTAAGAGTGTGTGTAGTTTGTCTAGACGTGGATACACTCCGGATTAAAAACATATTCCTCATTCCTGCCTCTCTCCCCCCATGCCAGCTTCAATAATTCATCCTCTTACTGTCAGTGTAATATCTAGTCCTCTCTCTCTCTCTCCATTTTCCCTTTTCTTGTTTTTAACTGCATTATTCCCTACCTCGCTTTCTAAACAAGTGCAACTCAGTACGTACAGATCAGGGTGAACGCTTTACATCCAATTCATTCACATTTATTAAGTCATGATATCAATGAGAGAAATACATCGTGAACATTTTATCAGTGCATGACAATTTCGGTATTTTCTTCATGCAAAGTTGTCGTACAGTTTCAGAAGACAGTGAATATAGCGCACATAGTCGTACTGGCTGCATTTAAGGTGCTTTAATAGTATTTCTATTCTTTTTGGAGTTTAAAAATGCTTCAAAGATTTATGCAAATACAATGTTGGCAAAATTGTTATTTTTGAGTGAACTATTCCTTTAAACGTCAAGAAAATGCACATGCACCTTGACAAATCCAGAGCCCAAAAAGCGTTCGCTCTCCTCACACGAGGCACCTCGGGCTCAAACCATCGCTCCCTCAAGAGCGCAGCGCTTTTCATGCAGGAGAAGCATTCGAAGGCGGGTGGGAGTGCAACGCGAGCGATTGGGCCAAGAGGTTATTATGAGCAACAAACAGCGCGGTGGAGGAAGGAGAAAACAGGGATGGAGGGACGTCTAGAGAGGCCCGTGAAAAAAAAAAAGAGTGATCGATGAAAATGAAACACGTAAATAATTCAGAAATCCATCTGAAAGGGGAGCAGAAGTGGGGGAAGGGAGGAGAAAATAGGAGAACCTGGTAAGAGTAACTCATAAAAACAGACGTATTCACCTGCGGGGGTTTGCATGCGCACAAAGCTGCGCTTTGATGAGAACTCTTAACATTCACTCCACACCCGCACACACTCAAACTCTCCCGATGAGCAGTATTTGACTGTCTTTAGCAGAAAGAGAGACGACGTGCCGCTGGGAGATGGAGATGCGGCAGGTACGTCGCCGCAACACTGATTACTTACATCTAGTCTTGTCCATCCAGCCGCTCTCTCTTTGTCTCTGTGCCGTCCTGCCCATCATGCAATATAGATGGTGCGATGTAGTACGCCTCATTACCAACACTCACCGCCATGCTCCTATTCAACTATTGATAAACCTCGGGCCTGGAAAGCATCCCTGTACTCGCTGGCTTTAACAGAAGGGGCTGCTTTCTGTTGTAGAAGACTACCAAACAGAAGAGGAAGGGCCGTGTTGGGACAAAGCGCAGGAGTGATGCTTCTCAAATCGTTTTCTGAAAGAGGTTCAGCAGGTTCAGACACGGATGGCTCTATATGTGTGGTGCTGTCATCTGAACAGCACCTGGTGGCACCCTGAACGCCAGACGCAGGAGCAGAAGAGTGAAGCGAGAGCAGTTGGCAGGGCTGTGCATTACCTCACTCCTAGTTAACAGCATGGCAGTGGAACAACGCCTGCCAGCGTGTGCAATGAATATCAAACCTTAATGCGTTTGCAACAGTTGCTCCTAGTTGAGCACAACATTTATATACAGTCAAACCAAAAATTATTCAGACACCTTCAACACTTCTCACATTATCACAGTTTACTCGCTATAGTTTAGAAATATGCCAAGAACTCATTAAACTGTGTCCGAACAAATTCATCTTGATAATGTCAGATAACTTTGGTAGAAAGGTATGTAATGAATCAGACTGTCAGCTGTTAAATTTAAGTACACAATTAGATAATACCAATTTAGGTCAAACAATTACCAAGCAATGCTTAATTCTGTCCAGTCTGTGGTGTAAAAAGATCACACTAGCAATTAAAGAAAAAAACACTTAAGCAAAACATGCTCAGGTCAAAGTGTCTGAATAATTTTTTATCCCAAATTTTACTGGTAGTCCACTGTATGAAGAATGTTTGGATATAATGCGTCACAGTTTACTTTATTTTGCTATCCTCACTTACATAAATGAACTATAGTGTCCTGCACCCACTAGTAAAAAAAAAAATAAAAAATTATATCTTGTGTCTGAATAATCTTTGATTTGACTGTATTGCTACTCCAGTGAGCAAGGCAAAGGAGGCTAAAGAACAGAAGAAGAAAAACAACTCCACAAGAT
This sequence comes from Sinocyclocheilus anophthalmus, assembly GCA_018155175.1. Lineage (NCBI taxonomy): Eukaryota > Metazoa > Chordata > Actinopteri > Cypriniformes > Cyprinidae > Sinocyclocheilus > Sinocyclocheilus anophthalmus. The sequence goes on along the minus strand of JADLZN010009482.1, from coordinate 149,743 downwards.
GTTTAAGCAGAGAAACCTTGTGAGGAACCAGACTAGTGGGCAGGATCAGCGACACAGAGGAGATGAGAGTCTGGAACCAGAGAGTTCCCGCTGGTGATTCTGAAATGCCCGTATGAACTCCCGATTCTGTCCATCATAAACATAAGTGTCATTCCAGCCTGTCACACCTGTGACCCCTCTGCAGATTTAGGACAATTATGTCTCAGCCTCACAACCACAGTGCCACACTTCCACCTCCGTGTATGTCAGAAGATACATGCAATATGGCAGAAACGTTACTCTGTGGCCTTCTGAGCCGCATTTGACATCCCACTGGAAACCTGGTGTGCCCTTGAGAAGCCGGAAGCGGGGAGAGGCCACCAGCAGCGACTCGGGCCATCTGTTTCCCCGGCCGGGCCAGTCTCAGAGCCATCTCCTGCCGCTCCGGTCCAGTGCTGCTGATCCGGGCCGCGCCGCGCAGTATCAATCAGCATCGGTGTGGAATGTGTGATGAGTTTACGTGTGTCAGTGACAGCTGGATAGCACTTATCAAACTGTGATGATTCTCTTGCGTAACCCTGTATCGCCTCTCTGCCCTGCTGGCCGCGCCATCTGCTGTTGCGAGGGCTTGTTGCTGTCAAACACGCTCGATCGCTCTAACAAACATTAACAGGTCGGCTTCCTGAGTAACAGCTTCTTTAAGGATGCTCCTAACCTCTTAAAAGATGCTAACCTCCCTTCACATTTGCTCCGAACACGAGAAGGCAGCGGTGATCATGTTATTCCATAAGGAAAGTTGAAAGCTTACAACATTTAAAACAAGCAGCTTTTATAGAAAACCAGTTTTAAATTGTGTAACCTCCGATCTGGTGAATATCTCTCTTGAAACAGAGCAGGATTCTTGCACGTGACACAAATGAGAACTACAATAACAACATTTCCCCAGACCGTTTGACCCAAGATAACTGCACTGAGCTGGAGACCATTTATTGTCTCTCTGACCAGTGTTAGGCTTGCTATCAAATGGCTTGCAATAATAGGAAAGCAACTTATTCAGGCATCAAACTTCCCTGGTGAAAAAAACAATAGAAACCATCACAGAAATTCTAAGTACAAAAAATTCCAATACAAATACCATTACAAACAATCAACTTTTAACCATTAAAACCATTAAAAATGGTTTTCTGTAGTGTGTTTTGGGAAATATTCCATTAGGATTGAGTGGTTTTAACAAGCCACCAACAGAAGGCGACCAATTACCAATAGAGACCCACAGGGTCCATTACAGTTTCCATTAAAACCAATACAATTCCCAACGTAACCACTAAAACCATACAAATTTTGTGATGGTGTCTATTGTTTTTTTCTTCAGTAGGGTTGTTTTCCATTTCTTCAACTCTTGATACACTACATGGCCAAAAGTAGATGGAAAGTCCCTTCTAGTTTGGCTTTTCCAGTAATTTCTTAATCTTACACATACAGTACAAGTGCTTTTTTTCAGCATGTCAATACCCTTGTGCACAAGAAAGAAGTGGTTTACTGAGTCTGGTGGGGAAGAACTGGCCTGCAAAAAACCCAAACCAGAACCCCAACTAAAAACCTTTGAGATGGTAATGTTTACCATTAATGGCTCATAGTCCACATTGGGTAGTTCAGGGCTGCTCAAAGGGATAGTCTACCTGTAAGAGAAAGTACGTCTCCAACCCTGGAACTGAAGTCTGCAGGAGGGTCGCTCTCCAGGGGCAGGGTTGGAGACCTCTGACTAAAGTCCAAAACACACTGCACAATTTTAACAGTCCTATAAGATCATTGCATGTCACACTGTGCGACATGGATCTAATAAACTTGACATGTGTGTAGACTGTACGGTAATGACACCTGTTGACTCGTACGCTACGATGCATGTTCCTATTGAAGAATAAACGTCATCAGCATGCACTAGTGGTAAACAAAAAAAGCATGATGAATCATACTTTAGCAGCTGTAGTTTTTATGTGTTCTGAAAAAAGTGGAAGCGTGAAAGAGGAAGGGATAAGAGCTTGAGGTAAGCAGTTTTATGTTTTAGCGTCATGTCAGGTTGATTTCATGTCGTATTTTTATTGGTTGGTCAGTAAACGTGGATTGTAGCAGCAAACACACTGTGCGATGATCATGCTGTATCGCAGGCTATCTTTGGTCGCAAGACCGTGGACAACGGCCGTCTTTGACCCTCTCTCACTATACGACACAGGAGCACCGATTAGGAGCCACGATCACAGAAATCGCCACGATCATTTCATGATGCCAATATTTCGTCTGGGATAGCCGGAAATCGTGCAGTGTGTTTTGGGCTTTAAAGAGACATCGCTGTACAATATTTACCCCTAAAAGATGCACATTAGTATCCTTACCACAAACCTTTTCGGGGAGGATAAGGTACAAAAATGTCCTTTCTAGGGTACTGCTCCAGTCAACAGGTCAGTGCCTGACATCACTGATGCTCTTGTATCTTAACCACTTAATTTTATAAAAGCACAAATGCCTCCCTGTGCTGCTACAGCAGCTCCCGCTCTCCTGGGAAAGCCTTTAACTGGATGTTGAACACGGATGCAGGGACTTGCTCACGTTCAGACACAAGAGCATCACTGAGGCTTATTCTCTAAGCTGAAAGGTCAAGTCAATAACAAACAATTCTGACCAACGGCTACCATTGATTTGTGATAGTGCACAGATGCACACTGGGGAGTTAAACACATGAACTGAAGGTGAACTGTATTTTGTGGACTGTTTTCTGCAATCGAAAAATGTATTCATGAAATGCACTGACAGTATTCAAACAAAGAGAAGAACTACTGGAATCAGTGACAGTCTTCAGTCACTGAAGCTTCATCCCTGTGAGATTTCCCCTGTGTTTACGCTCCCACAGAGTGACGCTGAGGGAAAGTGATTCTGGGAGCGTGATAAGCAGAGAATGCGCTGCGTTATGCAAATAAATCTACTCTAACCCCTCTTTTAAAAAAAACACCCAATCCATTTGCACTGCTGTGTTGCTTTTCTCTTTCCTCGTGATCGAACATTACAAAACTAACAAGTATTTATGAGAGGGAAAAAATGAGAGTTTTCAGGATTGTTCGTTTCGGGATCTCTGCCAGCACGAGCTTGAATGCCTGCGCTCAGCAAGATGACTGTAATCACTTCCATGTGCTCAAACGCTGCAGCAGTTTACAGTTAAAACATGCAATGCAATGACGACAGACAGATGGATAGACAGACAGACTGATAGATAATCTTACACCTGTCGATAAACCTCGCAGAAAACAGGAAATGTCTAAATTAGGTCATTTTGGCTCTTCTGGACCCCTGACACACACCCACACAAGCCAGAACATTTCCTTCTCCAGAGCTGCATCTAATCCTCACGGACAGATAAAACTCTCACAGTCACTAAACACCCAGAACTCTGTTCCATAAACACACTCCAAACACGCTGAGGAAACTATTGGGAATTTCATTGTGAAACACAGAGAAACTCAGCCAGGGCTTGTCGTGTTTTTCTTTATCTTCAGTCAGCACAAAGCACAGCTGTTTTGTGTGTGTGTGGCAACGTTTATTAACCGTGTTTTAGCTCAGTGGTTGACTGACAGATGAAGGCTTTGACCATCGCCCAGTGTGGCTGAATTAGAGACGATTTTGGACTTTGGTTTATTCAGCGTCTGAAACAGATGTTAAGAGCAGGTGTAAACCAGATGTTTCAGCTGATTAGCTGGTTGATAACACGTGCATCATTGTCACAAACTAATGCTAAATCTATTAGGACATTTCAAAAGGATCCTTGGGAAATATTCGGTTTTAATTTAAGTGCAATAGAACATTTTCAGCGCACACATCTGAAAAACATGACTCCTGTGAGAGAAAAGATCTGTGTGTGAAACAAAAGCACAGACGAGATAAAAGAGAATAGTACATCGCTTTCACCTGCCTTGCTCTTGGCGTGGCCCTTCTTAGGTCTGATATTTCAAACTGCAGTTTTTATGAGCTCAACGCTGCACATTAGCACATTATCTATATTCCACTCATTCACAGAGTATGCAAACATCAGCCACAGCTCAGTTACACTGCAGTGCATTCCTCTATTGAAGAAATTCATTATTTTAGTGTTTCGCAAGTAAGATCCACCAACACCAGGCGGTTCTGCCACAAAACGTCCAGCATATGGAAATAATATTCTCTGTATGATTGATTGTTCTGTCACTATACAGAATGTTTCAAATACTGCACTGAACTCAGTTTCCAGCATTGAGTAACTCTTCATCAGAGGGGTTTGTGTTCAGAGGAACCCCTGAGCCTAAAGACAAACCTCGCTTATTTATTTTTACAAAAAAAAAACTTTATTAGAGACTACATTTTACTCTGACTACAATTTTTGTAAATCTAAGATGCATTTAGAATACGCGTAATCCAAATGCAGATGCCCCAGCTGTTAAAATATTGAAATATAATGAAAATAAGACTAGTCATTTTTAACTTTTTTAATTTTCCCCTCTGTACATTGAGCTGAAAAGCGGAGGAGATATCACTGGCAAGAAAAATGAAACAAGTTTACGCAGCATGAAGTGAAAGACCTGAGTTAGTAGATTTTGCTGTTTCTACATAGGGTTGCTCTCACTATTTATAAACAATTCTCTTGAACATGAGAAGTTGTCACCCACAAAACGTCTGAGGTAACAATAAGATAAAAGGTTAATTGAGGAGATGGAAAGGTTAGGGTCATGTCTGTGATTAAATGGTGGACTAACGGACACACCGTATCTATCATGCGTAGATAGAAAACACGACACGATTAATTAACACAAATTCAGGAGTAAATAGCTGTAAATTAAAAAAGCTCTACAAGAATCAGTGCATTTAAAACTTTTATCAGTTCACTCAACAACATTAACTGAAGGGGCACGTGACATATGATTAGGTCGCATTATTTACAAGTGCTTCCTCATATTAAAGACAAACCCACATCTCCTATCTATCACAGACACACACACAGCAAGGACACACAAACCTGCACACAACACAACACACACACACACCACACACACAACACACACACACACAAACAAACACACACACACACACACACACACACACACACACACACACACACACACACACAACACACACACACACACAGACACACACACACAGACACAGACACAGACACAGACACATGCACAGAGACACACACACACACGCACACACACACACTCACACACACATCACACAGACACACACACCATGACCAGACTCACACTCACACTCAAACAGACAACATCACATACACCACCACACACCACACCTCAACATCACATCACACTCCACGGACTCACGCGCACGCACACACAGACACACACAGCGATCAGCCACATGGCAGTCAGGCAGAACACAGTCTCTCTAACGGGTTGTTTTCTGCTCGACTGTCAGACGTGAATCAGCAGCTCCTTTAATATTAAGCACACATCACACTGAATTTCCTAACTATTTCACATTGTGTGATTATACCATGCTATAGCAGAATCTCTTTATATACTGACACATTACATGACATGGCCATGGTGCATACATCAGGGCTCCACTGCTCAACATGCTAATATTGGTGTAAAGTTACCTGATGAACTCCATGTGTTTCTGCTCTTCCTGAGAACACGCATTAATTTCATTCATCACTTGCTCATTCGTGTGCCTTCACTAGATATGTTTCCATGCACTACTTTTCATCGGTATGAATAAATCCAATCTGATTTCAGATTCTGTTTACATGAACCCTTAAACACGGCAATCTGATTTACATATTTGTTTACGTGTGCATTCCATGTACTCTGAACAAACCTTCGGCACACGTGCAAACTGTGTTCAGAACCGGAGAAAGACAGCAACGCCACCGGAGCTACAGCGAGAACAACTGTAGTTTTGCCTTGATGACATATCTGAAAGAAAGCTGACATACACTCCTAAAAATAAAGGTGCTTCACGATGCCATAGAAGAACATTTTATGTCTAAATGGTTCCATAAAGAACCTTTAACATCTAAGGAACATCTTTAACATCTTTCTGTTCACCAAAGGTTCTTTGTGGCGAAAGAAGGTTCTTCAGATTATAAAAAGGTAAGAAAGAGATGGTTCTTTAAAGAACCTTTGACTGAATGCTTCTTTGTGGAACCAAAAATGGTTATTGTACGGCATTGCTGTGAAGCACATTTTAAGCTCCTTTATTTTTAAGAGTGCACTGTATATGTCAGAAGAGCATAAACATTCAGTCTGCTCCACTGACCAGTTGTAAGATGTAAATAAACATACACGCGTGTACTTTCATAAGACGCAAAACATATGTAAACATACGCATCACGGGACTGTGATTATGCACAAGTCATATTCAAGCGTTTACATGCTGAACTTTGTCTTGCTGATCAGATTTCTTCAGGTCTACAGCACCCCTTCCTATCCGAGCTCTGTCAAATTGATTGTGGTGTTCACATGAGGGCGTTTCAGTCCGATTGAGCCATAAATCTGATTATAAACATTATTTGGGTGTGTGTGTGCTGTTTACCCATGTGGGCTGAACTCTCACAAACCAGTTTTAGCTAATAACATGACCTGAGCGAACGCGAACAAAGTGGGAGAGCTAATTACAATAACCACTCTGGTTTCCTACGAGTGTTGTTTCACTCAGAACACGGCCAGCGGAGCGTCTTTTTGTCTCTTGAGGTCAGCGGCTCTCAGGGTAATGTTCACGAGCTTGTGATGGATCTGGAGACTGGACTGAGGCAGGTTTGAGGGCATGGAGAGGTGCGAGACATTACAGTCTAATCTGCCGGTGAAAGGAAGGCTTCTGTGCTGTGGTGAAGGTCTGAATGTTATCAGCTGGAGTGACACGCTGCCCGAGGCTGCGATTACAGGCGATTCAGAATCAGCTGAGCCTTCAGGACCGACGAGGAACATGTCAAATTACTTCACCAAATGATAATTGCTGTAACGGATACAGAAACATAGCCACTTTTCTCTGAAGTAATTGAGCCCATACATTCACAGACACTTCACGAGTGCTGGCATTGGGAGTTTTATAAGCTCTAGTCTGTCGTGTGTTAGGAAAACTAAAGAAGACATACAGCATTTTTGCATTAGACTAAAACAGTTCTCACTGGTTTCAGTTTCTGGGTAGGCTCTGCGATAATATATGACTTATGATAATACTTAATTGTTGTTTTAATGATGTGCAAGCTTACAATATTTGAGCGTGTCACTCACTTCACTAAAAAAGCATGCCTTGAATGCACATCACATCATGATGTAGACTATTAAAACGCAGCCACAACTCAAGATACAGAGGCAAAATGTCTCTGTATGAGTTTTGGTCTTATATTTACATCATAATTAATCATAAGACAATATCACACGAGCAAGTGTGCTGTTTTCCCTGAGTATCAGCACAACTGCAAGTGTGAAACTGATTTTGTAAACAATATTTGGAATTACGTTTTAGACTCTTATTATAACTGTCTGTTTTTGCTCTATTTCTCCAATGAAAATATTTGCAAACAAACCCACAGAAGAAGCACGGCACGTCACAGCGGCGCTTCGTTACTAAACGAATCTGTGTTTTGAATGAATCGGGTGTGTCAATGAATTAATTGCCCATTCAGAAAGAAGTTACTTCATTTCTGCATGAATTAGCCATTTAATCACCAGTGATTACTCTTTCAATAAAGAGCTCGACTTGAAAGCAAACTGATCGCAATTTTAGAGGAGCAATTCGTAATCTGTAATTCAGCGCTAACAAGCAAAACAACGACGACCCCGCGTTCAGCAGCCCTGAAGAACATTTCGCTCATTAGAGACCACTGGATCATTTCATTTCTAAATGCAGAGACTGAAATGGCTGCTTGGAAAAGCTTACAGATGGCCTGCAGGTTGCTCTGCACACTGGCATCATCGCTGGCCATTTTGTATTGAGTTTAATGACTACCTGGCACAGTACTAGCATCTCTCTGGCATGTTCGACTGCCATCCTCACTATACAGGGTGAAGCCCATGGCCAGATGCATGGGATTAATCCTGAGCCGTGTTTCACTGTCACATTCAGAGCCAAACAGCCAGCCGTCAGCGCAGGCCCTGCCCATTAAACAGCAATCACATTATGCAGAAAACCATCACAATGGGCTGCAAAACAATTCATGAATTATTGCATCGTAGCTTTGGAAAGTATCTCGAGCGAAATCATTTGGTTCCACTGAGAGGAGTCGTTTTTCTTTATCTAATGCCTACAAATGTGCAGTCTGAACTTGTTCAATGTCACAGAATGGGCTCTGTAATCAAAAGCGCATTTTATAACGCTCACACCTGCTATTAACATCCTCCAATCACTCATGAAGTCAGAGGCCCTCCCCTCGAGCCCATCAGATCAGAGCTCCTCGCGTGTTAATATGGTTTGTAAACAGGCCCTTAATTAGCTTCACCTCTGAGACTCTCCTGCATCAACAGATGGCAAACATGCGATTCGGGAAGTGTGTCTGTCACAAGCCAGCACAAGAGAGTTTTGCTTTATAGGGCTGCAACAAATAATGTGTGTACTTGATAATAATCAATCAAACTAATCACATTTTTGTGATACGCATCCGCCAGTCCCATTACTTTACAGCAGCGAATAACGCACTTCTATAGACAAAACGCATCAGAGGACACATAATGAGCTGGTCCTAAACAAAAGAAAGCTTGATATTAAATCCAATTCTCAAGCATTTAACGCGTTTAGCTGTCAGGCGTTTTGACAGACACAAGTGTGCTTTAATGCATTCGAGTTGTGTTTTCCCAGCACATAACTTACATTTCCAGCTTGTATCCGTCTGTAAATGTTAAAAAGTAACACGAGTGTTTCCATTCTGCTTAAAGGACAGTAGTCTTGTTAAACTTCACAGGCTTCAGTCAATGAGCACACGTGCGTCAAACCAACAGAGCGCTGTAATTCTGATTAAAATATCCACCTTATTTTTCAAAGTTTTCTGTGAACGTGCGAGGCTTCCGGTTCATTAGCCGCTGCAGGGAAATAGCGAGAAGAATAAAAACCTGCAGTAAACGGTAAAACTGTTTGCACTACAAACCAGTGTGTTCATAATTAAGATAATACATTCAAATAACATGGTAAAACACACCAGTTTGCAATATCCGGCTGTTTTGTGCAGCTAAACATAGCTGGATGCGAATGACACCGGAAGCCAGACACATTATATTTACAAATGACCGCGCCCGCTCCTACGGGAAAAATAAGGTGGATAGTCTGCATTAAATTAACATTAAATTAGGGATTAAAATGCTATGCTTAACCCAAGTTCTTGTATTGTCATGAGGATAGTAACTGTAAATGGACTATTGTTATATAAATGTAAAATAATTCAGTCAAGTGATGTATGCACCAAAAAAGTTTCCATTAGTTCATTATTTATCAAAGAGTCTTGAATATGTGCCTTAAGTTCAGTCATCTATGACACGCAGGAGACATGATAACAGACTATCATTTGGGTGTGAAGACCTTGTTAGGATGCAGTCAGAGATCCATTAGACATTTCATCTGTGTTTCTCAGTGAATGTGGATGAATGGTGACAAGAGTACAAGAATCACACATTAGTATATGAATTCACAAAAAGCATAGCCTGCTGAAATTGAGATCTGATTTCCCACGGGACATCACAGCGTGTCAGACGGAGGTTACAGATCGGCTCAGCATCAGGGATCTATTGTACAGCTCGTCAGTAAAGGAGGCGCGCGTTAGAAAGCCCAGCATGTAAAGTGGACCGAGTGAACGATGGCAGGTTTTCCATCATATTCATAAAAGTGCTCAGTGTTGCCTCTGTGATGATTTTAGGAGAATCAGACCCCATTAAATATCCTCCAGCTCCCAACAGATCCAGCATTCGCATCTGACCGCTCAGAAAAACACCAGCACGCCTCAGCGAGACTCGCCACACGAGGATCCTTACCTTTTACAGAATAAACGTGTGGGACGAGGAGAAATTTAACAAGGGCTTTGTTCACAATTCAACTTTCAGCTGTTCCTGCAACCTCAGTCCTTCTCAAAAATTCCTCATTTTTCTCAGCTACAGCTTTTGTTACTACAGGTTTTCTTTACTTCTAGAAGCTATTTCTGTCCAAGGGCTTGTAGAACAAGACATTTCATTGTCAAGAAGCACTGCAGCTGCTTTATTTGAGAAATAAACTTTGACTCTTGATTTTGTCTCTAAAGTGGATCATATGATTCACGCTTATTGTTTAAAGATGCAACTGGCCACAAGCCATATAGCCTCACTTCTAATGAAACACTTCTGCCTTTAGGAACAGGCTGTATTTTATAAACTGAAGAGAAACTTCCATTATAATTTAGGACATGTCACAGAGCTCGGTGTGATGATTTCTCAGATGAATATCATGCCAAACTAAAGAAGACATTTAGATGTTATCAGTGTAAATAATGCAATATTTAAAAATGCTGCTGTATAGTTTCACACTCATTTCTGTACTATTCACATAGTAGTTTGTGTCCCTGCAGCACAAAAGCAGTGTTGGAGTCGCTGGGGGATATTTGTAGCAATAGCCAACAATACATTGTATGGGTCACAATTATACATTTTTCTTTTATGCCAAAAATCATTAGGATATTAAGTAAAGATCATGTTCCATGAAGATATTTAGTAAATCTCCTACTGTAAATATATCAAAACTTAATGTTTGATTAGTAATATGCATTGCTAAGAACTTCATTTGGACAACTTTAAAGATGATTTTCTCAATATTTAGATTTTTTTGCACCCTCATATTCCAGATTTTCAAATAGTTGTATCTCAGCCAAATATTGTCCTATCCTAACAAACCATACATTAATGGAAAGCTTATTTATTCAGATCTCAATACTTCATCGGAAATGGACCCTTATGATTGGTTTTGTGGTCCAGGTTCACATTTGTGTAGTTGTCCAGTCCATCATTTCTGTCTGTCCTGTTCAGTCTCTCAGCACGATTATCTGCGTATTTATTTCCAGAATGTTGACACTCTATAAATGTGCAGCACTTTGGCTTGTTCTCTTTGTCTTTCAGCCTTCCATCCCCATTAATCCCCAGAATCCTCACGACCCCCGAACACACAAAGACGCAGGCGCGTGTTTGAGAACCAACACGTCCCTGAAGATCTCGCAGGTCTGGATAAGAAAGATAAAGCTGAGAACACAAGACCTCACGCTTCTCTCCTCACACAAAGAACAGCGGCCGCTCTTCACAAGCATCAAAGCACCAGCAGAAAGCAGAGTTTAAACGAAGGCTCTCGCACGCTTTACATCCAGCGCTTCAGATATTGTGACAGTAAAATTAAGAAAACCGAGACCTGTGGCATCCCTCTACACTTTATGTTGCAGCTTTGTGTTTACATGAGCAGAGTGTGACTGTCTTGATTACAGGAGTTGCGAGTAATGTGTTGATCCAGAGAGTGTCTCTCTTATTCACATATACTGTGGCTGTGCTGCACCTGTTGTGCTCTTGTGAGTTGTTTGTGAGAATCTAGCGGTTTTGGCCTCAGGATAAACCACCCACACATGAGCGCTGGGATCACACGGCACAGAAGAACGGAGAAAAGTGGAATAGAGCCGTTCAACTTCACATCAATACTTGTGCTCAGTTACATAAACACAATCATCTCTCTCACACACAGACTGCAATCTGTTTTCACACGCAGCAGCTGTGCTTTTGCATCCTTACCTGCAATGAAATGTGCTTTTAAAAGTTTTTTTTTTTTCTCAGACCAGGGTTGTTACAGTTACCTAAAAACTAAAACAGACAACTAAAATGACTAAAACCATTTTTTAAAAATGAAACAAAATGAAATAAATTATAAAAAATATGTATATTTCTGCTAGCTGCCGAGGCAACATTTCTTTCTCATTTAACTTAACTGTACTAAAATAACTAAAACTAAAATAGACACAGATATGTATGCAAAACAAACAAAAACTACTAAAAATGACAAAAAAAAGACTTTAACTAAAAACAGAAAATATAAAAATAAAAGCTGATTCAAAATATTAGTATAATTGTAATAGTATATAAATTATACTGAAATAACACTGTTACAGAGACCCTTAAAATGATAAAAAAGTGTTCATCTGCGATTATTACCTTGAAGAGCCATTTTTAACCTGATCTACCTGAAAAGTCCTGGTGTAGGATTTACTTTGATAAATAATTACAAAGAAACACACAGAATGAAACATTTTGAAGTAGAAAGACTGAAAATACTATTTTGTACTCCAACAATCTTTGTTTTATTTACAACGTCCGTTTCGATTCAGCGATGTTATTATTTTGACTTCACTGAGATGCGAAGCACATTTTAAACGTTTGTGTGTACTCTTTCCCAAGTTTACTGCAGAAGGAAGGAGAATGCCCCTTGTATTAACGAAGTCTCGGATCCGCCGGAGCTCAGTACTCACCCTGGTACTCCTGTCCCGGGACATATGCGCCGGGGCTCCCGTGGATCTGGAAGGTGAGCAGCACCTATCCATTCCTCCCTCGGACCCGGGGCCATAATCTCACCATGGTGGGGGACCAAGAAGAAAGAAGGATTGAGGCGAGGGAGATAGAGCAGGACGGAGAGCCTCCCAAATCCACGGCGGCCGCCGAAAGCAGCAGCAGAGCGCAGGACCGAGCGACGGCCCTGAACATCTCTGATCCAGGAGCTAGATGAGGACGAGGCGTGGGGTGTGTGTGTGTGTGTGTGTGTGTGTGTGTCTGTACTCCCTTCACACACGGGGAGTGCAGAGCCTGGTGCTGAGCCCCGCTCCCACACTTAAATAGCGCTCAGCCCTGCCTCCCTCCGCCTCACTCTCCTCCCACCTCCCTCCCTCTCTCTCTCCCTCGCTCACTCGCTCGTTATAGCTTTCTATATCTCTCTCACCTACTCCACTCGCACTCGCTCTCTCTCTCTCTCTCTCCCTCTCTCTCCCCTCTCTCCTGATCTAAAAGCGCCCCGTTTGCCTCTCATCTGTTTCCTCCCTGCCTCGTTTCTGTCAATCATTCTAATATGTCTGCGTGTTAGTGATTTGTCTCTCTCTTTAGCACTGTGTTTTGTCCAAGACAGCCTGCCTTTGTCTTTTTCTTCTCAACTCCCTCCATCCCCCAAAGCGGATTCCCTGCTTTTCCACCCAAAGATCACACCTCCTCCTCCCTCCTCGTCTCCTGTCTCTCCCCATCTCCCGTCTCTGATAGGACCCTCTCTTTGTGCTCCGTTCACTCATGCTCTTTCGTTTTGTTGTGCCTTCTCTCAGCTCTGTTTCTCCGTTTAGGTCTCATTCTCCTTCACATGAATGTTTCCTTTAAAATCAGACCTTCTCATCTTGTCTGTGTCTCTCAAACGGAGTCAGTTTGTGCCAGTAACACACACACACTCTCTCACTCACACACACAAACTTCACACGTTCTCCATCTGTCTGCTCTTGTTGAAATGATCCAGCCATCTGAGACGTTGAAGAAGAAAACATTAATGTTTGATCAGAGATTTCTAGCAATTACTTGTAACATTCGTGATTAATTCACACACTTGTCCTGCAAAGTTCAGAGTACAATCCTGTGCAACTAACATGACCAGGAGATTACAATGAGAAACTCCTGACCAGACATCTGCTCGAGTTCACCAAACCATTTCACTCAATGAATAACTGGAGCTCATATGTGACCTCATTTATTTGCTTTGTGATAGGGAAAGGACCGACATAACAGGGACTCAGCTTCCTGCTGGGCAGCCAGAGACAAATATCCCGAGTGGAGAGCCAAACTCTCACCTGGTTGGTACACAGGCATGGGTGCGCGACAGGCATCAGCATAGTCTTTATGTCTCCGAACTGCCCGCTGGAGATGGACATGTGCTGAGTCCTATACCCTCTTGCTCTCACGGAACCAGAAGTCAACCGCGGGGACTTCCGAGGGCTCTCCAGTCCAGGGGAAGAGTGGCAGTTGAAATCCGAGTATGCATTGGAATGGTGTTCATCCAGTCGTTTCCTTTCGCAACGAGTTCTGAGCGTACTCTGCCCAGTGAAGATACTGGCTCCAGCTGTCCTGGTGTTCGTGACAGTAGGCTCGGAGATACCACCTGATCTCCTGGATCTTGCGTTCGGTCTGGCCGTTGGTTTGGGGATGATAACCTGAGGAAAGGCTGACAGACACTCCCAGCAGACGGAAGACACCACGCCAGACCCTGGTTATGAACTGCGGCCCTCTATCTGAAACGATATCTTCAGGGAGACCAAAGTGTCGAAAGACAGGCTGGAAGAGAGCTTCGACTGGCTGCCTCCAAAGCAGTGGGTAATCCACGTAAGGGGATTAGTTTACAGGTTTTGGAGAATTTATCCACCACAACAAATATGGTAGTGAATCCGTTAGAGGGTGGAAGATCAGTGGCGAAATCGATTCCAATGTGGGACCAGGGTCGGCGTGGAACAGGTAGGGGAACCAGTTTTCCTGCAGGTAAATGGCGTGGAGTGGATGTGCAGACCGAACAACCCTTGACGTAGCGGGCAACATCCTGAGCCATGCTGGCCCACCAGTATCTGTTCCGGAGGAGCGAGAGGGTTGGTTGGCTGCCTGGGTGACCCGATCCCAGAGAAGTGTGGATGGAGTCCAGAAGGGTGAGACATAGAGTGGTAGGTACATACAATCTCCCTTCCAGACCTCCCTGCGGAGCAGGTTCTGTTAGAGTGACGGCACAAATTTGGTCATTCACATCCCATGTGATTGGACATGGGAACACTGTGGGTGAGAGAAGGGGTTCCGGGTTATCTGGTGATGGATCTGGTTGGTGAAGTCGTGATAAAGCGTCTGCTTTGAGGTTCTTATGCCCAGGGCGGTAGGTTACTGTGAATCGGAAATGGGTGAAGAATAAGGCCCATCAGGCTTCTCGGGGATTGAGACGTTTAGCTTCACGGAGGTATTAGAGGTTCTTGTGATCCCACAGCCCTGAACCACCAGGGGACCCCTTAGCAACCCCCCCACGGGATGTTGAAGGACCCTTAACCAGTGCCGCCACTCTTTCCAGCACGAGTGTGATAGCCAGTAATTTGCGGTTACCCATGTCGTAATTTCCCAGGAATCTCTGCAGCTCTTTGACCGTGGTGGGGTGTGGCCAATTACTCACTGCTTCCACCTTGTTGGTCCATTGGACTCCCTCTTGGTGTGATAATGCTAGCCTAGCGATGGAATTGTGGTTAGAGGAACTCACATTTACTGTGAGGGTAGAGGTGATAATAATATAATAATTCATTACATCTATATAGTGTTTTTCTAAGCACTCAAAGTGCTCTACATTGTGAGGGGGTATCTCTTCATCCACCAACAGTGTGCAGCATCCAATGGATGATGGAAACGGCACCATATAGTGTGCCAGACACGCCCACCAACACACCGGCTTTATGGCGGAGAGGAGACAGAGTGAGGAGACAATCAGTTAGATATGAGGATTTAGGAGGCCATGATGGTCAGAGGCCAATGGGCGAATTTGGCCAGGATGCCGAGGTCATACCTTTACTCTTTTCGAAAGACATCCTAGGATTTTTAATGACCACAGAGAGTCAGGACCTCGGTTTAACCTCTCATCCAATGGACGGTGCTTGTTGACAGTATAGTGGCCCCGTCACTACACTGTGGTGTTAGGACCCACACAGACCACAGGTTGAGTACCCCCTGCTGGACTCACTAACACCTCTTCCAGCAGCAACCTAGTTTTCCAATGAGGTCTCCCATCCAGGTACTGACCAGGCTCAACCCTGCTTAGCTTCAGTGGGCAACCGGTCTTGGGCTACAGGGTGATATGGTTAAGTTGCTCACAGAGACATTGGCAGAACCTGGGAAACATGCTGTTGGTGTTCCTCAAGATTGGATGAGCAAATGAGAATGTCGTCAGTGTAGATGATTACAAATTGATTGAGCACATCACGGAAGATTTCATTCATGAAGTTTTGGAAGATGGATGGTGAGTTTGAAAGGCCATACGGCATAACCAGGTATTCGTAGTGCCCAGATGGTGTTATGAATGCAGTTTTCCAATCGTCTCCTCTTCGAATGCGGATTAGATTGCAGGCACTGTGTAGATCGAGTTTCGTGACGATCCGGGCACTACGGAGTTCTCCAACGAAGCTGTCACCAGAGGGAGTGGATAGGAAAATTTGATGGTTTGTGAGTTGAGTGCTCGATAGTCAATACAAGGACGTAGGCCCCTATCCTTCTTCTCCACAAAGAAGAAACTGGATGCTGCAGAAGAAGTGGAAGGACGGATGAACCCCTGATGTAATGCCTCCTTGATGTACTCCTCCATAGCAGCGTGCTCCGGGATCGATAGGGGATAGACATGTCCCTTAGGTAATTTGGCCCCAGGAAGCAGGTCGATCGCACAGTCCCATGACCGATGAGGTGGAAGATAGGTTACCGCGACCTTGCTGAACACGTCCTGGAACGCCCTGTAGGCGGCTGGAATGTGGACTGAGCTTTGTGAAGCTGGGCTCTCTATAGTGGTAGAGCAGAACGGTATGGAGAGCTATGGAGAGCTCGGTCTGGAAGAGGGAGATCTGCTAAACATGTCCTGAAACAGGATTCACTCCACCAAAGTATTTCCCTGGAGTTCCAGTGGATGTCTGGATGATGTTAGATGTGTGGACCCAGGACGATATCTACTGTAGCCTCCTCCAGCACCAGGAACGAAATCCGTTCAGCATGAAAGTTTCCAATGCAAAGAGTGACTTCCGGGGTGCGATGGCGCACCAACCCCTTGCTCAGCGGTTTTCCTTGTATATTGGAGATTTGGTAGATGGTGGAACTACGGTGTCGAGGGAGCTTGATTTGAGTGAGACTGATGGAGGAGATGAAATTTCCTGAAGCTCCCAAATCCACCAAGACCTTGACTGGAAAAGAGTGGTTCATGAACATTAGAAGGGCATCAATGTGAGGCAGACTTGAGACATCAGGATGAATATGGACCGTACTCACTGCTGAGCGTGTTTGGCGAATAGGGCAGGAGGGCAGAAGGTGCTCCTAGGACCCGCAGTATAGTCAGAGCCCTTGGGTGATTCGGCGAACCCGTTCCGTGGTTGATAGACGATAACGGTTAGTTTGCATCGGCTCGGGTGCTGGAGGAGCATTACTCGGTGAGGCGGCAGCAGAGGAGGAATCCTCGATGTGACAAGCGGTTAGATGTTGGGAGATGTGCAGCGCTTTTTGCAGAAAGCTCTCTAGTCCTACGGTGTCTTCATAGATGGTCATTTGCTGTCTGATTGAAGGGTTTAGTCCACGTCGGAACGCTGATAGAAGGGCCGTTTCGTTCCATCTGCTGCTTGCCGCGAGGGTACGGAATAGAACTGTATAGTCATGGATGGACATATTCGCTTGCCATAGTCGGAAGAGCTCATCGTAGTTTAGCCAAACACCTCGCGGAAATGATCAGTGAAGGCAACATAGGGGCGCACTAGGGGACTGCGCGAATTCCAGAGAGCTTCGGCCCATTGCACATGAGTAATGCAATATAAGCACTCTAGTAACTACTAGTATCTATCAGGTAACTCTGATTAATGAATTAGTAAGTAATAGTCGAATGTGGTAGTTCACTATTAGCTAATCAGAGTAACTATAATTTTTTCAAACCTCCCCAAGAACTACTAAGAACAGGTTCATAATAAATATGAATAATGCATAATGTAAAATTAATTCTAAAGTTAAGGTGATGGTAACCCATTAGTTATGACTAAAGTATTACCAAATACTTCAGAAGGAATTGCTAATATTTGGATCAGTATTCTAAAGTGAATAACATGATTAATTCTCTAGTAATGACTGAAATCATTGTAAGCTTTTGAGGTTTTTGTCATTACTAGTGGGTTACTGTGATCTTCACTTTAGAATACTGATCCAAATAATTAGTAATTTCTTCAGAAGGATATAGTAACACTTAAGTCATTACTATCCAAAACATAATTCACATTAATTATGAACCTGTATACAGTAGTTCTTAGTAGTTCTCCAGGATATATGAACATTTTTTTAGTTATTGACTAGCTAATATTGAACTACCAGTTTAAACTGAGTGCTATTACTTACTAAATCGTTAATCAGAGTTTCTTGTTAGTTAATAGTAGTTACTAGAATGTTAATAGTGCATTAGTCATTTGTTCCTTTGTAGTTATTCATTAATGTTGGAACAGTATTCTAAGGTGTTACCAATCAAAGACCTGAGAAATAAAGGAATCAAATGCTGTGATTAGTTGATACTGGTAGTTTAGTTTGAGTGATGCTGAAGTGTTTAGCTCAAGAAGACTGCTGAGTGAAAAGCTTTCCTGTAACTCAAGCGTTAGAACATGGTGCTAGCGACACTAAGATCACGGGTTCGACTCCCAGGGATTGCAAGAACTGGTCAAATGTTGCTTGGAATAAATGCATCTGCCAAATGTACAAATGTTAATATAGATAAACAAAAACTATACAAAGAAGACCATCAATAGGAACTTATATGAACTCATTAAATACTGAATGAATAATAATAATATACAAGACTTAGAAAAGTGTTGTTTAAAATCGCTTTAGTTAGAGCATATGAGGATATTTAGACTCCAAAAGAATACAATTCCCACACTATAAGCCAAATCACTTCACAAGAATCAACAGATTATGTTCTGCATTTTGGAGCTGATTTGGAGATCAAAGCCTGTGTTAGGAGGCAGCGCTGGCGGGAGAGAATACTGTAGCGATCATCAGTGTTAATGAGAAGCACTGGAGTGTGTTTGCAGAAGCGCTGTGACTGTGTTTAAGAGCCAGGCTGGAAAACTCATGGTAAACATCATGAATTTGGCTTTCTGTGCTTGAATGAAGGGCTCGATCCCGAGACTCTGAACAAAACCCAATATAACGACTAGAGGAGGAGATGAGAGGCCGGAAGAACGGTCACTTTGACAGGACTGAATGATTAGGCTCCTCCCGTCATTTATTAGTTTACCATAAAATGTACACATGGCTTGAACAGCCACATCCATTTATGAGTCACGGGAATGTGGTTTTCCTGATTTGATCTGTCTCGAATGCACCTCAGAGGCCATTTAAGTCTGCTTTTTCATGATCAGATTTCTTTGATCCACTGAAAATGCATGAGTCTTCCAAATGTAAACCGGCCCGATGTCAAGCACTTGCAAATCACTGTCTGCCTGTTAAACTGTGAAAGATTCTGCCTGAAGCTGCACATTCAGTGTCACCTCCTCCTCATTATGAGCAGACATGATTATGGACGCTCTCCAACACTGATACATAACTATAGACGAAAACATTTAATCTGCGTGTTGTTCCGGAAGGAGCCGCTGTCTGACCCTCCGGTGTCCAAAATCTATATGTGACCCCCTGCAGCACAAAAGCAGTGTTAAGTCGCTGGGGGATATTTGTAGCAATAGCCAACAATACATTGTATGGGTCACAATTATACATTTCTCTTTTATGCCAAAAATCATTAGGATATTAAGTAAAGATCATGTTCCATGAAGATATTTTGTAAATGTCCTACCGTAAATATATCAAAACTTAATGTTTGATTAGTAAAATGTATTGCTAAGAACTTCATTTGAACAACTTTAAAGATGATTTTCTCAATATTTAGATTTTTTTGCACCCTCAGATTCCAGATTTTCAAATAGTTGTATCTCAGACAAATATTGTCCTCTCCTAACAAACCATACATCAATGGAAATCTTATTTATGTATAAATCTCAATTTAATTTTTAAAAACTGACCCTTATGACTGGTTTTGTGCTCCAGGGTCACAAATAAGGCCACTAATGACTGCTGTGACAAACGAGCTACAAGAGTTTGACATTTCTGACTTTTCATTCACTTATCCATCCATTTTTAAAAGACGACACGTCATTCTGGTCTAATTGTTATGAAGTTTCAGCCGGAGACAGAGCAATCGCTCTCCATTATGGAAACTAGGTCAGGAGATCTGGTCTTGGGAACGGAGGGGGTGGACGAGGCTTTGGGGCAGTAATTATTTTTATCTTCATTAAGTTCTACCTCAAGGTTGTAACAGAGCCTTTGGCATCTGCGCTTTCCATTCGATCCCTCAGCCCTTGTTCCACTGCCTCTGCTGTCATCTCTCTTCTGCGTGCCAGACGTCGTCTCGCTCAGCAAGACACACAGAGACAGCAAGGAGTTTGGAGGGACACGGAGAGATATGATTATCAAGGACACACCCGCGACGCATCAGACATGCCCTTGGAACATACGTTCATCGGTGCTAATGAAGTCTTAACTGATATTACTGTGATTATTTGTTTTGTGCAAGTTCTTATGCAAAAATAAAAGTAACCAGCGATACAAAGTATCGATCTCAGTTGTTCTTTATCTACTTTGTGCTCAACCGATACGCGGTAACCAAGCAACACAAAATAATAAATGAATAAATATGTTTCAGATGGTTGCTGAGGGCAACAGTAAACGTTTAGCCTTGATTTCACGTGTCTGAGAAGAGGTTAAAAGGTTATTTGAAGACGACACTACAGTAAACCACATGTCCTCCAGAACAGAGAGCTCTCTTTAATATGACCTTACACTTATGGCTGAACATAAAAACAAGGATTTTTTTCTTTTTATATCATTAATAATCCAGGTTCAGGACAAGTTAAGCTCAGTCAACAGCACTTGGCATAAATGTTTTCACTATATATAAGAAATAAAAAGCAGAAATGTTCAGTTTATTTTGTAAAAGAACATTGTTCTGTTAAAATGCATGTATTATTTGAGATGTAAGTCTTCATTTTTACAGTTTTAGATGTTACGGCATTTTTATCATGCCAAAAGAGCTGTCAAATTAGACATAACTACTTTTTTTCGCACTAAAACAATGTTAACTCACATATTGTTCACTTCTTGTGCATATACTGTTGGAACAGTTAATGTTTTCTTAATTGACTTTATTCACTTCCACTGCGTCTCACACAAATTGGCTTTTTTTATTTTTTAAAGAAAAAGAGGGAGAAAATTCATTTTTGTGTTCTGTGATGCTGTCATGCGAACTAGTAACCATTCAGAAAACAACTCATAAATGATTGATAAATATACACAAGTATTTGAAACTATTTATGAAAGGTTCTTCAGTGTGTATTTTTCAGTATGTGTCCATCTCTTGCATTCATATGGATTATAATATATAATTCTTAAGGAACAATAATAACCTAATTACCTGTTACTGCCGGCACAGCTTGAGTCAGTGTCTTTGTTTGGACTCGTCTGTTGAGTTTTGCCCATTTATCTACTAAATATATCATAATCTAAAATCTAGTGTGATTTACTGCTGTTTTACCACATCCTTCTGCTGGGTTCTGCTCTTTCTGTTATTTTGACCATGAGTCCTCTGTGCTTTGTGTTTCAGACTGACCCATCGCTCTCCAAAGCCTCGCTGCTGCGGTCATCTTCAGTGATCTTCAGCGAGTCTCATACCTTCAGCTGAGACACACGCTGGAAGCGTTTCACAGAGCCACACATCCCTTCTGTCTTCTGTTCTTGATACTATATCCAGAACTCTATACAGACTTCCTTAAAGGGCACCTATAATGCAAAATTCACAATCATTTGAACATAAATGTGTGTCGGCAGTGTGTACACAACCACCCAATAATGAGAAAAATCCACCCGCTCCTTGTTTTTTAATCTCTATAAATCATAAGCAGAACAAGCCATTTGCAGAATCCGTAAAATGTGACGTCACACATTACAAGCCCCGCCCACGACTGTTGATGGACACTGCCGTATTAGCAGAGACCCCGCCCTGAGTGAGAAATGTCTTCTTATTACAGCTATAGACATTATTCAGTCCAGAGCAGTGAGTGATTGTCTGCTCGTATTGTTTGGCTCGTATGAACAGCAGTACAGGTACTGTATGTTATGCTGCTGCCTCTTAAAGGGGTGGTTGTCTGGCTTCTTTCTAGGCTTGATTGTGTTTATGGAGTGCAGCAACATGTGTTAATTGCTTTTTTTTGTTTTTTACGCATATTTTCCACATAATTTACCTTTTATTTACACGCCCACTCTCATTCTTTTTGAACGCTCTGATGTTTCATGCTTTTATGAAGCCCCGCCCTCAGAAATACGCGATGGGCTCTGATTGGTTAGCTGGTCCAGTGTGTTGTGATTGGCTAAACCGCCAGTGCTCGTCTAAACATCACGCCCCTCAGCTCAGTGGCTCGTGCTCCGGTTGTATTGTAAACAATGACGTCATCAATATCGCTTATTAATTTGAGCCTGAGACACAGAGGATATTAATGAAGAGGATGGTGTAGAACCTGTGCAAGCACGGCTCTTAATGTGTTTGTTGTGGTCTCATACTTTTAGATACGCTGTTATTTGTAAATGCTACTGCTTATGTTAGCTTTTCATATACGGTTTTATCCTGATTAAAGCTTTAATACAGTACGGCAACCGCATGCGCTTCCATGTTTAACGCTTCTCATAACTATGTGAAAAATATCTGTCTGTCTATACATAGTGTATAATTGGAACAGTTCATTGTTGGAGCTGAGCTGATGATCTGAATGAGAGAGAGAGATGTAGAGCAGGGGACGCGAGGAACAGTATTAGGAGCCGCTGCTTTAGAACACTGATTGTGAATAGATTTTTACATGCACCCCTAGTTTTCTCTTCCTCTAAAGCAGCGCAGCATGGTTTATCAGGGTTTGTGATGCCACAAACCCGGGAAGTAACTCGTTGTAGTCCCAACGAGCCATTTCTGTAGGCATTAAACTGCCATAATTTTAAGACGATATCTGCGTTTGCATTGAACTTTCAGCGTCGTAACTTTGCAGATAATGTTTATGCTCAAACTGCAACATTACACACTAACGTTAAAAAAGTGAAATCGCAATCAACCACCGCTTTAATACACAGATGATATAAACATGCGATTTCTTTCCCAGCTGTTTACCTTCACAGACGTATCCCACTGTGTTTTTGTAACTCGTGTGTTTTTAACATAAACGTGTGTTAGACAGTTTAAGCGCAATACAACATGAAAGAGAGCTTGGTTTAGTGCTCACATCACGGCGCGTGCGTTCGCTTCAGATGTGTGCATCTTGTAAAAAGGGGCATAATAGGTGCTCTTTAAGGAATTCACAGCTTTTCTGTCA
Organism: Sinocyclocheilus anophthalmus; assembly: GCA_018155175.1. NCBI lineage: Eukaryota > Metazoa > Chordata > Actinopteri > Cypriniformes > Cyprinidae > Sinocyclocheilus > Sinocyclocheilus anophthalmus. The sequence continues at coordinate 126,564 of JADLZN010009482.1, read as the reverse complement.
GATCTAGTTAACGCTGATTGCTGGTGTCTTCACATATATAATGAAAACGGCACGTTCAGGTTCAGACAAACTGTGACAGTTCCACTTATCAGCGATATACAGAGCGCAGAAAGGTTCTTTTCATCACATCACATAATTTGTGTGTTTAAAACTGCAAAAATAATTGTGATAAAAAATAAAGCAGGTTGATTCAATGGAATGCTGGATTCTGATTCATCCCAGTGATTCAAGACTTCTGAATCTGAAGTTTTGTTTGGATTCATTCACTAATCATAACCTAATACACAGAACAAATCCACAAAATATATTGTCATTTGTGGTTAAAACATTTGTGGTGCTTAAATATACCCTAACACAAGCAAATCATGTATTATCATCATTATTAGTTATCTTGGCAACATCACTCCGTTCACAAAGCGTTCAATGGCAGAGGAGTCATGTTGTCATGCACGCTTTAATTCCTATCTGATTCTGTGTAACGTGTCCTGCCTTTAGGACTCTAGGACTGGTTATATGTATTAAACATGATTGACTCACTGAAGGATTCCGGTCCTTTACTGAACTAACGGGGTTTATATCATTCATGAAGGAAATAACCGAATCAGGCATCTTGTTCTTGAATGTGGATCTGCTGACTGAGAATGAAAGAGGCCCGTCACAACGAGCACTGAACGGATGAATTATGAATGAGTAAATGTGACTGATGATGCTGACAATATATTACAATGGCATAAAGACGTTTATATATATCCAAATTAAAACGTATTGAAAAAAGGAGGCCTAAAGTTTGTTGCATTTTGGTTCAAATCAATTTAATGAAAAGACACTCATTTGTCGCCACCTACTGGCTGACAGCCTATTACAGCATTTTAGTTTACAGCATATTCTTCTTCTTCTTTTTTATAAATCATTATGCATGCATAAGAATAAGCCACCTACCAGTACAAATATGTTATAAATAGGCTTCATATAAAGTGTTACCAAACTTCTTATTAGCTCATAGTAATGCAAGTGAACGTTGTCAATAGGCTTGCTAACCTATCTTGCAATGAATTGGACAACTATTCGAATGAATGAATGAATGAATGAATGAATGAATGAATGAATGAATGAATGAATGAATGAATGAATGAATGAATGAATGAATGAATGAATGAATGAATGAATGAATGAATGAATGAATGAATGAATGAATGAATGAATGAATGGTAAAGTAACTTAAACCATATCTTCATCTATTCTGCGCCTTGAGAAATCGTCATGGTTACTGAAGAGCTGATATGATGGACTGTAGAGTATTTCTGGAATACAGACTCAAGCTCTCCTGCCATCTAGTGTTCAACTGTCTCTCTGCTTTGTCTGGAGACTTTATGGATCATCAACTATTTGTGTTTGGATCATCGAGGCTAAAACAGTGGAACAAAAGGCGATCTTAACACCCACAATGCAACATTCCATGACGTAATTAATAATGTCATTATACATTTACTTATTTTAGTCTGTAAAATCCCTCCACAAGAGCAGTCGCTCCACAAAAAGGAATGCAGTGTAACTAAAGTGAGAGCAGACAGTAAGTGATCTGCTTCTCACATCAGTCCTCTTGTGTCTTTTTTCCAGGACAGGACAGAACCAGTCATAGCTTTCAACTTAAAAACTATTAACTATTACTTTTTCATTTACAAGGACATATCTTACTTTTTCAAATCAGTAACATAGTTACTTTGTTTCCATGTGTTGAGTGACAGCTCTGGTGTTGCCATGGAGACAGAAATCAGGAGTGAGTGCAGAGCGTTGTGTGTGAACATGATCTTACTGTAGCTCTAGACTCAATATCAACATGTGTTTACTCATCTCAATGCACACAAACACATTGAGCATTTCTCCCAATCAAGAAAAACAGTCAAATGCAAACCTGCAATAATTAAATGTTAACACAAAAATATATTTATTTCCTTCAGCCTGAGGCTTATTCATTTCACCTTTGGTGTAGCCCAGGCCAGATGAGAAAAAGTAATGCAAAAGTAATGTAACACGTTACTTTCCATAAAAAGTAACTAATGCAATGTTATTTTTTAGCGAGTAACACAATATTGCAACATTACTTTTAAAAGGAACTTTCTGCGTGTATGGAATACGCATTGGTTTGTTTGACTTGCGCTCATTTCAGCAGATCAAACACACGCTGCTGGACGTCATAAACTCACTCAGCTCCTGTTTTCCACATCATTTGACATCAGCAGTGAAACGGCGCTGGTTTGGGCTGATAATGGGTCATTCTGGCTCATCCGTCACCATCGCCATCTCAAACAATAAATGCAAAGGTCAGCAGGTCAGATGCTGCTGCCCCCTTCAGGAGAGCAGAAATCAATACATGATTAGAACTTCAAGCCGCACCAAAGGACAGCCAGCAATATTTCAAAGATGATAAAGAAGGCTCTGTTTCAGATCGATGTCTCTTAGAAAGCAGCAAAAAACATAAAGCTACTGAACAGTTTCAAACCACAGGATATACAGTGCGAAAGTATTCAAACCCCTTTGTTTTTTTCATGTTTTGTTGCAGCCTTATGTTAAACTGATTTAACGGACTGTTTTCCACACAAGTGCACTCCATGCACTATACTGACAAAGCAAAAACACAAATTTATAAAAAAAATTTAAAACTGAAATAAGTACATTGCATAAGTATTAACTCCGTATGTAACTCAGTACTTAGTTGAAGCCCCTTTACAGCCTCAAGCATTTATTATTATTTTTTTGTTTAATGCGACAGGCTTTGCTCATCAGCATTTGCCAATTATCTGCCATCCCTCTCCTCATCTCTTCATCTCTCAAGCTCTGTCAGGTTGGATGAGGGGCAGCGCACCGTTTAGGTTTTCCAGAAAATATTTGTGGGTTCAAGCTCAGGCTCTGGTGGGACACTCAAGGAACATTCACAGAGTATATAGAAGCATTTGCTGTGTTTTAGGGTCGTTGTCCTGTGTGGAAGGTGAACCTTCTGCTCAGTCTGAGCTTAGATGCTCTGGATGGTTTTCATCAAGGATATCTCTATATTTTGCTGCACTGAGCGTTTCTTCTTCTCTGATGAGTCCCTCGTCCCTGCCGCTGATAAACAGCTCCACAGCATGAGGCTCCAGCACACTTTACTTTTGGGATGGTACTATGCAGGTGATGAGGCGGAACCTGCTGTAATTAAAACTCAGGTTCATCAGACCTGAGACTCTTGTTTCTCACAGTCTGGGGGTCCGTTAGGTGTTTTTTGCTCATTTCAAGTGTGTTTTCATGGGTCTTCACTGAGGACAAGATCGCATCGGACCACACCAGCATAAAGCACAGATCAGTGGAGTGTTGCAGTGATGTTTGTCATTTGTGGGGGCTCCTGTCCCACATCATGAGCATGGAGCTCAACTAGGTGCCATAAGCTTCTTGTTAACCGTCTAAGCCAACGCTCTTCACCAAGTGGCAGGTTGGCCAGGAGGCAAGCTCTAGGAAGTCCTGGTTGTTCCAAAAGTCTTATTATGGATAATGGAGACTACATTTTTTTTTTTTTTTTTTTTTTTTTTTGCTTCTGTGCAATTCAGTGCAGACAGAATAATGTTTTCTGAAGTCTTCCCCAGATGTGTGGCTTGACGCAAACCTGTCTCTGAGCTCTACAGGCAGTTCTTTTGACCTCAGGGCTTGGTCTTTGCTCTAATATGCATTATCAGCTGTTAGACATTTTATTAAGATGTGTGTGCCTTTCCAAATCATGCCCATTCAATTGAATTTGCCATAGGTTAACTTCACTCAAAGTGTAGTAATATTTACAAGCAATTTGAATGCTCCTGAGCTAAATTTAAACTTTCCCAGATAAAGACATGAATATTTATGCAATGGAAACAAAGTATCTTTAATAAATTTGCAAAATGTTAAAAACCTCTTATTTGCTTTCTCCTTATGGTGTATATAGTGTAGATTGATGTGGAAAAAAAGGTAATTTAAAGCAGTTTAACTTAAGGCTACAACATAACAAAACGTGAAAAAAAATGAGCATAGATACTTTCACAAAGCACTGTAATGATTAGAACCAACCATTTCGGTACAAATACAAGAAGACGAAACACTTCACAATTAACATCAAATCATACATATATAAATATAATTACATAACAGTTAGGTCCAGACATCTTGGACAGGGCACATTTGTATTATTTTAGCCGTGACCAAACCATATTCAAGGTACAGTTCTATAATGATGGGTTAAAGGCACCTTGATCTTTAATTTGAGGGTATTCTCATCACAAATGGAGGAAAGGTTAAGGAATTACAGCTCTTTAATATGTTCCTCCCTTTTTAAGGGCCTTAAAGTAATTGGACAGTTGACTCAAAAGCCGTTCAGGGACGATGGGGGGTGTGCCTTGTTATTTATACTTCAGTTTAAGCAGGTACAGTTCTGGATTTGCTTCTAGTGTGTCATTTGATTGGAAGCTGGTGCTGTGAAGACATTAATTCGGTCAAAGTAGCTCCATACAAGTGAAACAGACGATTATTAGGCTTCACAAACAAAACAGATCCATCAGAGAGGTAGCAGGAACATTAGGAGTGGCCAAATAAACAGTTTTGTACATTCTGAGAAAAAAAGAAAGCACTGGTGAGCTCAGAAACATAAAAAGACCTGGATACTCTCGGAGGACAACAGCGCTGGATGATCGGAGAAAGGTAAAGAAAAACCCTTTCACAACATCCAGCCCAGAGAAGAACACTCTCCAGGAGGCAGACGGGTCTACAATCAAGAGAAGACTTCACAAAAGCAAACAAAAGCCAGATTGACCTTGACAAACCAACTCTAACAAAAGCCCAGCGCACGTCTGGAACAGCATTCGTTGACGCTGAAGTAAGATCAAAGCTGTACCAGAACGACGGAAATGAAAAGAAGTCTGGAGAGCTTGGAGAAGCTCTGATCAAAAGCACACATCAGCATCTGTGGAAATGAAGATGTGGCCTAGTTAGCGAACAGGGAACACAGTCACATGATAATTTACCACATGATGGTGTGGTTTATTCTCCAATTAACTGAGTTATCCTGACTCTAAACCAGAGGTTCTCAGCTCTGGCCCTTCAGCTCCAGGATCCTGCAGAGTTCAGCGGATCAAACTCGATGTCTGTGACTCTCTGTGGCCTACTCCTGAAAACTAGACGATACCGCTGCCCTGAACCCACAGAGAAGAGTTCATCACGAAACTGTAGACAGTCTCTCATTTATCATCACGTGAGGAGAGTCGAGCTGAGCAACGAGACAAGACACATACCGGATGATTTAGTCTCCAAACGAATGAAAAGCGCTGTTTGGCACTATTTTGGCAGTGAAGGTGATATTGACATTTGTTTCTTATTTAATTGGTTCCAAAGAGTTTGCAGATTTTTCTAAATCTGACGTCAGGGAACGGATTCTAACGCTAAAATTTTGTGATAGATAATTGTGAATCATTAAGTACTGAACTCAAAGACTGAACAAACTGGCACTGATTACACACACCGCAGTTTTTTATATTGTAAGCAAAATGTAGGTTAATATTTTATTTTTGCCATTTTATGTATACATATTCACATACACACATATATATATATATATAAATTTAAAAAAAATAAACGGTGAATTGTGACATGAAAATAACTTATGTTAGACTATTTTTAAAATTGCATTACTTGGCTACTTTTTATAGAAAGTAATGTTGCGTTACTTTTACTCATCTGGCCTGGGCTTGTTTGTTTGTTTACATTAATTATTGCAGGTTTGCGTCATATCCCAAGTTTGCATTTGACTGTTTAGAGGAGCACTGAATGTGTTTGTGTGCAGTGAGATGAGTAAACACATGTTGATATTGAGTCTAGAACTACAGTAAGATCATGTTCACACAAAACGCTCGGCACTCACTCCTGATTTCTGTCTCCATGGCAACACCAGAGCTGTCACTCAACACATGGAAACAAAGTAACTATGTTACTGATTTGAAAAAGTAACTCAGATATTTTCATGCAAATAAAAAAAAACAAAAAAATCTGATTAAGTAACTCACGTTACCCGCAACTCTGGTCACTAAACTCTAGCCAATATTGCAAAAGGTGTCACAGTCACCCTCATCTCCTCTGTAGCTTCATCTACTGCAGCAAGTAAATAAAGACAGATTTATGACGACGTGACTAGCTTCAGCTCCACTGAGTGAATGTGAAGGTTTGAGGAGAATGAGACTGTCTGCTGATTTCTGAACACAAACAGGCTGATGGGAATATTCACCTGCTGAGAGTCCATCACTGCAGAGCTGAGCACACGACCCATCCTGCAGACGCTCTGCAATCACTGCAATCAACCGCTCATTATCAAGAACCCAGCTGCAGTCAATCAGCCTCCTGGAAGACATCTTTCTGTCAAATCAGCTTTCACTCTAAATGGTTTTGTTATATATACTTCGTATTAATAATAAAAAGTGAGTTTGTGACAGGCTGAAGAAAAGAAAAGATGAACTGAAGCCATTCTGGTTACATTGTTTAAAATAGTAATGATTTTAATCATGCAATTAAAATAATACCATAATCATATGTCTAAGTAACTTGAATTTGAGATTTATAAACTAAATCTGGATGGCAAACAACAAAAGCTACAGGAAAATCATCAGTTCATAAAGACTTATTTTTATTGGCAGTGGAAAATAAGTTTCAGTATTTTATTGAAATGAAAGCAATAAATAATACTGTGATAAAAACTGTTCATAAGTACGTAGACTGTACATTATTTCTATTACAGGACCAGAAGATTTATTTAAATAAAGGACAATAAAAAGATAGTAACATGACTTTAAATGTACATGAGTGACTAGAGAATGTAAAATTACAAAAACAAAAAAAAGAGAGACTGGGATATGATTCCAGCCTACGCTTCTGATATCATCCAAAAAACAATTCAGTTCCTACATAAAAGCTGATAACATACGATATCAAAAAGGTCATTGAAAACAACAGGACTGGGTTAGAAATATAAGGCTTCATTACAGTTACGATACAGACACAGGGATCGAGCGGACAGGCCACCGGAGGATTGGTCCATCTGAGAGGAAACACACACACACACACACACAAAAAAAACACACACACACACAAAACACACACACAACACACACACACACCACACACAGAGGTCGAGCGGAAACCGGCCACGCGGGAGGTGTCATCTGAGAGGACACACAACACACTCACTAACATCCCACAGATACACAAACACACACAGATCTAACGCAGCACCAGGGAATGGATAAACAGTGACTTTAAGCCAAACAGATGCTAGAAAAACCTGGCATCAAGCTCACATCTGTAGAAAGATGTATTCAAAATAGCCCTCATAATTATTACAAATTATGGCTTATCCAAGGGTTTGATTTGGTATCAGAGGATATAAAACACGTACCAACCCAGATATTCACGCAACGCCATTGATTCGGGCCACTTTCTCACAATCAACAGAGGAAAATCAGTGAAGAGAAGAGCAACATTAAGATAAACCACACAAAATACTTTTAGCTGGATAAATCAAACACAAGGAATACGTATCTAGAGGATAAAATAAGAATGAGATTACGTCTACAGACAGAAATGTACAAACTTTGGACTTGTGATACATAAATTACAGCTAAAAGAGTTAAAAGATTAAAATGAAAAGATGACCAAATCAAATCAAGCAACAGTCGATACGAGACACTGCTAACTTAGTGAACGTCGCTCGCTTTACATGAATAGAGGCGTCAGATCTGAGGTCTGACAGAGTTCTGATGGGACGCCGGGTCTGTGAAGGAGAGAAAACACACCAGAATGAGAAGCAGACACGAGCAGATTCAACAGAACATCCTCAGCAAAGAAGGGTTAAAAAAAGGGGGGGGGGGGGGGGGGAAAAATAAAGTCTCAATGGTGCTCTAAAGGAAATCCACAGGAGTAACAGAAATACATGATAGATGGCTGGAGTAATGTTGTACTACTCGATATTAAAATGATCTTTACAATCTTTTCAGGAATTCAAGAATCAAAGAATTTTGTCTTTAGAATAATCTAATACAAAAAGAGATATTTGTAACTTTATTCTACAGTTAGAGAATAAGAATATATCAGTTAAGAAGTTCTTTGTTAATCCCACAGCAGAAGCATGAAGAACTGGAGACTTTGACTATAACAGGTAAGAGTTATGATTCTGAGAGCGGTTCAGAAAGCACAGGTGAAGGAACAAACAGACAGCCGTGTTCATGAGAGCATGTGCTCGAGTCAAGGACAGGCCGTTCACAAAGCAAGCCGAGAGCCTTGTCTACCGATGGAGGACACTATCCATGCTGGCTTTAATGCGGGGTAAACTACGAGCCAGATGTGAGACTGCTTCTGAACAATCTCTGATCATCAGTCAAAAATTCAGAAACAAAACATGATATTCATTTTAAATTGGCCCAATAATATGACATTTGTATAATTTGTTCAGTGATGTACACACATTTTCATCCAATAAAATGCTTGATTGACAGTAAGGCATCATGAAGAGGCTCGTGTGAGAGATAGAGACTCACCTGACACCCATCAGCAGGAGTAAGTTCTGACCGCAGCAGAATCCAGACGCTGTACACTCACACCTCCTGCAGCGCCACAACACACACATTAGTGACACACACACACACACATCTGCAGCACCACAACACATCAAATTAGTTGAAACACCACACACCCTCCGGCACGCCACAACACACACATTAGGGACAAACACAACACACACCTCCTGCCAGCACCACAACACACCCACATTAGGACACACACACAAACCTCTGCAGCACCACAACAACACACATTAAGGGGGACACACACACACACACTCCTGAGCACCACAACACACACCATTAGTGCCACGCACCAACACCAACACCACACACACACCACACACACACAACACAACACACACACAACACAACACAACACAACACAAAAAACAAAACAACACCTACTGCAGCGCCGCAACACACAACATTAGTGACACACACACACCACCTGCGCCACAGCACACACAGTAGTGACACACACAACACACCTCCTGCAGCACCCAACCACACCATTAGTGACACACACAACACGCCTGCAGAACACCCAAATCACACATTAGGGAACACACACACACAACCTCCTGCTAGCAACAAAACAAAAACATTAGGTGACACACACACACACCGCCTGCAGCACACAACACAAAATTGTGACACCCCACCACACACACCTCGGCAGCCACCACAAACACACACATTAGTGACAACACACACACCGCATGCAGCACCAACCCACACCATAGTGACACAAACACACACCACTCCTGCAGACCACAACACAACATTAGTGCACACACACACACCACAAACACACAAACAACCCTCACACCTCTGCAGTGCCGAACCACACACATTGGACACACACACACACGCTGCAGCCACCAAAACAACACAATAGGACACACACACAAACCACAACACACACTCACACTCCTGCAGCGCCCAACAAAACATTAGTGCACACAACACACACCACCTGCAGAACCACGAGCAACACATTAGTGCACACGCTCAACACCTCGCGCGCCACACACACCATAGGGCACACACACACACCGCCTGACAGCACCACAACACAACATTAGTGACCCAAACACAACACCTCAGGCACCACAGCCCACACATGATGACCACACCAAAACCACACACATCTTGCAGCGCACAAACAACATTAGGTGACCACCCCCACCACACACACACCGCCTGCAGCCCACCCACCATCACATTAGGACACACACCACAAACCTCCTGCCAGGCACACAACACACAAACAGTAGTGACACACACACACACACACACATCTGCTACAAGACAGCAAACACATAGGGGACACAACACACACACCACACACACACCACACAACACACACACACACACATTTAGGGGACCAACACCCTCCACCTCCTGCAGAGCAAACACACCCATTAGTGACACAACACACAACACACACACACACACCACACACACACACCCTATGCAGCGCCAAACCAAAACATTAGTGACACACACACAACCGCCTGCAGAACCACAAACAAACATTAGTTGACAACCACACACACCTCCTGCAGCAACCCACAACACCACACATTAGTGCAATGCACACACACACACCTCCTGCAGCCAACACAACCACAACACCATTAGTGACACACACCACACACACACACACACTACACACACACACAACACACACAGGAGTGACACACACACACACCTCCTGCAGCACCACAGCACACACATTAGTGACACACACACACACACAACTCTGCAGCATCAGCACACACATTGGACCAACACACACACACCACACACACCCAACCCCTCCTGAGACCACAGAACAACATTAGTGACACACACACACACACACTTCCTGCAGCACCACAGCACACACATTAGTGACACACACACACACACACACCTCCTGCAGCACCACAACACACACATTAGTGACACACACACACCGCCTGCAGCACCACAACACAACATTAGTGAGCACAACCACCACACCTCCTGCAGCCCCACAACACACACATTAGGACACACACAACACACCACACCTCCTTGCAGCACCCACCCCCCCCACAAACACACACATTAGTGAAACACACCCACCCACACCCCACACATCATGCAAGAACCACAGCACACACATTAGGACACACACACACACACCTCTTGCTAGCACCCACACAGCACAACATTAGTGACACACACACACCCTAACTGCAGCCACCAACACACACTCGTGACACACAAAAACAACCACACAAACCTCCTGCACGCACCACAAACAACATTAGGTGGACCACACACACACACACCCAGGCCAGCCACCCACAACACAACATATTGACACAACACACATCACACACACACACACCACGTCCGCAGCCCAAACAACACACATTAGTGCACACACACACACACACCTCTGCAGCACCACAGCACACCACATTGTGACACCCACACACCACTCCTGCAGCACCACAGCACACAACATTCGTGGACACACACACACACACATCCTGCAGCACACACAAACACAGTATGAAACACCCACACCACAAAACACTCCTGCAGCACCACAGCAAACACCTTAGTGACACACACACACAAACCTCCTGCAGCACCACAATACAACTTAGTGGCACACACACACACACACACACACACACACAAACGACACACACACACACCTCCTTGCAGCAACAAGCACAAACACATTAGTGACAACCACCACTCACACTCCTGCAGCAACACATTAGGGAACACACACACACCTCCTGCAGCACCACAACACACACATTAGTGACACACACACACACCTCCTGCAGCACCACAACACACACACTAGTGACACACACACACACACACACCCACCTCCTCCACACTCAGCTCCATCACGCAGGTACACACACACACACACCTCTGCAGGCACACACATTAGTGACACACACAAACACCCTCCTGCCGCACCACAGCACCCACATTAGTGACACACACACACACAACTCCTGCAGCCCCACAGCACACACATTAGTGACACACACACACACCTCCTGCAGCACCACAACACACACACTAGTGACACACACACACACACCTCCTGCAGCACCACAACACACACACTAGTGACACACACACACACACACACACTCCTGAGCACCACAAAAAACATTAGTGACAAACACAACACACACTACTGCGCACCACAGCACACCACTTGAGTGACCCCACACACACACACCCGGCAGCACACACACACACATTAGTGACACACACACCCCCTCCTGCAGCACCACACACACACATCGGACACACACACAACCACACACACCACTCCGGCAGCACAACAGCCACACCATTAGTGACACACAACACACCTCCTGCAGCACCCAACAACACCTAGGAAACACACACACCCAACCACACACACACACCCCTGCAGCCACCACAGCAGCGCACAATTAGTGAACACACACAATCACACCCCTCAGCACACACATTAGTGACACAACACACCTCCTGAAGCACCACAAACAAAACATTAGTGACCACACACAACCACACCCCCACACTGCGACCAAACACCACATTAGTGGACACACACCCTAACTCCTGAGCAAACACATAGTGACACACCCACCACACAAAACCTCCGAGACCACACACACACATTAGTGACCACACACACACACACACCCCTCCGCGGCACCACAAGCAACACATGAGTGACAGACACACCACACCCCGCCCTGACAAGCACCACAGCACAAACATTAGTGACACACACACACACACCTCCTGCAGCCCACAAACACACACTAGGTGACACACACACACACACACACACCTCCTGCCGCACCACAACACACACATTAGTGACCCACACACAACAGACCTCCTGCAGCACCACAACAACAACAGTAGGGACACACACACACACCAAACACACACTCCGCCAGCACCCACAACCCACACATTAGTGACAACACACCACACACACACCTCCTCAGTACACAGCACACAACATTCGTGACAACACCACACAACATCTGCAGCACCACAGCCACACATTAGTGACACACACACCCCACCTCCTGCCCGCACCACAACAAACACATTAGTGACACACCACCACACACACACCTCCTGCAGCACAACAGCCAACACATAGTGACACACAACCACCACACACCTCACGGCAGCACACACACACACATTAGTGAACACACACAAAACAAACCTCCGCATAGCAACAACACACACATTAGTGACACACACACACACCACACAACCTCCTGGCCGCCACCACGCACAACATTCGTGACACACACACCACAACACATACTGCAGCACCACAGCACCCACATTAGTGGACACCACACACACTCACAACTCCTGCAGACACACCTTTAGTGACACACACAAACACCTCCTGCAGCCCACCAAACACACACATTGTGACCACACACACACACAACACCTACTGCAGCACACAACACCACATGAGGGAACACACACAACACACACACACCTCTGCAGGCCCACCACAACACAAACATTAGTGAAACACACAAACAACACACAAACAAACACTCCTGCAGCAACACAGCAAAAACATAGTGACACACACACACTCACATCCTGCAGCACACACATTAGTGACAAACACACACTCTGCCACACCACAACACACAAACATTAGTGGGACACACACACCACACCACACACCCTGCAGCACAAACACACCCATTAGTGGACACACACACACCAAACACACAACCTCTGCAGCACACAACACACACATATGACACACACACACTAACACCTCCTGCAGCACACAATTAGTGACACACATCACACACCTCATGCAGCACCACAGCACACACATTGTGACAAACACACCACACTAAGCAGCCACCACAAACACACACATTAGTGCACACAGACAACTCCTGGCAGCACCACAAAACACACATAGTGACCCACCAAAACCAAAACACACCTCCTGCAGCACCACAACAACACCATTAGTGACAACACACACACACACACACTCAGTGCAAGCACCACAAACAACACCTTAGGGACACACACCACACAAAACACCTCCTGCCGCAACACAAGCACACATTAGTGACACACACACACACACACTTCCTGCAGCACCACAGCACACACATTAGTGACACACACACACACACCTCCTGCAGCACCACAACACACACACTAGTGACACACACACACACACACACCTCCTGCAGCACCACAGCACACACATTAGTGACACACACACACACACCCCCCCCCCCAACACACACACACATTAGTGACACCCACAAACACACACCTCTGCAGCAACACAGACCACACATTCGGACACACAAACACACAAACACCTCCTGCAGCACCACAGCAACACATTAGTGACACAACACACCCAAAATCCTGCATGAACACAACACAAAAAGTAGTGAACACACACACACACCACACAACACCGCCTGCAGCACCACCGCACACACATTAGTGACACACCACACCACCTCAGCAGCACCACAACACACACATTAGTGCACACACACACACACACACACCTCTGCAGCACCACAGACTACACAGATAGTGACAAACACACCACAAACCACAACCACCTAATGCAGCACCACAGCACACACATTAGTGACACACACACACACACACAAACACCTCCTGCAGCCACAGCACAACAATTAGTGACACACACACACACACACACAACTACTCGCAGCACCACAGCACCACATTAGTGACACCACAACACACTACCCCTCCTGCAGCACCACAAAACACAAATTAGGGACACCACGCACCCACACACACCACACCACACCTACTCGCGGAACAGCCAACAAACATTAGGGAACACACACACACACACATCCCGCAGCCACAAAACCACAACATTGTGACCCACACAAACCCACCACCCACACACACCTCCTGCAGCCACACACAACATAGTGAAACACCCCCACACCACCACACATCCCCGGACAGTAACCAAAAAACACACAATAGTCCGCAACCACACACACACAAACCACACACACCCACACACACAACACACCTCTGGCAGCGCCACAACACACACCATCGGACACACACAACACAACACAACAACCTACTGCAGCGCCACAACACAAACCTTAGTGACACACCACACAAAATAGTTAAGTCCAGCTGTGGTTTCTTGGTCAGTGCGTCTGCAGTGCTCACTCTGAAGCTGGCTGGCAGTGTGTCGGCGGAGCGCACGTCTTTGGGCCGGAACTTCTTCCTCCAGGACGGTGTGCGGCGGAAGTTCTTGTCATCATCCTGCGGAGACACGGCTGTGCTGTGAAGCGCTCAGATACCATACGACTGAGGACTGAAGGAGCGGACTGAACTCACCTCCTCGAGTGTCCTCTCTGTTCCTGCGGCTAACAGACGGCAGTACTCGTGCTCCAGCACCGCTCTCGCCTGCACACACAGCACACATATGACCACAGCTCTGCACAACAGAACTACGGATGCACCCATATCAACATTTTGACTGACACCGATAACCGATAATACTTTATATTTGAAAGCCGATAACCGATATATTGGCCGATAAATCTAAATTCAAATTTTTATATAATTTTTGAGAGCCTGATTACAAAAAAAGGTTTCATCATTAAAAGCCACGCCCCAAACACTTCAACATAATCAGCCTAGTTTGAACAGTGCATTTTTAAAAATAATTTTACCCTCCTATCACCGGTAAACTGAAGCACTCTATTAACTTAACCAAACGCATTATATATATATGAGATAAATCAGATATACATAAACAATATTACAACGTAGGCTGCATTTAAAACTGATCAAATAATTGATAACACTTGTGTGTTTAAAATTACACTGTTAAAATAGTAGTTATCAAAGAAGCCTTTCAGTACAGTATAGAAAAATAATCCTATACTGGTTTTAATGAAGTGTTTGAAATTGAGATGTATGCATAATCTGAAAGCTGAATAAATGAGTTTTCCATTGATGTGTGGTTTGTTAGGATCTGACAATATTTGAAAATCTGGAATCTGAAAAAAAAAAAAATCAAAATATTGAGAAAATAGCCTTTAAAGTTGTCAAAATGAAGTTCTTAGAAATGCATATTAATAATCAAAAATTAACTTTTGATATATTTACAGTAGGAAATTAACAAAATATATTCATGGAACATGATCTTTATTAATATCCTAATGTTTTTGGCATAAAAGAAAAATCACAAATTTTGACCCATACAATGTATTTTTAACTATTGCTACAAACATAACCATGCGACTTAAACATGCTTCTGTGGTGAAGGGACACATATGGTATGAGTCGTTGTGGGTCAGATGAGGGTTGAATGTTTAAAATAAACTGAAAATGGAAGGAAATGTTTGTATTGTTTTATTGTGCCGTTTTCGGTCTCTTCAAATAAAAATGACTAAAGTGAGCCATTGCTGACTGTTCTGCCTGTTGTTCTTCACACAGCTAGTAACCCACACTGTGACTGCAGCCCTATTCAGAGCAGTGACGATGTGGATTTGGTCATCTGGAGTCTAGTGTGTATCTGGAGCAGGTTTGAAAACAGCACAAATGTAACATTAATTAGCTAATTCTGGATTTCCAAACCAGATGAAACGTTCTGAATCTTATGGCCCCGCAGTCGCTGGTCTGAGATCAGATGAAGCGCAGGTCTGACCGCTAGAATCTCACCTGAGTGCACTGTGTAGGGATCTGCAGCAGCAGCGCAAAGGCGTTGTGGTCGAAGGACTCGTCTAAAGCGAGGAGCGATCCGTGAACGCCGCTCTCCAGAAGATTCCTAGACTTATCATTCAGCACGATGGCCTGGAACCCAGCTGAGACACGCGCTCGTCGTCCACACCAGCACATCCTGCCGCGGCAGCAGCCCTGGTCAGCACACACACCACACACACACACCACACACACACACCACACACACACAGAGCCCGAAGGACCAGCACGCTCACCTTTGACCTCCACCTGGGACTCACGCCTCCGCTCCAGCTCTTTCCTGTCGTAGTTCAGTCGTCTCAAACACATCACGCCACACTGAAAACTGTTCCTGCAGAGCGAGACAGACACAGAGACACTGCCTCGTTCCACATCGTTTGGTCAAGCTCAGAGCATTCATACCACAATCAATTAGAGAATGGAGATCATTTAACTCATTTAAGCATCATTTTAAGAAATGGCTTCTTCATAATCAACAGGTGAACCATTAATGTTGTTTCATCTATCTTGATATAAGTTGCTGTTATATGAACTTTTTATTATTATTATTATTAAATGTTAATTCAATTTAATGCTCATTCTGTCCTACATGTTGTTAATGCTATGTCTAGAGACTTCTGTGCAAGAAGCCCGCTAGATTCTTCAACAGGGCACACACATGCTACGATAAGCTTGGTTTTTCCCAAAAAATGTTCCCAAATATCGACCATTTAAAAAATATGCGTGAATGTTTTTTTAATACTCAGTGAAAAGCGGTATGTGAATGCCGTCCAGGTAGGCTATAATGATTTACGGTCTATTATGCATGATGCAGAATCGTCCACATTTAATTCAAAAACCTAACGTACATTAAGTGCACACTTCAAATTAACAGGCAGGTGCACTGGCATTATACTCTGAATGGAAGGCCAGGCATCCCCTGTGGTCAGTGTCTCCGTTTAGTCAAGACACACATACGGTGACTGACCTGTGGAAGCTGTCCACCATTTTGAGCTGACTGCGCAGGTCTTTTTTGGTCAGATGATCCAGCATACGAGCGTCCACCAGCGACTCCATGAAGTAGCTGCGGTACTGAGGCAGACCGAGGCTCGGCAGCCAGTCGTTGCCGATCCACTCGTGGTTCATGTCACCATACGCCAGAGTCTGAGTGTGAACACACACACATTCAGTCAGAACACTACTCACCTAAAAACACAAGAGAAAACCACCACCACCTCAGCGCTGAGTTCATACAGAAGAGGAGTCACTGATCACAAACACATGAGCTCTTAAGATGAAACCTGTTGCTGTTCTCAGCGTGATCAGAAACACACAGGGGTCTGAACGAATGGCTTCAAAGATAAAGACCAGCAGATGCTGCCTAACATGATGAAGAACTGCAGTGGACCTCACGAACCCATCAAGACAGACACGTCCAGGTCACAGTCTCAAACAGACTCGAGAAAACCACTGTGTTTCCTGCCAAACATCTTAATGGGATGCCTTTCCCCAAAACTAAACACTGGTGATATGAAGTGAAACGTGAGCCGAATGTGTTCCTGACAGGTTCATGAGGTGTCTGTTCTCCAGACATCAGAAGAGAAAGACTGAGGTTCAAACCTGGGCCCAGCTGCCCTCCTCATCCTCCTGGTGTTAGCAGGTTAGCATGTGGAGCGAGAGGGGAGTCAGTAGTGGAATAAGAACATAACGTGACACAGTAAAACGACTACAGCGAGCAGCGAAGCACAAACACGCATTAGCATTAGCGTGACGCTGACAGTGACTGACCGTGAGCGGCGTGGCGGCCAAACTCTCCATCTCCTCGTGTGTGAGCCAGACATTTCCAGAAGACTACAGAAATCCGTGAGTGAGGAAAGACGGAGTGAAAGAAGACATTAGGAGAGCAGAAGAGTCTGTTATTGAGCTGCGGGAACATTAGTAAAGCGATCACAAACATCCCATCAGGGGTTAATGTGCGAGAGAACAGACACGTACTACGGTAAAAACCAGCCGGAGCAGCAGAAGCGTGGTAAAGTTTACCAATAACCGTTTCAGGCCAGAAACCTGAGGATTTCACAACGAGACGCCTGAACTAATGAATCAAATAACCCTCAGATGATCTGGCAAAAAATTTGATTTAAAACGTGATAAAAAATTCCAAGTTTGTTGTGGTTGTTTATAGGGCTGCAAATTTGGCCAAAATGTTGTTATGTATCAATATGGCTATAAATTATAGTAATAATGATGCTATTAATAATTATTATTACTACTACTACTAAATAAAACTACACCAATTACTGCACAGAAACAAAATAAGAAATATTTCACTGTAAAATAGCAACAAAAAAAAATTACTAGTGTAAAATTATAATACTAATATTTATTGCGGTCTTAATTTAATTTTCATCAAACTTTAGTTTTGATGGAAAACTGCAGGAAGCCTTTGAATCTTCTCTTTTGTTGATAAACGTTTGTGAAGATGGTTGGCTCATGATGAGTTCCCAAATGCATGTGAAAGCGACTCAGACTCAGAGCAGATGCATGATTTAAGGTGAACCGAGTCGCTCTGAAACACTACATCACAGCCTTTACGATCCGATCATCGCTGAGTGATGCCATGATGTGGATTGATCACGCAGCTCTACACACTCTGCTTCAGTTTCTATTAGACTGATCTGAGAACAAAACCTCCAGGAACCGAGCGCTGATATATTAGAGGGTTCTTTAATGGATCGTGTGTTTCCTACCGTTCTGGAGGTAGTTGGTGCCGAAGGGCTGGTGAGAGACATGATCTCCTGAATGGCGAGGCGTAGTTTGAGGCGGTGAAGAGGGTTGCTGATGCCGATCTCGCGCTGGATCTCGGTGTTAGACAGGGCAGACATGATGGCTCCGCTCTTCACATTAGCACGGCACGCCGCTACATACCACGCAGGCATCCCGACCCACAGCTGAGAGAACACAACAACAACACGGGCCAATGAGAACCTCGAGACTGACTGCATTACAAACACTTGAGCTTTCACTTCCTCCTCACCAGCCTCTCCCTGTGCCACATTCCACTGAAACTGCAACTGTGTTCTCCTTAGGAATTACCACAACTCGTCACACACACATAGTCTGGTGATTATCGCTGTGGGGACCTGCCCTAGCCAAATGGTTTTCTAATCAAAAAACTGTACAGACGTCTATTCTATTGCCCTACACCAACCATACCCTTAAACCTACCCCTTACAGGAGACTTTTAGATTTTTTTAGATTTTCAAAAAACTTCATTATGTATGATTTATTAGCTTGTTTACCCATGGGAACTTCAATTTAGGTCCCCCCCGTGACATGAGTCCCCTTGAGTCTGTGTGTATTCAGGTTTAAGTTCCCACCAGAATAGAAAAACAAGTACACACACACACTCACCCACGCACACACACTCACACACACACCACTCTCTCTCTCTCTTCTCACTCGCTAAAAACCGCACACTCACACCACACACACGCTATCTCTTCTCACACGGCGAACACACACACACACACACTACTGCGCTCCTCTTAACGCGCACACACCAACAACTCTCTCTATCTACACGTCCCACACTCACTCACATCACATCTCTCTCTCTCCACACGAGACACACAACACAACCACTCTCTCTCTCAAATCGTCCACCATCACTCACACCACACAAATCTATCACCGCCCACACTCACTCACTCACACACACACACACTCTCTCTTCTCACTACGTCCACAATCACCACAACACTCTCTCTTCTCCAAACGGCGCAAACACACACACACACTAGCTCCTCACCACGTCAACACTCACTCACACACACACACAACTCTCTCACAACGCTCACCACTCACTCACACACACACCACTCTCTTCTCACACGTCCACACTCCTCACACACTAAACAAACACTCATCTTCTGCCACAAACGTCCACAAGCATCACAACACAAACCACACTCTCTATCTCTCCTCTCACACAAACACACGTCCAACTCACTCAACACAACAAAAACTCTCTCTCGCTCTCACCACACCCACACTCAACAACACAACCACCACCACAAAATCTCTCTCTATCTCCTCGCAACACGCCATCACACCACCACAACAACTCTCCTCACTAGCGCGGCTCTCACATGCCCCCCACTCTCTCTCACACCAAACTCATTCACACACACACACAACTCTCTCTTCTAACACGCACATACTCACAAAACACCCACCACACTCTCCTAGCTCACACACAGTCAACATCACTCACACCTAACACACACTCTCTCTCTCCTTCTCTATAAACGTCACCAACTCACTCACACACACAACAAACACTCTCTCTCTGCACCAAACGTCCCACACTCACCACACCCACACACTCCTCTCTCTCTCTATATCACACAACACCACAGTCACAATCACTACACACCACACTCTCTACTATCTTCAACAAACCCACACTCAACACACACACACTCACACTATCATCACTAACACACACAAACACTCTCGCTCTATCACACAGCCACTCACAAACACACACACACACTGCTCTCTCCTCTAATATCTCTCTCCCACTGACCCCACTCTCTCTCCCCACACACGCCCCACCACTCACTCACACCCAAACACAACACTATAGTCCAATAGTCCAGTCATATCTACCCCCAATTGTACAGTCTCGCACTGGCTAACTGTTAAGTTGATCAGTTTCAAAATAGTAGGACCTGTGCCTATAAAGGCCCGTAATGGGTTAGCTCTGGTACCTAACTAGTCTTCTCCCACGATACAATCCATCACGCTTCCTAAGGTCGCAAAATTCTGGACTTTGGTAGTACCTAGGATAGCAAAGTCCAATAAAGGAGGTAGAGCTTTTTCGCATTAGGCTCCCAAACTCTGGAATAGCCTTCATGATAACATTCGGGGCTCAGACACACTCTCTCTGTTTAAATCAAGATTAAAGACACATCTCTTTAGCCAAGCATTCAAACAATGCATCTCATAATCTTTTACTGCAGTCATAAGCTTTTACTGCAGTTATATCTGATCAAATGCACATTGTTATTCTTTAGCTTGTGTTAAACAAATCAATTTAGCTTGGTTGGAGCAGCAGCTATGTTAATTATGTCTCTATTTGTTTCTCTGCTTTTGGATTTTGGATTGACATCCCGTGGTAACTAGGAGTTACACAAGCTTCAGTGTGGATCCAGAACACCTGAGAAGAGATGATGCACCCCCTCAGAGGACCTCAGATGATGCCAAACATGAAACAACATACAGAACTACCAAAATTTGCTATAAGTTCATATGATATCATATAATAATTGCTGTTAATAGTATTCATCGTCTGTTTTATTACGTCTCATATTGATTTTTCCGTTCTGCTGGTTCGTCTGGTCAAGGGCGAATGGCCCCACCCCCGACTGAGCCTGGTTTCTCTCAAGGTTTTTTTTCCATTTCTGTCACCGATGGAGTTTTGTTTTCCTTGCCGCTGTCGCCTCTGGCTTGATTAGTTGGGGACACATTGCCGGAGTATCGGTTGACATGATTGCAAAGCGATTATTTAAACTGAGCTGGGATGTTGGACATCACTGACTTCACACTGATGAACTGTATTTAACTGAAAAATTAGTGTTTACTATTGTCATTATGCATTATTGACGTACTATTTTAATGCTGTTCAGTTGCTTTGACACATCTGTATTGTTAAAAGCGCTATATAATAAAGGTGACTTGACTTGACTTGAAATCTTCTCTCTCACGACCGCCAACTCTCTCTTCACAAGCCCACAACTCACCTCACCCACACACAACACACACACTCACACCCCCCAACACTCTCTCTTTCTCACCCGCCACTCACACACACACACACACACTCAATCTCTCTCTCTCTCTCTCTCACACGCCCACACTCACTCACACACACAAACACACACTCTCTCTCTCACACACGCCCACACCTCTCTCAAACGCACAACACCTAACTCACACCCACACACCACTCTATCTCACTCTCCAAAGCCCACACTCTCTTCACACGAACCCACTCCACTCACCAACACACACCATCACACACAACCACACTAACTATCTCTTCTCTTCACACGCACACACCTCTTCTCACGCCCACAATCACTCACACACACACACCACTCTATCTATCTCACAACGACCAATACTCTCTCTCACACGCCCACACTCACTCACACACACACACACTTCTCTCTCTCACACGCCACACTCTCTCTCACCGCCCACACCACGCACACACACAACACCATCTTTCTCTCATCAGCCCACACTCCCTCTCAACAAGAACACAATCACTCACACCCACCACACACTCTCTCTCTCTCTCTCTCAAACACACACACAAACACACACTCACACACACACACTCTCTCTCTCTCTCACACACCCACACTCCCACACACACCCACACTCTCATCTCTCTCTCTCTCACGACGCCCAATCACACAACACACACCACCTCTCTGCTCTCTCTCTCTCTCACACACACACTCACACACTCTTTCTCTCTCACACACACACACTCACACTTTCTCTCTCTCTTTCACACACACACTCACTCTCTCACACGCCCACACTCACTAACACACACCCAAACACTCTCTCTCTCTCAAACGCACCACACTCTCATCTCACAGACCACACTCCACACACACTCTCTCCTCTCTCTCAACGCACCACTCTCTATCCACCGCCCACACTCACTCTAAAACCACAAACTCTCTCTCTTCTCTCTATCTCAGCGCCAACTCCTCTATCACCGCCCACTCACTCACACACAACACAAACACTCTCTCTCTCTCAAACGCCCCACAACTCTCTCACTCGCACACACTCAATCACACACACACACTCTCTCTCTCTCTCTAACACGCCCACATCTCCTCACACGCACACACCTCTCTCCACGCCAAATCAAACAACCCACACACACCACACTTATCTTCTACACACACAAACTCTCTTTCTCACCCGCCCAACAACTCTGCATCTCAAACGACCCAATCTATCTCTCACACGCCACCAACCAACCCCCAAACTCTCTCTCACACGCCACATCATCACCACCACACACACTCTCGCTCTCACCGCCCAAACACACACCATCCTCTCTCTCCACGCACACAACTCATCACACACACACACACACACACCAAAACACACACACACACACACACAATCTCATTTCACAGCCTACACTCACTCACCACACACGCTCTCTCTTCACACGATCCACCACCACACACTCCTCCCTCACACAACCACACGCGGCACGCCAACTTCACACGCGCAACGCACAATGAGACTACAGAAGGGACGGTTTCTAAATTTGTTTGAATGGAGCTGTACTCATAGTCTGAAGTTAAATGTCCTAAAAACAAAGGAACTGGTGTTTGATTTCCGACGAAGGACAAATGCTGTCTTGCCATTGTTTATTAAAGGTCAGGACACTGAAAATGTTCAATGTTTTAAATTTCTCGGGACTGCCATCTCTGCTACGTTAAAGTGGGATGACAACCAAAGAGGCGTTATTAAAAAAAACAAAGGCTTTTTTCTTAAGACAGCTTAAAACGTTTGCCGTATCTAAACAGAGCTGTCATTGAAAGCGTGCTGCCTTTCTCACTTGTAGTGTGGTTTGGTAGCTCCACAGCTCAGCAGAGAAGTCAGATTAGTAACATAACTCGGGTTGCTTCGAAAATTATTGGTTGTGATCTTCCCACTATTGATGAGATCTATGTCTCACGTTTGCAGAAAAAAGGTCTAACAATCCTGAAAGATCCCTTACATCCAGCCAGACACCTCTTCCTTCAGGCAGAGCAAATAAAACCAAGTCCACACGTTTTCTGAACAGCACTTTTTGTAGGATTGTGCATGCTCTTAAATCCTCTAGTGTCTATGCCTCTGCATTTCACTCACTGTAATTGATATGACATATTTATGCATATGTATTTTAATGCATGTTATTATTACAGTTGATGAGCTCACCAAGCAAATTCCGAAAAACTAGGTTGCTGTTATGGGAATATATTAAAAAAAACAATTACATAAATGAGCAGCTGTTATGTCGTGCCATTTCACAGCTGCAATGCTCTGCTGTTGCATGTGAAATGTTTTCCAGACGATGCAGCACTGATATAAAGGTGTAATTCAGCCAGTATTTGTACCTCGAGCCACACCACCACCGTGGGACCGTCCCAGAGAGCGAAGGGCAGACCCTGTCGACAGGCTTCCTCCAGCAACTCATGTCTGAAACACAAACAAGACATCATGAGCACACACATCATGAGCACGCACGCATGTGCAGAGAGCACGCTTCACGGTCCAAACATGTCAGAATGATACAGACAGAGTATGGAGAAGAAGTGCGTGCAGTGAGGAAACAGCAGAGGGAGTACCCAGACTTCACTTCCATCATCAAATCAGAGAAACATCACCAGAACAAGCTGGGATTCAGATTCTTCATCACAAGCGAATCCATGAGTTTGCACACCAGACAGCATCCTAACTTTACAAACCAAGGGTGAATCCTGAATCTATGTTTGCACACTGGGAACACTGAAATATTCCTAATTTTCTTCATTCTTCTCTAAACAAGATGTTTGGAAACATTTCATGACAAACTGCAGAGAAAGTGGCAGTACACCTTCTGAAGGCAATGTAAAAGCACCACATCTGATTCTCAGGTCTGTTTGTTTTGCTGCTACTGAAGCATGAAGATGAAAGGAGAAGGCAGATAAACATGCATCAGATCATGCTGAAGAATAAAGAGAAGCATTTGGTCTAGGACTAAACCACAGCCCAAACGAGGCTGAGACCCATAATGCACTTCAGCAGAGGTCAGTCCCTGCAGCTGCTGTTCTTACTCAAGATCCTCATCAAAGCACAGAGCAAACTCATGCGGCACACGGCTGAATTGATCCCGTCTGAATTGCGTGTTTCAAAGCGAAGCGCACTCTTCGTTCATTAGTCAGGAACATGGGTTGAAGCTCTTAATTTTAAACTCTCAAAGTGCATTAGATAGAATAACTTAACTTTAAAATGAACAGAAAGTTTCATTTTTTCAAATTCTTAAATATCGCAATAAATATCGTATCATGGACGTCATATCGCGATATTACAGTAAGGTGAGATTTAGATCTCGTTAGCGGAGCAGACGCGTGTTTGTAAGGTCAGGATGTTAGCAGAGCTCGAGCGCATCACAGCAAGCCTGAGACATGCAGGTGTTTCCATCAAGACGGTGTGCGCTCACTTACCCTGAGTTTGGGCTATGAGCGAGGCGTGGAGAGAGTGTGTGAGGAGAGAGGAGGGAACACAAGCATGAGACATGAATCATAACAGATCATCTTCTGCTGGGACGCCGCCCACCAAACAAACACGTTTAACAAACACACCTCACATTCACATTTCATGGGGAACAACACTGAAACAGGAGGCGCTGTGATTGCACAGTGAAGCAGAGATGATGGCGGGAAAACACGATGAACTGGACTCATTTCTACTTCCTGTTTTACTCACTTCTTCTGCAGTTTGCGGTTCTTCTCTGCAGGGCCGCCCAGTTTCCCGAGCGTCATGGCGTCCTGTGAGCTTCCTCCATCAGGCGTAGCTGCTCCACACAAACACACACTGATCAGAGGAACGTGAGGCCTGTGCTAGGAACATTACATCACAAAACACACTAGACCCCGTCTGCACCTGTATTTAGCACTGCATGCACTATATATAAAGCTGAATATCATGCATGGTAATAGCAGTGGAGAAACTGTAATCTGTTGGTCCTGATAACCCCTAGTATCTGATTTTATCATTAAAATAAAACAAGCCTAGATTATTTTACTGGATAATCATGCACTGCCATTAAACATGTTTTTTTTTTGTTGTTTTTTTTAAATAGGCTAAAATGTACAATATTTAAATTGATTTACATGCACGTAATCGATGACAGAGGACATGTGTCTAAGATAATACAGTATTTTCAGCTAAGCAGAATCGTGAATAGTTCTGCCCTGTGCATTAGTCCAAACCCAAGATTATTCACGTTCAACCTTCATACTTTAATACCAAATATGTCATTTTATGAATAGAACTTGGCAACACTTTATAATAAGGTTCTATTTGTTAATATCAGTTAACTATATCAGTTAACAAACTTCTAAAGCGTTTTTAATCTTAACGTTAACTTCAACATTTACTTACACGTTATTAAAACTAAAAGTTGTATCTTTATTTAAATAGACCTAAGCTAATACTAACAATGGACAGATGTACTGTTATTAACTTAAAGATTAATAAATACTGTAACAAAATGTTTTTGATCACAGTTAGTTAAAGCGTTAACGTTAACTAATGCGACCTTATTGTGAAGTGTTACCTGGTGCTGTTTGTTTGTCAATTTTGTCTATCATGTTTCTTAAAAAAAAGCAATAATTTTTAAAATCCTTTTAACCCTTCTTCATTTCGGCTTTCTATCATCTTATCTCATCAGATTCTCATTACTTCAATATTGCTCATTAAAATGACAATAAAGCAGAATAACTAATTATCATGGTGCAACCATAGGCTCGGATTAGTTTAGGCTTTGAAATACAATTCGTGTTCTTCTAGTGAAGTGTTGCTGCGTGATCATCAGTGGTGTGGATGATGGCACACCTGGCCCAGGAGACTCTTTCCCCAGTGGACTGGCGCGAGCCTTCTCTTTCTTTGCGAACAGTCGGCCGATGGAGGACTTGATGCTCTTCTTCTTGGCTCCTTTATTGAGTGAGTCCTGACTGCTGTTGTTGCTGCTGGGATTACTGCCCGCTCCGTCCTGCAGCCCCGGCACTGGACCAAACCCACACAACACAGACACAGACACAGACACAGACAAAGACAGACACACAGACACAGACACACAAACACAGACACCGAGACCACACACACACACACAGACAGACACACAGAGACAGAGACCACACCACACACAGAACACACACACAGAGACCAGACACCACACACACACCCAACACACCACCCACCACACACACACATCACAGACACACGACACACACGATCAGACACACAACGACACAACACACACACACATACACACACACAGACCCACACACAAGACACACCCACAACACAACACAGACACAGTACCACAGACAAACACACACCACAGCCGACACCACAAAACCATACACCACACACAGAGACACCCACACACAGAACACACACACCCAAGATACACCCCAGAGACCACACCCCCCATAGCAGAGACACCAGAGACTAGAGGACACAACACACACACCCAAGGACAGAGACACACAGAGACATAAGACACACACACACACACACAGAGAACAGAGACACAGACACACCAGACACACCCAGACCGACACACACAGACCAGACACAGAGAACGCACCTAGACAGACCCACACACACCCACACACTCAAGAGACACCCAACCACACAGAGACACACACACACACACAGAGACACACACACACACTCAGACACACACACATAACTACACACCACAGCACCCCACAGAGACACACACACCACACACATATAAACTAATCACAATATAAAGCGCACACACACACACACACAACACACACACGCACACACACACAAAAACACAAACACAAACACACACACAAACACAAACAGACACAGATACACACAGACACAGACACACACACACGCACGCACAGACACATGCACACACACACACACAGAGACACACGTCACATCTCTGCTCCTGTATGAACGATCCTCATCATTATAATGCTGTGGGTGTGTGACTGACCCCCGTATGTCTCTGATGTCCTCGTGGCTGGCGGTGTGCAGCGCTCCTTTATGGAGTCTCACGGAGGACGGTGTGGACGGAGGAGACGTCTCACATCTGATAGTGGCTTTATCGTCTTGTGCACACTAAACACACACACACACACAAGCACATTACACAGCAGCATTAAACACATGTTTGCACTAGGACTGATAGAACAGGATAATTTGTCACCAACTTTCAATTTGATAAAAATGTTTCTTTCTAAAATGTAAGGTATAAAATAATACTTAAAGACTATATTTGTCTGGTATTGATAAAGTGTCTGGGAGTGTTTCTGAATGAGTGTTGTGATGCGTGTAGCTCTGTGTGACACATGCGTGTGCTGTAACGCAGACGTCTACATGTTAACATGAACAGAACCGCTACATCTTCAAGATTCAGATGTTACAGGAGGGTTACACATGCGGCTGCACAGAGTCTCTAAGATTACCTTCCTACGATGCTTCCGCAAATCACTAGGCTGTTCGAAGCACAAGCAAATGGAGAAAGAAGAAACAGGAAGTTAGCAGCATTTCATATATAAGCACAGAAGCAGGTGAACAGCAGCCTAGCAGAAGAAAGATTTAGAGACACACAAACACACTGAGAAAACCATGAGAGCATCATCGCTGGCATCATGCAGTGAAGAGGATCTCACACCTCCACCCAGGACACACACACCACCCTCACACACACAGCACCCATCCTCTCACACACTCTCACACACCACACACCCTCACTCACTCACACCCTCACACACACACCCACCCACTCTCTCACACACCCTCACACACACACACACACACACTCACGCACTCACTCACAACCCTCCCACACACACACCCTCACACACACACTCACTCTCTCTCACTCACTCACTCACACCCTCACACACACCCACACCCTCACCCACACCCCACAAAACCCACTCTCTCTCTCACACACCCACTCTCACACACCCACTCTCTCACACACACAATCTCTCACACACACACACAATCTCTCACACACACACACTCTCACACAGACACACACACACACACACTTTCTCTATCTC
This sequence comes from Sinocyclocheilus anophthalmus, assembly GCA_018155175.1. NCBI lineage: Eukaryota > Metazoa > Chordata > Actinopteri > Cypriniformes > Cyprinidae > Sinocyclocheilus > Sinocyclocheilus anophthalmus. The sequence goes on along the minus strand of JADLZN010009482.1, from coordinate 97,274 downwards.
TCACACACACACACACCCTCACACACCACACACACCCCTCACATACACGAAAAAAAATCACACACACACACTCTCTCTCACACACCCTCACACACACACACCCACTCTCTCACACCCCTCACACACACACACACACCCGCACCCACACACCCACACTCTCACCACTCTCACACCCCACTCTCTTCACCACCCACTCTCTCAAACCCCCACACACACACACCCCCCTCACACACACCCACTCTCTCACAACACACCCCCTCACCCCCAACTCACAACCCCTCCACACAAACACTCACTCACTCTCACCCACACACACACACACACCCTCACACACACCACCCTCACAACACACACCCCCCCACACACTCACTCACTTTCTCTCACACACACACACACACAACACTCCCACACACACACCCACACTCTCACACACCACACTCTCTCACACATCCCCACTCTCTCACACCCCCACCCTCCCACACCCACCCCGCACACAACACCCACCCTCACACACCCACCCCACACCCTCACACACCCCTCCACCACACCACTCACACGGCCTCTCACTCACTCACTCTCACTCACACACACACAAACACACAAACAAACACACACACACACTCACACACACCCACCCTCACACACACCCACCCTCACACACACACCCTCACACACACACAACACTCACACACACCCCCCCTCCCTCCCTCACTCACTACAACCCCCCACCTCAAACCACCCTCTCACTACACACCACACAACACACCCACTCTCTCACACACCCACCCTCACACACACCCACCCTCCACACACACACCTCACACACACACCCCACACACACACACAAAACACACACAAAACACACACACACACACCCAAACACACACACACACACACACACGCACGCACGCACTCACACCCACACACACACCACACACACACCCACACCACACACACCCACACAAGAACCTAGAACAGAGGTCTCCAGATGAGACTACGTTGCTCTAACCTGTCCCGCACAGAATTTATTCACGTAAAAGTCTGTCAGATGATTAAAACAATAAATAATGTTTGGTGACTGATCTGGAACAAATATATTGTTCCTAATTAGCTCCTGAATAATAAATCAAATATATTTAACCTGCATCTCTCCACCACTAAAGGCCTGTTCAAGCACGATAACTATAAAGATATATTCTAAAAAGTCCACACCACAACTATAACGATAAATGCACAGAGAAACAATATCGTTGGAATCATTTTTAGAACAATTTTTTTCCAGCTGATGAAGGATACAAACATTGACAACCAATCAGAATCCATCCTGCTGTAACGAGCTGGAGAATTTAAAGCAGCAGACGGGGCTTGACACTTTCATTTCACTGATCAAATTTCTGAACTACAATGAAATTCTACCATACAACTGCAACAAATTCAGTTAAATATCTAAATATACATTTAAATTAATATATAAATCTATAAATTAAATCTACAGAATGAAGGAGTTATATTATGGGGAAAAAAGGAACTAAATGTGTTAATAAATGCAATAAAGGTTTTAATTTGTGGAAGTGTTCTGCGAAGAGCACCAAAGGTTTCTTTTAACGTGTTTTTGAACCACTGCAACCAATCAGAGGCAAATCTGCGGAGCATGTGAACAATGCAGTCTACTACGGGCGCCTTCTGCTGTCTAATCCTGGATTTTATTACATGTGTTGTTTATAAAGGAAGTAGTTTGATTTTACATGTGATGATCTTGTTGATTTCTGTGCATCACGTGATGCTGATGTAAAACACATAAATCTAAAAGCGCTGTGTCTTTCTTCGGTCATTATTTGGTCTGTTGCCTGTTATTTGTATTAGTGCTGAATGACAAATCATGAAGACTTATTGGCATTATTTAAAACTAAATATTAATTCATAAATGAAAACCAAGCCGAGCGTTCATCAGCTACTGAATCACAGCTAGTGATGACATTTGTCTGAATAAAGCTCGAGTCCAGAGTAAACAGGCGTTTAGCTTGATCTTCTCAAGGTCTAACTGCTCATTTCCTCACTGGCCCGTCGAGGGAATGGAGCAGGAAGTGCTTCAGTAAACTTCCTGTACAGCTTCCAAGGTCAAGGGTTTTATTTTTGAAAAGCACACAATCATTCAGTCAGTTGTGGGCGATACCTGCACAAACACGGGAGCACAGGTCAGCAGAGGACTGCTATACACTACACCCCGCAGAACACACGGCTCAGAGAGCGGTCATGCTGGACACACACACAAACCAACAAACACTACTACACCAACATACACACAGCAACACACACACAACACTCCCACACCATTACTACACACACTCCACACACACACACACACACGCAACACCCACCCAACCACCCGCAACACCGCACAACGCCACACACACACACAGCACCAACAACACTCCACACAACACCACCACAAAGCTCACGGAGCAGACGTGTGAAAGCAGGGCTCACCAGGGTCCCATTGACCCCATTCGGTCCAGCTCTCTGCGGTGGGTCTGTGTGAGGCCGGCGGCGTGGAGTGACCGATCCGGCGGAGGGAGCTTTGGGAAGGAGGCTGGAGGGATGTCCATGGACGAATCGCCCGCCCAGATCAACTCCCTGCCACAGTGGATATCGATCTCCTCGGCTCTCACTCGTGGTTGCTCCTCCTTCTCCTCCTGGAATCATTCCGCCGCCACACCCACACACAACACACACACACACACAACACCCGATCGAGGACATCAGAGCACCTCATCGGTTCCAGTAATCTCAGCGTTCAAGCAGCCCTCCGCTACATGCACTAATTTTTAGGGATGCACCGATATGAAAATTTTGGCCGATACCGATAACCGATTGTTCTTTATATTTGAAAGCCGATAACCGATATGTTGAACGATAAATCTATATCCAAATTTTTTATATACTTTTTGAGAGCCTGATTATAAAAAAGGTCTCATCATTAAAAGCCATGTCCCAAACACTTCAACATAAGCAGCCTATGTGCATGTATTATAGCCCTAAGCCCGGCCCGTGATCCGACAGCTTATCAGAGTTACCAACCGGCCCGAGCCCGTCTTTTTGTTCTCCCACAACCGCTAATACTACTGTTCAGCTATTACAATACTATCATTTTTTTGTATTAATGGCAATTGGTTTGCCTGAAATAAATCTCATAGACATAAACATTTCAGCATAGAGCAATGTTTAAACATTTAACCTAGATAAAGGTGCACTATTAGGCGCATAATCGTTTATGTGGAGAGTGCAAGCTAAAGCGTTTTGCAGGACATGGAGGCGCCAGCGCGATAATCTTGCATTTTTTCAGTGGAAACAACTTAAAATACGCCGTAATTTTTGATCATAAAGGTAAGAGTAATACATCACTCAGAACTGTAAAGGGTCTACTTTTATTAGATTGTGTGCACTCACAATATCAAGAAAACGTTGTGCTTTTATAAAATAAAGAATATAAACATGATGCGCTTTCTGCCGTCTCAGTCTTGAACAGGAGCGCTTCACAAAAATGGACCGAAACTCAGCGAATACATGCCTCACAGACATGATAAATATATCTATAGAAAGCTTTAAATTACTACTTAACGAAATAAAACAAATCGAAAACAAAAACTCTTTCATTATAATCATAATCCTTAAAGAAGCCAAGGCCCCTAGGGTCCAGGGCGTAAAAATTTATTTCCCCTTCAGAAATTCTGTGTTGTGTATTAAAATTTTTCTGGTTATCATAAAAATTTAACAATTTATTTTTGGTGAGCAACAGGGATTTACTATTAGAATTAAAACATGGAAGACACTTTTTGTGATAATTCCTCAAAAAATAAAGTTTTAATAATTATAGTAGTAGTACATTCTACTGATCAATACTAGGCTAATGTATTTCTGGCACAATGTCTTAAAGTTAAATCTAACTTTTATTTTGACGGGTTGCCGTGAATACCTTTTATGTTTCTGTGTGTATATATGAGGATAGTTTTACTCAAATGAAACGGTTAAATGCTGATGAAGTGACTCTCAGAGATGTTGTTCATGTATTTATGTCTTCATTCAGTGAGACGGCAGACGCTGAAATCACCGCGAGTGTCACGCGCTCTTCAGTGTGTGTGTAGTAAATGAAACCGTGTGTCTGTGCCATTCATTCACACAGAGATACATATTTAAATAGTCTTTTTGCGGCTTACAGATACTGGTCCATATCGCGATTTGATTTAAGAGTAATGACCTACTTTTGATCAATTCATCCAAAGTTTGACAAATTGTGTGACATTCTGCGTTATACTATACTGCCCAATACTATATCAGTATTTTGAAAAGCTCATACTGTGGCAGTCCTAGTTAGCACAACATCCAAACCCAGGCCGTCAGCTAGAGGAGTGAGGGATTGTGGGAAGTGCGTTACCGTATCTCGTTGTTGATGGCATCCAGCTGATCCTGCAGCATCAGGGCGAGCGTCTGAGCGTCTGCCTGTCCAGCAGGAGACAGGAGGTCCATGGAGCTGAAGACCGTATCTCTGTCGTCCTCCACGTCTGACACGTCCATGTCGCTCTCAAACGCGTGAGCCACGCTAGCCAGAACATTAGCCTGCTGCAGCCGGTCCCACTCCTGCTCGTCCAGCGTCTGCACCTGACCACACACACACACACAGACACAGACACAGACACACACACAGACACAGACACAGACACACTCCTCTCTCTCCACACACACAGACCGACAACACACAACACACACACACACACCCGACCACACACACACACACAGACATACACAGACACACACACCCTCTCTCTCTCACACACACACACACAGACAGACAGACAGACAGACACACACAGACACACAGACACAAAGACACACACACACACACCAGAGACAACAGACAGACACACACACACACACACACACACAGACACAGACACAGACACAACACACTCTCTCTCTCACACACACACACACACACAGACAACACACAAACACAAACACACACACAAACACACACACTCTCTCACACACACACCACACACACACACCCACCCACACACAGACACACACACACACCGACACACTCTCATCGTCCTGCACCCCACACACACAGGACAGACCACCCACCAGACAGACAACACACCACGACAGACAGACAGACACACACACAAAGATGAATTTGTTCTGACTCAGTTTAACTCTGAGTTCTTGTCATATTTTATTATTTTCTAAACTATAGCAAATAAACTGTGATATAATGTGAGAAATGTTGAAGGTGTCTTAATAATTTTTGTTTTGACTGTATATTTATTAGTTGTCCAAGCCCATTATGTTTATATGTGACTGAACACATGAGGATCACAGAACTCTCTTCTCCACCGTGGATAAATCATGGAAACACACGTTTCATCATCTGTCCCGATAGAGCTTATATTCTAGATGCTGATGTCTGTCACAGTCTAACCCACGCTCACCTTCGAGGGCTCGTCTCGCAGCGCAGACACGCGGCCCTTCTGCGGTCGTCTGAGCACCAGCGCTCCGCTGCAGTGACTGTCCATCGCTGACGACACCGACACCGGGTACCTGAAGTCCGGCGTACCGCGCCTGCGGGAAACACAGCCCACATCAGCGCAAAGCTCCGAGCGCAGCTGATTCTCATTAGAGTCCTGGAGTTACCCATGATGCAGCAGAGAGTTGCTCCCCCCTCCCCCCCTGCTGCTGCCGAGCAGCTCGTGTCGGTCTCATGCCTCGCGATCTGGAGAGGCATCTGCTCCTCGGCACAGAGCCACACTCGGGCAAACCAACACAGCAGAGATAGGGCCTGCACCATAAATCCTAATTAAAACGGAATCGAGTTATGGCCAGAAGCTGCGTATCTCTTAGTGAAGCACTGTTCTGTGATCATCAGTAAATCTCCATCTGAAGGCCAGAGAAACTCCAAATACACCCCGCAGAAAGGTAATGCACAGCGTTCCATGAAACAGAGACTGACTGCGTTCATTGATCCAGCGCGAGGACTGCAACCATCTATGGTTTTATCGGAGTTCTGAAATAATTATTAATATTTTTCCTTAAAAAAGATATAATAATGGCAATGTTAATCACTGCTTAAATACTATAAAATGCTGCGTGTCTTATTCTGTGTAAAAGCCACTTCACTCACAGAAGGTTCTATTCCAACACGACCGGCTGACGTTTGAAGTGGTTTGGATAAAAAACACGTTTTTAAATGTGGTATTTTCACATGATGGGAGATTTACTACTGATCACAGACGGCCTTTACTGACGGACGCGCATGAAAATCGTTCAGCGCTAGCATAGCAGATGAACGCGCACACACACTGACCTTCTCATGAATGATCCTCTTCTATCAGCTTCTTGGGTGCTCCAGGTCCCGCATCAGAGTGTTCTAGTCACACACACAAACCACACCACACACTCACGCACGCACTACACACCTCACACACACACCACGCTATACAAGCGTCAGTCAACAGTAGCTTTGTGGAGTCCGACCGATATGTATTTTTTTTCTGACGCTCGTGCGGATATCGCAGATAGCAAGGTGGCCGATCTAAAGCCGATATACATAGTTATTTATATATAGATAAGTTTGTCAAACCATTCCTGGAGTGCCGCAGCCCTTCAGAGTTTTAAGGTGCGTTCATGCATATTGTAATTACCGGAATTATGAGATACCGAACTGGAAAAAGTGTTTACTTCTCGTATTACAACTTGTGACTGGGCATTGCTGAGAGCCTACGGCTTGCAAACCTCACGCGAAATCAGGACAAATAGTGGCGCTTTCATAGTAAACGTAATTCATGCAGTTATTATGGTAATATTTATGTTTTTTAAAATTCGTGCAAATTGACTTTCCAAGTAATGTCTTCATACAAAAGTAATAGCGAATATAAACTAAAGACCTGCATCACAGAGTTGATATCTATGCTATCCATTTATTAAAATGAAAGAATAATTAATGAAGTGTAGTAATAGGCACTGCATGCAACTGTTTTATTGTATTGGGGTTTTAACTTCTTTTCCACGCAGGTTCATCACAGAACGCACTCACACCCACATTAAAAATACTATAGTAATTTATAGTAACTACTATAGTGTTTTTGAACCATACTATAGTAAAGTACTTGAATTAATGTGTTGTGGTAAAAAATAACAATTATGCTAATACAAACACATTACTTTACCCAATACTATACTAAGTGTTCTACAACTATAGGGTATATTATACTACAATAAACTCCAGTTCACTGTAGTAAAAACTAAAGTATACTACAGTATTTATTAGTTTATCAGTTCACTATAGTTAATATTACAGTATGCTGTAGCATTCATTAACTGTAAATACAATCACAGATTGTACGTATCTGTTGAGCGCGTGAACACTACGACCAATCAGCAGTGTTTAAGAATCGGCTCAACGGCGCTCAAACCTTAGCGGGAAATGGACGTTTTTAAAGGTGACATGACATATGAAAATCTGACTTCTCCAGGTTGTAAGTGCTATAATCAAGTCCCCGGTGCAGCTACCAACCAAGGAAACGTGAAAAAGATGAACCCAGTAACTCGGTTTTGGTAAGACTTTTTCTAAAAGCGTCTGAGAAAACCAGCGCGTCTGATTTCGCTCACAAAGGGATCTCATTATAATATTACCACCCCTTCATCTGTAAGTTTCCACCCAAGGCGCCATCATTTTGATTTCGCAAACGACAACGGTCTACCAGTTCTAATGCCATGACGAAAGTTTGAGCAAAACATGCTAACTCTTCTGCCTTTGGCTGCAGCAGCTCATTTGCAATTAAAGAGACAGGCACGAAAAACAGCGTGTTTCTGTTTCCATTCAAAATAGGCATTTTCAAAATTATGTAATACATTATCTGTGGGGTTTTTTGAGCTGAAACTTCACAGACACGTTCTGGGGACACCTGAGAGTTATATTACATATTGTAAAAAAAGGCATAATATGTCTCCCGACTGGCAACCGAAGTCGTTATTTTGACAACACTAATTATCGAACCCAATTAAACAATCTTGAGCAACACAATACACCTTGATGTAAAAAAAATAATAATAAATGACACAAAGTTTTTTTAATAAAGTAAAAATCAGCAAACACTGTACCAATTAAATAAGAAACAAATGTTTTTTTAAAATGTCCAAAATCACCTATAAATGACTAAAGTCAACAGGGTTTTCAAAAGCCCAAATATTGCCAAACAGCCGCTTTTGCATCTAGTTTCGAAACTAAATAATCCGCGATCGTCTTATCTGTCTCACCCCACTCTTCTTGTCACTCAGCTTGACTCTCCTCACGTGATAAATGAAATCCTACCCAGCTGCTGAGTTTGAATAAATTTTTTTATTCCTAACTAAAAAAATTCAAGCTGCCATCTGTGGCTTCACACCCCGTCCACGAACACCGACTATCACAGCAAGCCTAGTAGAAAGGCATGCATAACGACTCATGAAACTAAATTTGTATTTATTTTAGATAATATTTACTAAATTATAAATGAATTCTATGAAAGTATAATTTGACCTTAAAGAATGTGTAAAATAAAACATTTATACTTCTTCATTGTGTAATCATAAGGCATTTTCCAAAACAAAGAGATTGCTAAAAATATGAATTAAAAAAAAGTAATCACAGTAACTAACAGAGCACTCATTAACGACTCTGTTAAAATAATGAAGACGGAGAACGGGAGCTCTGTGCGCTCAGGGGCCAGCATTCTCAGTCTTGTCAAAATAAAAGTCCTGCGTCCCGCTCATCTGCCAGACAGGAACTTTCAGTGCGTATGGTGATCATTAATAAGCGGCAGTGCATACATCGGCCTGACTGTGTCTCGGTCTGGGACTAGTGACGTGTGGTTCGAGTCGTACCTTGTCCTCCAGCGCAGACATGCGCTCCTTCAGGTGCAGCTGCAGCCTCTCGTTGGACTCGGACAGCAGTTTGTCCACCGTCTCCGACAGACGTTTGTTGTGCTCTTCGTTCATCTTCTCTCGCTGACGGGCCTTAAAACACCATAGAAAAGTAAAGCAGCTGTTGTGTTTACACTACAGTGAGTGAGTCTGACGTGTGCTGGGGAAAGTTACTTTTAAAAGTAAAGCATTACAATATTGCATTACTCCATAAAAAGCAACTAATTACGTTACTTTTTATTGAAAGTAATGTGTTACGTTACTTTTGAGCTACTTTTTAAATCTGGGCAGGGCTTGCATGTTTGTTTTTAATATAAAAAAAGTTATTTTACAAATGTAAAGCCCTTTTCACAGCAAAAGTTAAATGAATGCACCTCGGGCTGAAGGAAATGTAAAGTCACGTCTGTACAGTAGAGGGCGCCGCTCAAACTAATCACATGAAGAATATGAGCAGCAAAGAACGTTCACACTATTCACAAATAACACAAATGTTAATTTGTGCTTATTAGTATGGTTGAATTGGATCATCGAAGGTCAGCAGCAAAGACTTTGTTTAATAAAATGGGATTAAATACATAAATAATATTTTCTTATTTAACATATTTAATTATTGCAGGTTTTGCATGTTCTGAGTTTGCATTTCACTGTTTGATTGCTTGTGAGCCTGAATGGGGTTGTGTGCAGTGAGATGATAAACCTGTTGATATTGATCGAGAACTACAGTAGAATCAGGTTCACGCCACAACTCTCTGCACGACTCCTGATTTCTGTCACCATGGGCAACACCAGAAAGGCTGGCACTCAACACATGGAACCAAAGTACTATGTTACTGAATATTGAAAAATCTTAATTCAATTAAAAATTAATGTGTTACTTTACTAGTTACTTAAAAGTAATCCGATTCCGTAAGTCGTGTTACTTGTAATGCGTCCCCCCCAACACTGGTGGCAGCACCGCTGAACGCGAGCGAGGTCTGAAGATCACTCACCCTGAGCAGCTCCTGGTTCTTCTCCTCCAGCTGAGCCTCCAGCTGTCTGAGACGCTCCTCCACATTCCCATGACGCTCCTCCGCCTGCCAGAGACACACGCATGAGAAACTACAGCAGCAGCAAACCCAAGAGAAAGACAGAACCGCTCATCATGCTGTGACAAGCTGAACGTTCACGAGCGAAAGTTGTGCGCCGTGTCTGGAGCTAGTGAAGACAAACGGATGTGTGAATGATCTCAGTGTGGCGCTCCTGTGCTGGGTTCACACGGGTGGAACGATGGACTCCTGACAGACGCCAGCATGGACCAGATCACAACCACACCACCATCAGGCAGAGTCAGGGATGTGCACAAGTGACGACTAGTCGAGTACTCGCTCCAGGTGACAGGATCAGCGCTTCAGAAGGAAAGTAAGAGTTGCTGTTTCTGCACTGCTGTTACCAGGTTAAGAAGATGAAACAGCTTCTTTTTAAAGTGTTCAACTAAATGTGGCATTCACATCTCAGTCATTCGGAACTGATTCTTTTGACCCAAGTGCTGGACTAGAAAATGACTTGAAATGTGCATTCCAGTAGGGCTGTCAAAAAAAAAATTAGAATTTCTAATATTTGTCGAATTTAAAATAAAAATCCATATTTGAATGCAAAAACGTTGCATTCGAATTTTAGGAACATCGATGCGGAGATGATGTTGTTTACGTCAAAACTGAAACGAAGTCGTTCACACCGAACGCATATTTATCGCATTTTCTAGAGGGACATCTATCACCGCTGCACTCGCGTCTCGCACAAGAGAGCCGCATGTTTACAACGCCATGTAAAATTAATGCGAGTTCAACTTTTAAAAAACATGCTTTGAGACGTTTTTTCCCCCATCCCACGGTTTTTAAATGAAAAAGTAATCTGTGTGATTGGCTTTCTTCCATTTGTATTAAAATATGCATACATGATGGTTTTTAAACATTATGCACTTTTTTCACAGATAGTCGTGTTATTTTATTGCTTTGAAGAAACGTGCATTAGTAATATTTTGCCCGATGCTCCCTCTTGTGGCCTCAGGAGAGAAGCCAAAAGCTTTTTTCCCCCCTAAATGAAATTATGCCTTTCAAATCTGAATATAATTAGAATATTGGTCATATTTAAGTGCAAGATTCGAATGTAGTTTTTTAGCCATTTTGACAGCCCTACACCCGAGTCAGAACGACAGCGTGAGCTCGTGTACCTTCATCTGTGAGCGACTGTCCTGAGACACTGCACGCAGAGCGCCACACACACACACACTCACTCACACGGGAGAGAGAGAGAGACAGACAGAGCTGCGGTCATATACAGAGGAGGAGAGGGAACACGAGAAAGATTTGAGCTCTATGAAAAACAGAAACGACAATTAAAGAGGAGAAAAGGAACTAGACGACAGGAAGTGAAGATGCAGTAAGTAAAAACACTGTAGTGGCTTCATTACTCTGTTACACACACAGATCCTCCCGTCTGCGCTGATGTTCCTCTTACATCGGTGTCCATCTCACACATTTCACTAAATAAACTACCAGTGTGACTGATCAACTCACTACAGCACTCACTCATTCACATCAGGAACACACAACACCGGCTCACATTTTCACTCAGTTAGCAGACGAATGATCTTAATGAAATCTTTCATTTAACGCACAACATTTACAAGGAAGCCCCATGTGCGAGTTAAACACTCAGACCACATGCAGGTGTTAAGGAATTACATTCACACCACAAAACGAATTAAACAGACATTTCTATTCAAGTTACAAAAAGAAAACTCCAAAGTTGTTTTGTGGAGTCCTGTGATCACAAATAATCAGGAGCAGACAGGACGGAATGTGTGTCCTATTTTACATGAAAAAGATCAAAAACAGGTTTTTGATGTGCACGCTAAACAAAAAGTAGAATAAACTACTGTCACACTGTTATCACTAATCAGTGGTCAAATATCACTGCAGTATTCTAATAGAAAACAAACAGCAGTTTCCGTCTTCTCTAAACGGTGTGGCTGTGTGACTTTGTTCCAGGAGGCCAACAGTGGAATCACAGCCAGAGTCTGGGCTGCTGACAGCATGTGTGTGTGTGTGTGTGTGTGTGTGTGTGTGAGAGAGAGCCAACCTTTAGTGAGGGGGCCACGACACTTTGCGCAGCTCTGCCTCACTTCCGCAGCGTCGCGTCCTTACGCAGGCTTCTGCTGCAGCTTCTGCTCCGCCGGCTCCATACGCTCCTGCAGCTGCCTGCCCTTGTCCTCCATCTGCGCACACGCACACACACACGCGCACACACACACACACACACACGAGCGCGCACACACGCACGAGCGCACACACACAATCGTTCACGCACCACACAGTCACACACCGTCACACACACACAGTCCCACACACAGAGAGACACACACACACACTGAGAGAGAGAGACACACACGCACACACAGAGACACAGACAGACACACAGACACAGAGACACACGCACACACACACCAGACACAAGACACACACACACCCACAGAGACACACACACACCGAGACACACACACACACAGAGACACACACACCACACACACCACCCACACACACCACACACACACACACAGAGACAGACACACACACGCACGCCCCACAGAATACACACACACACCACACACAGTCACACACACACCACACCGACGACACACACACACACCCACACACGACACAAGACACACACAGTCACACACACACACCCACACACACACACATCATCCTGAACTCATAGACCCATCACTACTGTTTATCACACACACACGGATAATCACGAACATTAATACATCCAGAACCCAACATCCAGTAAGTGATGACCCAACTCCACTGCTTGTGGCATATGTGACCTGTGCTGGCAAAATGAGTCGGAATGAGCAACGTTGCATATTTTCCTCCAATTCTTTTCTAAATAATAATTACTATATTATTAAATCACAATATAGCTATTTTTTATTTTATCTTTGTAATTAAAAATAAGAACAAAGACGCAAATAAACAGTAGTTTAATCAAGAGCAGCAAGTGATTCTGTCTTTTCTTTTAATGTCTGATTAACATTGAGACAGATCTATATTAAGACCTACTGTAATGCATGCATTTAATATAATGTTACACATCAGATTTTCCCCAACCATTAACTAAACGTTCATGTAAGACATAACAGATTATGTTTGTGTGAATCTCACCAAGACATATTTAGCAATAATGTATTTATAGGGAGATCGCACGCTCTCGGAGAGGCACGTCTTATGCACGCGCTTTGCAAATGTAAGTGAGCGCGATCGTTTTGTTTTCATCAGCATGGGTTTGAAAATCATGTCATGGAGAATTCTATATGAATATTCACTTTGCAACAATAGACCTACAGCTTGAGTCGTCCAGAAGTGAGCAGAGAAAAAGATACTCCTCTCAGAAAACAAGCAAATAAAGATCATTTTAAATATTTATTACTATTTGGAGCATTGGGATCACTAGAAGAGGGCTTAATGCGAAACCTCAAATGTCAGCCCGAAACTGATATTTTTTACTTCTTTTGCCCATAGCTCAAAATTAGACACTCATTCTGCCAGCGCGGCTCGCAAACACTCTATTTTTCTAAGAGTAAGAGTGATAAAGACGGCTGACGCGCTGCAGACCTGGCAGACCAGCGAGTCCTGGTTGGCGATCTCGTTCTCCAGTTTGTCGTTGAGGTCGTGGACAGACGTGGCTTCTCTCTGAGCCGCTAGGTAGCGCTTCTCCAGCGTGGTGATCCTCTCCTCCATGTCTTCCTTCTGAGCCAGAGACTGAGAGAAACAACAGAAACACGCGGTCACTAACTGGCTCGTTCGATGCGCTCCTCTGCGGACGACGGCTCTGCTGTCGTACCTCTCGTAAGTCTCTCTGCAGGCGGCTGTTGATGTCCTCGGACCTGATGAGGTCTTTGCGGGCCGTGTCCAGATCCTCCTCCAGCTCAGCGACGTGGCTGCAGAGAGACGCCACACGCTCCTTCAGGTGCAGGAGCTCCTTACTCTGTCTGTCCATCGCCTCCTGCAGCTCCCCGTCCTTCCCACAATCCTCCTCTGCGCCCATAGAGACGTCTGACAAGCGCTGCTGTGAACACACACCGTGCTTTACACTGGAATATGAAGACCTCATGAAACTGCAGTATGTTCAACAGAAACGCTTTCATTGAATTCAGGGTTTCTGCAGGATTTTTAAGCTAAAATTTAAGACCTTTTTAAGACCTGCACAAACAAAATTAATAGCATCTGAGCGGGGTAGACAATGTCTTAGTAACATATTAAACTGTTAAATGACTGTAAAAAGCATAATTTACAGTTCAGATACAACGTTTTATCAAATGATACACTTCACATTTCAGCCTTTGTTTAAACCTTTTTTTTAAAGTATTAATTATTTATGACTCTACACGATTATCAAATAATTATTATATTAATTAAATAACAAACCCTTTTTAGATTTTTTATAATGCATTATCCTTTTTATTATCGCTCCCCCAGTTCACATTTTACAGCTCTGCGTGGTTGCAGGGTAAAACCGTGGGTGGATTTTCCCATCGGTCTGAACAAAAACAGGCATTTATTGAAAATTGCCATTCATTCCTTCCTTTGTGCAGCAGTTGGCGCTTTTGGAACAGCAGAAATACAAGCGTTCCCCTGATAACATCAGCGCAGCACCGGACTCTGAAACATGCAGCGCTCATATTCAATGAAATCAGAGCATTTTGAAGTTTAATCGTCACATTACGCCATATTGCAATTCTGGTCTTTCCGTCCCCAAGTTTAAAGCCTCTTGAAATCATGATTAAGACTTTCTTGAACAATTTAAGACTTTTTATGGCCTTAAATTTGCAAAATGTAAAAAATTTTAATACTTTTTAAGGACCCGCGGGAACCCTGGTATTATTTTGTTGAAAATATCACTCTTCTGTTCTCAGGCCGAAAGAGAAGAAATAAAGTTCCATCTGTTTACACTGTGTTGAAAAGAGCCAGACGGTACAGTGGCATGTCAAGAAAGTGCAGCTGAGCTTCTGTTAAACACATTTAAGTTAAACAGCTCCATGCATGATCATGTTTATATGTGAATAGAAGCCTACAGTTAATCAGCATATCGATTACTCTTCAGATGATTTTTGGAGCATGTAAGTTGTGGTCGCGTCGTGTTTACCTGGCCATTAGTGTTTGGTGCTGCATCAGAGCTGTGATTCACTTCTGCTGATCCATCAATCATCACCCTCTTCTGATTACTCTGCTCCTTGAGAAACACCAGCTACAACAGCCCAGAAACAAGCGTCAACCCACAGCAACATTGTTATTAGGCCTGAAACGATTAGTTGACATTATCGACAACAAAAAATTTACAAATATTTTTGTCGAAGAATAGTCGTTTGATCTCATGTGACCTAATGTAAGGAGCTGCAGTAACGCGGTTTGACCAGTGTGGCGCTGTAGCCCTCCTGGATGCAATTCAGAGAGACACCCACACAAAAAAAAAAAAAAAAAAAAAAAAACCTGCGCTGGTATCGGAATCGAGTGTAAACGCAGCCAAACCAGACGCTGCTGCATGTGTGACTTTCCTCTCAATAGCGAAAAAAATTTGGTTTGCATAAATTAAAGCTTAATCTAGCTCAGGACAGTTTTGATTATCATAACACTGTAAGGTGTTTTAAGAGAGCTAATGCTTTGAATAAAATAATTTATACAAAAATAAACGTTCTTTTATTTTGTTCCACATCCATGACTTACTAGGAGACGCTAGGCAGAACGAGGAGTTGTTTTTTCATATACAGTCTGTCATCTCATTTTGTGTGCCAAATTTATTTATTTGATTTGTAAACAAACTTATAATAATTGTAATTGTACAATAGTAGTATAATTGCTTGAAATTTTCAAAAGCTGACATGATTGCCTTATATTATTTCTTAGTTAGAATGTGTGTAACTCAATATTTTCACCATTTATAAAAGCTGAATTATACATCAAAGCCTACAGATTCATCTGTGAAAATCATCGATTAGTTGATTAACCGTTGTAATAATCGCTAGATCACTTGATTCTCAAAATAATGTTTTGTTGCAGCTCTAATTGTTCTGTGGTCTCACCTCTTTATGAGCGGCTGTGAGCTGCTCCTCCAGCATGCTGCATCTCTCCAGAGCCACACGCAGACGCTCTCTCACCTGATCAGAACAAACACGCCACACGTAAAGCACACCCCAAACACGCCAGCGGCACACACGTGAGCTTCCTGATGCCAGTACCTTCTCATCCAGGGCTTTGTGGTGCTCGAAGAGAGATTTGAGCGCCTTGAGCACCTCCACCTCACTGGAGACGCCGGCGGGAGACTGAGCCTGACGCTTGACTACGGTCATTCTCAGAGAACGCTCGTGACGCGACACCAGACACTCCAGATGCTCCAGCAACAACTGAGATCAGCAGCCAACACAACACAGACCACGCTCAGACCAAAGGGAGAAACACTGGCCGACCCTTATCATCATATCAGCCTTGGAATAAAGAACCACGGAGCCTTTTCACAAGACTGTGACGATGCGTTTCAGCGGCCATCCGCATCAGAAATCCTCCAAAGTTTTTTATATTTTCCTTTTAAAAAATATGTGTACATTTATAACACTATACTTTGTATTATATGTGTCCCTGCAGCACAAAAGCAGTGTTGAGTCGCTGGGGGATATTTGTAGCAATAGCCAACAATACATTGTATGGGTCACAATTATACATTTCTCTTTTATGCCAAAAATCATTAGGATATTAAGTAAAGATCATGTTCCCTGAAAATATTTTGTAAATGTCCTACCGTAAATATATCAGAACTTAATTTTTGATTAGTAATATGCATTGCTAAGAGCTTCATTTGGACAACTTTAAAGGCTGGCAATGCAAAAAAATATAATTTGTGGCAGTCTCCCATTCACTGCTATAGAAGTTAGATTCACTGTGCTGCACTGAAGAAATAACTGTGGATGCGATGATCCATAAAACTGTACGCAAAGAAGCTGATCTGCACTACTTTCTTCTGTGTTTAAAGTGAAAAAAATCAAGTTTGATTGAATCGAGCATATAAAAAAATAAAATAAAATAAATACATAAAAACAAACACATTTGTACATGTAAGTAAACGTGTGTGAGAACTCACGCGTGTGTTGTTTCTCTCTGCTTTCAGCTCGGCGATCTCCTCCTCTCGCTCCAGCAGCTGCTCTCGACACATATTCACTTCTTTTGTGAGAGCAGCAAACTCCTTCAGCGCCACAAAACACAAGAAAGCATGATTCTAGACAGGATTCTGCTTGAAGTGACGCACAGTGATCCACCAACTCAAACAGCACTCAGCGGAATCAGTCGGTCAGTAAGACGACGCTCACGGACAGTCTCACAGTAATGTCACCAATACTTCGGGAAAATTAGGTTATTAAAGGAACAAAAGGAGCTTTTATTATGCCACAGTCGAGCGCTTCCGCTGCTTCCGGTCGTGCGTGTGTGGGGTAAAGCAGCAGAGCTTTTATTATGCCACAGTCGAGCGCTTCCGCTGCACATTTAGTTCTGTTATAATGCTACTCTGTGCGCTCATCACCGGTCTATTAAAACACACAACATATTAAAGCGTCTTTGGTGTTTCCATGTTTTCTACAAAACAAAACCGGAATCCGAGGGGCTATGACGTCATCGGCAGGCGACACAATGACACTATAGACACGGTTCGTGTCACTAGTTAAAATTGCTAATTTCTCTGGATTTAAACATTCTTCGAATCATTTGAGATAATGTAAGTACACATTCATTGTTAGTTTCCGGCCGCAGCGGTATCCTTTCTAGCCACAACCCTGGAACGATGTGCATTACCTTTCTTCTGCGGAGCGTATTTGGAGTTTCTCTGGCCTTCGGATGGAGATTTACTGCTGATCACAGAACCCTGCTTCACTGAAAGATACGCATGACGATCGCATTCGATTAATCGTGCAGCCCTAATTCCACTGTATTGAATTGCTGTGGTTGAGCAGCGGTTGGTTTAGCTCCTGACAGACACAGACGTGCCAGCGGTTACCTGCGGCAGGGCGCTGTTGAGCTGTCTCTGCAGCGAGTCTCTCTCGTGGCTGATCTCGTGCAGTTTGCTCTGCGTCACACACAGGTTCTCCTGCGTCTCTCGGAGCGTGTCCAGCAGTCGGTCTCTCTCCTCCAGCATAGACACCATCAGAGACTCAAAGTGGCCCTCAGAGTCCGTCTGCACGGGAGAGCCGGGGTCCAGAGCACCTCCGTTACTGCCGACCTCCGCCTCGCTGATGGTGGGCATCACCTCGCACATCATCTACACACAGACAGCACAGCGTTACCACACTGACACAGACCAGAAGCTCTGGACTAGATGTCTAGTCTTTACATGCTACAAAGACTCTCTGAAGACTATGTTACTAACTAAACAGTCACTTCAGAACTAGTAACAGACGTTGCGTCATTACTGATAGTTTACTTGGAGAGAGAGAGAGAGAGAGAGAGAGAGAGAGAGAGAGAGATAGAGCGAGCAAGTGTTGTCTTTTTAATACTTTTTTTTTTTTTTTTTATTTTAATTGCCCACTATGTTGTTATTGATGGTTCGTTTGCTGTAGCTGCGTTATAGGGTGGACCATACAGATCATTTTGCCAGGATTTCTATATTACCTAAAATAGCCAGGTTTTGGCTGTTTGAACTGTGCAGATCGATCGTTGTATGACAGAGAGCAGAGCAGACGGCTCCTTATGCTTTTGAATCACTCTCGCAGTACTTTGGTGTCATTCGAGGATTGGGGAGCAGCGACACTTCAAGTCGAATGAACCACAAACCAACGGCGTATTTGCCATCGCTTGAACGTTCTGTAGATCACCTTCTCACTCACCACAATTGGTCTATTATGTACAATGCCTGCATGTTATTGGTTAAACTACTTTGGATGTTTTAGGCAATTTAAAAATCCTGGCCAGGACGTGCCCCATATAATTGGCACATATGGCCACCCTATGCTGTTAGGATGAATTAAATAACTGAAATAATTTGGTAAAGTGATGTAATTAATCTGGCCAAGCATTCAAGAAAGTAGTGAAATAATGACATTTAACGAACAGACTAGGCTTGTGCCGATAGACGATAGTATCGTGTATTTACGATAGTCAGAGATATCGCCTGTGGCTGATGCTTTTGACGATAGCAAGACTATTATTATTATTAATATACTCACCCTGATAATAAAATATAATAATATACTCTCTAATTAATATTAGGGGTTATTTGTTGCATAATATTTATTTTTCCGCGTTTTTATGGTGTTGCACGTTATTATAACCAATCACACACGATTATGCTGAGCTTTTGAATACATTGGCCAATCAGAGGCGTTCAGATCAGTTCTGTTGTTTAGCTCGCGCTGACTGAATTCTGACTCACGAATTCTCTCATCATAAACAACAAAGTGCAGATGTACGTGCGATGTAAGCATAAGAGATTAATTCATCATATAGTGTAAATTATACTGATTATAACAGGAGTGTTTTTAAAGTGCATAAACTCGCGCTAGATTGAGCTTGTGATGATGTTCTTTGGTAATCTAATGTTCTTTGCTCGTTTTCTGAAGCTGCTTTTTGAATAACTGAGGAAATGCAAGCATTATAATTAGTAGCCTAACTTACAATGTTTTTATTAATTTGTTATGTTAAATACAAATTCAGGCATATTAAAAACTTTAGGCTGCTTTTAGTCTTACGCTGGAGCTGGTTCACTTTCCGGCAATGAAACGAAGTAAATAACTAAATAAATAAATAAATTAGTACGAAAATATCGTGTATCGGCGATCTCACAGGCTGACTATAGGACGAGATGAAAATTGAGCATATCACCCAACACTAGAACAGATTAAATATCAGTCCAGCAATAGACTGAAAATAGAACGAAGATCAGATCAGTAACAGACAGAAGATCAGACCAGTAACAGACGTAATATCAGACCAGTAACAGACAGAACCAGAAACAGACAGAACCAGTAACAGACAGAATATCAGACCAGTAACAGACAGAACCAGAAACAGACAGAACCAGTAACAGACTGAAGATCAGACCAGTAACAGACAGAAGATCAGACCAGTAACACAGAAGATCAGACCAGTAACAGACAGAACAAGTAACAGACAGAAGATCAGACCAATCTAGATTGGTCAAACCGAGTGAGGACGAGGAGTCACAAAAATTCCACAAGGCCAGACAAACAGGTGTCATTAATCAGGCTTTAGCCTCTGAAGCAAGGCCTACCTAACCCTGTCACAGAAAGTTTCAACATAACACAAAAGACACATTGACAAATACAATTTTGGTGCAAGTTATCAAGAATAATTGTCAAAAGAGATGCACAGCGTGACCGCCACATGGAAACATGTGACAGTGATCACAAGCTTCGGGACTGACTTTTCCCTCCACCTAAAGACAGAGAACAGACCGTATCCTTACATCCACAGATGCCAAAGAAACTAATTTCCATGTAAAATATGAATCTAAATGACACTAAAAGGACTCGAGCAACTAATCATTGCTATATATATATAACCCCATATCATGTATCTAACCCACCTGTTTAACCATCATGCCTTATTTATTGTGTATGTATTTTGAATAATTATTGAATAGTTTAAGAATTGCTATTCTTGTTTAGTATGTGTGTGTTTGAATCTTATTGCTTGAAATGTTTCTTCCAATCAATACTTGGTCAAATGTATCATATTCTTATTATAGAAATCATGTCCAAAATGATACTCTACCAGAGCGGGAAAAACGCAGATTATGTGAATGATGAGATAACAGTTGATTTATGAATGGGGAGGAGGAATATACAACCCCCCGAGCAAACACGACATCTAATTGGTCAAACCACCATTTGGGGTGTGTGTTAAACAGCATGGTTTAAATACTAGAAACACCATCAAATCACTCTCTTCTCTCTTGGTTCTCTTGGTTCTCTTCTTCAACCCCCCTTCTTTGCTCTTACTCTCCTCTTTTTAGGCATAGCTTTGAGCTATGTTTTTAGTCATGCTTCTCTAGTTTTGAGCGTGGTCTGGCTTACACGCAAGCTCCTCCAAAACCATGAGGAGACACCACTCTTCCCCCAGAAACAACACCTGGCCTCGTCAAACTTTACATATATTTCTATTTCTTTAGTTTGTTTTAATTTCCGTTGAGAGTTTCGTGTTCTGAGCTAAGCCTAACGCCGCATCTTCCAGAAGAGTGCTGTCTACACTTCAACTGCAGACCACAGCTCTGCGTCGCCAGCCAACGCCCAACCACTGGTTTCCCAAGACTGAGCTTCCAGCCAATTAGCAACCTCGGGAAACCCCTTTCAGCATCCAGACAAGAAAGGGAACCCCGCAACACAGAAACGCAAGTACCTCCAGATCCTAGCTTAACTGGTGCATTTAATATAAATTTTAACCTCAATGAGGAACTCAGTGCGAGGGTTAATTAAGTGATTGATGCTTGTTCAGATCTATGCAATTGCACATACATAGGCTATTGCTTTAAACTTGGGATTTCACATTTTCATTATCTTTAATTATTTCCTCTCTCTCTCTCTCTGAAAACTTGTGTGAATGCGTGTGATCATGTGTTAGATTAGTTTATATGTGTTAGATTTATCCAATAAAGTCTTATTTTTATTGAAAAGAGAAGTATCTTGTGTTGTTTGCTTACAAGTTAATGTCTTAAACTGATGATCTTGTTACTGTGTTAATTAATAGTTTTTTCACTATATTTTGGATATAGATATCATTGCAGAATTGATGTATGCGGGCGTTCACGCATCAGCTGGCTCAGTGATCAGCCATAAAACAGTGATTCTGTCCTAATTCCCTTGCATATTAATGGTGGAGATCCCTTTAAAATCTTAAATGATTCCCTTTGAGCTAAATTATTGACCTGTTTCCTTTACAACAGTAACAGAAAGAAGATAGACAGTAACCGACGTATATCAGACCAGTAACAGAACGAACCCAGTACAGACTGAAGATTCAGGAACCAGAACGGACAGAAGATCAGACCAGTAAACAGACAGAACAGTAACAGACTGAAGATAAGAACAGGAACAGACAGAAGATCAGACCAGTAACAGACAGAACCAGTAACAGACTGAAGATCAGACCAGTAACAGACAGAAGATCAGACCAGTAACAGACAGAACCAGTAACAGACAGAAGATCAGACCAGTAACACAGAAGATCAGATCAGTAACAGACAGAACCAGTAACAGACAGAAGATCAGACCAGTAACAGACAGAACCAGAAACAGACAGAACCAGTAACAGACAGAATATCAGACCAGTAACAGACAGAACCAGAAACAGACAGAAGATCAGACCAGTAACAGACAGAACAAGTAACAGACAGAAGATCAGACCAGTAACACAGAAGATCAGACCAGTAACAGACAGAAGATTCGATCAGTAGCAGACAGAACCAGTAACAGACTGAAGATCAGACCAGTAACAGACAGAACCAGTAACAGACAGAAGATCAGACCAGTAAAAGACAAAACCAGTAACAGACAGAAGATCAGACCAGTAACAGACAGAACCAGTAACAGACAGAAGATCAGACCAGTAACAGACAGAACCAGAAACAGACAGAACCAGTAACAGACAGAATATCAGACCAGTAACAGACAGAACCAGAAACAGACAGAACCAGTAACAGACAGAAGATCAGACCAGTAACAGACAGAACCAGTAACAGACAGAAGATCAGACCAGTAACAGACAGAACATCAGATCAGTAACAGACAGAACCAGTAACAGACAGCAGATCAGACCAGTAACAGACAGAACCAGTAACAGACAGAAGATCAGACCAGTAACAGACATAACCAGTAACAGACAGAAGATCAGACCAGTAAAACAGAAGATAGATCAGTAACAGAAAGAAACAGAAAAGACACCCCCCCCCCCCCCCCCCCCCCCCCCCCCCCCCCGAAGATCAGACCAGTAACACAGAAGATCAGATCAGTAACAGACAGAACCAGTAACAGACAGAAGATCAGACCAGTAACAGACAGAGGATCAGATCAGTAACAGACAGAACCAGTAACAGACAGAAGATCAGACCAGTAACAGACAGAACCAGAAACAGACAGAACCAGTAACAGACAGAATATCAGACCAGTAACAGACAGAACCAGTAACAGACAGAAGATCAGACCAGTAACAGACAGAAGATCAGATCAGTAACAGACAGAACCAGTAACAGACAGAAGATCAGACCAGTAACAGACAGAACCAGTAACAGACTGAAGATCAGACCAGTAACAGACAGAACTAGTAACAGACAGAAGATCAGACCAGTAACAGACTGAATATCAGACCAGTAACAGACAGAACCAGAAACAGACAGAACCAGTAACAGACAGAATATCAGACCAGTAACAGACAGAACCAGAAACAGACAGAAGATCAGACCAGTAACAGACAGAAGATCAGATCAGTAACAGACAGAACCAGTAACAGACAGAAGATCAGACCAGTAACAGACAGAACCAGTAACAGACAGAAGATCAGACCAGTAACAGACAGAACCAGAAACAGACTGAATATCAGATCAGTAACACAGAAGATCAGACCAGTAACAGACAGAACCAGTAACAGACTGAATATCAGATCAGTAACACAGATCACACCAGTAACGACAGGAACAGTAACAGACAGAAAAAAAAAAAAAAAAAAAAAAAAAAAAAAAAAAAAAAAATGATCAGCCCAGTAACAGACTGAATATCAGACCAGTAACAGACAGAACCAGTAACAGACTGAAGATCAGATCAGTAACAGACAGAAGATCAGATCAGTAACACAGAAGATCAGACCAGTAACAGACAGAACCAGTAACAGACAGAAGATCAGACCAGTAACACAGGTAAGATCAGACCAGTAACAGACAGAACCAGTAACAGACTGAAGATCAGACCAGTAACAGACAGAAGATCAGATCAGTAACAGACAGAACCAGTAACAGACTGAATATCAGACCAGTAACAGACAGAACCAGTAACAGACTGAAGATCAGACCAGTAACAGACAGAACCAGAAACAGACAGAACCAGTAACAGACAGAATATCAGACCAGTAACAGACAGAACCAGAAACAGACAGAACCAGTAACAGACAGAAGATCAGACCAGTAACAGACAGAACCAGTAACAGACAGAAGATCATATCAGTAACAGACTGAAGTTCAGAACAGTAACAGACAGAACCAGTAACGGACAGAAGATCAGACCATTAAAAGACAGAACCAGTAACAGACAGCAGATCAGACCAGTAACAGACAAAACCATTAACAGACAGAAGATCAGATCAGTAACAGACAGAACCAGTAACAGACTGAAGATCAGACCAGTAACAGACAGAACCAGTAACAGACAGAACCAGTAACAGACAGAATATCAGACCAGTAACAGACAGAACCAGAAACAGACAGAACCAGTAACAGACAGAATATCAGACCAGTAACAGACAGAACCAGAAACAGACAGAACCAGTAACAGACAGAAGATCAGACCAGTAACAGACAGAACCAGTAACAGACAGAAGATCAGACCAGTAACAGACAGAACCAGTAACAGACAGAAGATCAGACCAGTAACAGACAGAACCAGTAACAGACAGAAGATCAGACCAGTAACAGACAGAAACCGAGTAAAGACAGCAGATCAGATCAGTAACAGACAGAAATGTAAAACAGAAGATCCAGATCAGTAACAGGACAGAACGTAACCAGACAGAGATAGACCAGTAACAGACAGAACCCAGTAACCAACAGCAGATAAGCCAGGAACAGACAGAAAACAGTAAACAGGACAGAGATCAGTCAGTAACAGGACAGAACCAGTAAAAAGGAACTGAAAAAGAAGACCAGTAACAGAACAGAAGATTCGATCCGTAACAGACAGAACCGTAACAGATGAGATCAGCCCAGTAACAGACAGAAGATCATATCAGTAACAGACAGAAGATCAGACCAGTAACAGACAGAACCAGTAACAGACAGAAGATCAGACCAGTAACAGACAGAACCAGTAACAGACAGAAGATCAGACCAGTAACAGACAGAACCAGTAACAGACAGAAGATCAGATCAGTAACACAGAAGATCAGACCAGTAACAGACAGAAGATCAGACCAGTAACAGACAGAACCAGTAACAGACAGAAGATCAGACCAGTAACAGACAGAAGATCAGACCAGTAACAGACAGAACAAGTAACAGACAGAAGATCAGACCAGTAAAAGACAAAACCAGTAACAGACAGAAGATCAGACCAGTAACAGACAGAACCAGTAACAGACAGAAGATCAGACCAGTAACAGACAGAACCAGAAACAGACAGAACCAGTAACAGACAGAATATCAGACCAGTAACAGACAGAAGATCAGACCAGTAACAGACAGAACCAGTAACAGACAGGAGATGAGACCAGTAACAGACAGAACCAGTAACAGACAGAAGATCAGACCAGTAACAGACAGAACATCAGATCAGTAACAGACAGAACCAGTAAAAAAAAAAAAAAAGACCAGCAGATCAGACAGTAAACAGACAGACCCAGAAACAGACAAACCAGACAGAAAGGCAGATCAGATCAGTAACAGACAGAACCAGTAACAGACAGAAGATCAGACCAGTAAAAGACAGAACCAGTAACAGACAGAAGATCAGACCAGTAACAGACAGAACCAGTAACAGACTGAATATCAGATCAGTAACACAGAAGATCAGACCAGTAACAGACAGAATTAGTAACAGACAGAAGATCAGACCAGTAACAGACAGAAGATCAGACCAGTAACAGACAGAACCAGTAACAGACTGAATATCAGACCAGTAACAGACAGAAGATCAGACCAGAAACAGACAGAACCAGTAACAGACAGAATATCAGACCAGTAACAGACAGAACCAGAAACAGACAGAACCAGTAACAGACAGAAGATCAGACCAGTAACAGACAGAACCAGTAACAGACAGAAGATCAGACCAGTAACAGACAGAACCAGTAACAGACAGAAGATCAGACCAGTAACACAGAAGATCAGACCAGTAACAGACAGAACCAGTAACAGACAGAAGATCAGATCAGTAACAGACAAAACCAGTAACAGACAGAAGATCAGACCAGAAACAGACAGAAGATCAGACCAGTAACAGACAGAATATCAGACCAGTAACAGACAGAACCAGAAACAGACAGAACCAGTAACAGACAGAATATCAGACCAGTAACAGACAGAACATCAGATCAGTAACAGACAGAACCAGTAACAGACAGAAGATCAGACCAGTAACAGACAGAAGATCAGATCAGTAACAGACAGAACCAGTAACAGACAGCAGATCAGACCAGTAACAGACAGAACCAGTAACAGACAGAAGATCAGACCAGTAACAGACAGAACCAGAAACAGACAGAACCAGTAACAGACAGAAGATCATACGGTGTGTAGTACTTGAGTACAGCAGGGTTTGTTTCTTCTCTTCTCTACTGTGTCCAGTTCAATCACAGCTAACACATTTAAAATAACAACTATGACGCAAATTGTTCGTCAAGCCATTAAACTTTAGGACATGAGTAAAATACGTCACAAATCACTTTTAAAAACAAATCTGACTTAGAATAAGCAACAAAATAAAGCAAACAAGCGGGGCCTTTATGAGTGAGAAACATCACTCATTACTAGAGATCCGAGTGTTTAATGCTGGAGAAGACATCACTGATCGATCACAGACCTCCGTCAGACGCTCACTGCCACTCATACCCTCTGATACACACACTCCAGATCAATACCTAGCTACTCACACACACACTCTACTATACACATAAACCAGATCAATACCTGGCTACTCACACACTCACACTCTACTATACACATAAACCAGATAAATACCTAGCTACTCACACACACACATACACCAGATCAATAACTAGCTACTCACACACACACACATACACCAGATCAATAACTAGCTACTCACACACACACTCTACTATACACATAAACCAGATCAATACCTAGCTACTCACACACACACACATACACCAGATCAATACCTAGCTACTCACACACACACTCTCTCTCTCTCACACACACACACGCACACACACACACACACACACACATGTCTCTCCTCTCTCTCTCACACAACGCACTTCCTCACTCTCTCTCTCTCTTCACACAGCCTCAATCAATCCCTCCCTCACTCTCCTCTCTCTCTCCTCTCACACACACATCCTCTCTCTCTCACCACCACACACTCATCACTCTCTCTCTCACACACACACTCATTCTCTCTCTCACTCACACACACACACTCACTCTCTCTCTCTCACACTCACTCACTCTCTCTCACACACACACACACACTCTCTCTCTCTCTCTCTCTCATACACACACTCACTCTCTCTCATTCACTCAGTCTCTCACACACACACTCTTTCACTCACTCTCTCTCACACACACACACACACCACTCTCACTATCCCTCACAACAAACACACACACACTCTCACTTTCTCTCTCTCACACACGCACACACACACACTCTCTCTCTCTCTCTCTCTCACTCATCTCTCTCTCTCTCACTCATCTCTCTCTCTCTCTCTCACACACACACACACACAATCATCTCTCTCTCTCACACACACCCACTCACCTCTCTCCTCTCTCACACACCCATCACTCTCTCCACACCCACACACTCTCTCTCGCTTCTCTATCACACCCCCCCACCCTCACTCCTATCCTCTGCCCACCACACCCCACACCCACAGACTCACTCTCTCTTTCCCCACCCACACACCTCACTCTCTCCGCTTCTCTCTCAGCCCCACACACAACACTCGCTCTCACTCTCTCTCTCTCCCCCAAACACCACACACCCACACTCTCTTCTTCTTCTCTCCATCTCACACACACACACACACACACTCTCTCTCTACCCCACACCACCCACAACAACCCCTCTTCTCTCTCTTCTCCCCCACCCCCCCCCCTCTCTCTCTCACACACACACACCCACTCTCTCTCACACACACACCACACTTCTCTACACACCCCACACCCCCTCTCTCTCCCGCCCCACACCCACACACACATCCACACTCTCCTCTCTCTCCCCCAACACCCCTCTATCTTCTACACCACTAACCCACACCCTCCCACTCTTCTCTC
This sequence comes from Sinocyclocheilus anophthalmus, assembly GCA_018155175.1. Taxonomy (NCBI): domain Eukaryota; kingdom Metazoa; phylum Chordata; class Actinopteri; order Cypriniformes; family Cyprinidae; genus Sinocyclocheilus; species Sinocyclocheilus anophthalmus. The sequence goes on along the minus strand of JADLZN010009482.1, from coordinate 69,056 downwards.
TCACACACACACACTCTCTCTCTCCCACACCCTCTCTCTCTCTCACACACACCCCCCTCTCTCTCTCTCACACACACACAAAAACACACACAAAAACACACTCTCTCACACACACACACACACACACACCCACACCCTCCCCCTCTCTCTCTCTCTCTCCCCCCCACACTCTCTCTTCTCCCCACACCCACCCACCACTCTCTCTCTCTCTCTCTCTCACACACATCTTCTCTCTCACACACACACACACACACACCCTCACACTCTCTCTCTCTTCTCACACACACACACACTCTCTCTCTCTCTCACACACACCACCCACCCACACACCGACCCTCTTTCTCTCTCTCTCACACACACACACCACACACACTCCCCCTCTCCTCTCTCTCTCTCACACAACACCCCTCTTCTCCTCACACACCACACACACACACTCCCACTCTCTTCTTCACCCCCCAACTCTCTCTCTCTCACACACATACATCTCTCTCTCTCTCTCACACACACAACACAACACACACTCTCTCTCTCTCACACACCACACACACACCACACACACACACAATACTCACACACACACAACACACACACAACACACAACACACACTCACACTCCACTATCTCTCTCTCTCTCACACACACACCTCTCTCTCTCACACACACACACACACACACACACTCTCTCTCTCTCTCTCACACACACACCACACACTCTCTCTCTCTCACACACACACACACACACACTCACACTCTCTCTCTCTCCCACACACACACACACACACACACACACACACACCCACACACACACACACACACACACACACACACACACACACACACACTAACAGCGGCCCGAGATAGCTAGCATTGCCAGCTACAGTAAGAAGAATCTATCCTCATGCAAGCGCAGGAATAAAACAAGTTAATGCCGACGTTTGATGACGTGCTGTACTAGTAAACTATAAAGGAACGCAAGGCGGTAATTAGCGTGAATTACTGTGACGCGTCAGCGTCTGCTCCATGAGGAAAACACCGGGACACAAGTACAAACCGACCCCTTTAACGGCACAGAGCGCGCTTCAAACGACACTATCCGCGAGAAAAGTCTTTCGTCGGCCGGGCTGAGGTCGAAAAACAACAACCAATGCAGGAAAAAAAGAGTTTAAACAAAATTCCCAGCGAGAGTTTGTCGCTGCTCCAGGTCCCTGCTCTCGCGAGAGCTCCGGACGTGCTGACGTCACGACCAACGACGCACGCATCTGTTCTGATGACGTCACCAACCCCGCGCATGATCATCCACGCCATCAGTTTGGTTTGTTTACTTTATGCAAACATAACGTGGCGGTTTTGAGGAATGCCGATGTAAAGTTCACTGTAACTAGAGCGCGCATCTCTGGGCTGCTGTTGAGGGACGAATTTAATAATTAAAGTTATGTTCTTGACCTTTGTGTGAAGGGTTATTGTGTACGTATTCAAACTAATCCAAATGAACTGACACTAAAGCAGAAGTGCGTGTAGCGACATCACATTACAGTTCCCCAGACTCACCACAA